>SJYX01012639.1:390725-509846 GCA_006410675.1 Oreotragus oreotragus | reverse complement strand
GGCTTCACAGCTGAATTCTACCAAAAATTTAGAGAAGAGCTAACACCTATCCTACTCAAACTCTTCCAGAAAATTGCAGAGGAAGGTAAACTTCCAAACTCATTCTATGAGGCCACCATCACCCTAATACCAAAACCTGACAAAGATGCCACAAAAAAAGAAAACTACAGGCCAATATCACTGATGAACATAGATGCAAAAATCCTCAACAAAATTCTAGCAATCAGAATCCAACAACACATTAAAAAGATCATACACCATGACCAAGTGGGCTTTATCCCAGGGATGCAAGGATTCTTCAAGATTCGCAAATCAATCAATGTAATTCACCACATTAACAAATTGAAAAATAAATGCCATATGATTATCTCAATAGATGCAGAGAAGGCCTTTGACAAAATTCAACATCAATTTATTATAAAAACTCCCCAGAAAGCAGGAATAGAAGGAACATACCTCAACATAATAAAAGCTATATATGACAAACCTACAACTAACATTATTCTCAATGGTGAAAAATTGAAAGCATTTCCTCTAAAGTCAGGAACAAGACAAGGGTGCCCACTTTCACTGCTATTATTCAACATAGTTCTGGAAGTTTTGGCCATAGCAATCAGAGCAGAAAAAGAAATAAAAAGGAATCCAAATTGGAAAAGAAGTAAAACTCTCACTGTTTGCAGATGACGTGATCCTCTACACAGGAAACCCTAAAGACTCCACCAGAAAATTACTAGAGCTAATCAATGAATATAGTAAAGTTGCAGGACATAAAATCAATACACAGAAATCTCTTGCATTCCTATACACTAATAATGAGAAAGTAGAAAAAGAAATTAAGGAAACGAGTCCATTCACCATTGCAATGAAAAGAATAAAATACTTAGGAATATATCTACCTAAAGTCACTGTAGTTTTTATTTGAATTTCCTTGAGGCTTAATAATGAGAATCTTTTCATGTGCTTATTGGTCATTGATATGATTATCAAGTCTTTTACCCATTTTTAATTGGGCTGTCTTTGTTGTTGAATTCTAAGAGTTGCTTATTTTTCCTGACTAAGTTCTTTATCAGATATATATTATTTGCAATATTTTATCATATGTACTCTCTGTGCATGTTGGGGAATGCCTTCAACACCCTAGCAGTTCCCATCTCTTCCTTAGTCTGTACTTCCTGCCTGTGCAGTCTCAAAGTCACCCAGATATGAGGGTTGAAAGACGTCTCAGGTGTTTCCTGGATATCATGTGCAGAGCTTTGCACGTGCATGTGGTTGCTTGTTGATTCCTAGAATGAATAAGTTCAAAGCCCCCACCCCCATGGACTTATTCTACAGCTTTTCTGTTTAAGGATTTTGATTAGCCTCTTGTTTGCCACACTGTTATCTTTGCAAGTATCTACAGTTTTAAACAACTGCTCCTCATCATTTTTGGAAAATTTCCCAGGAGAAGCAGTTATTCCCACTGAGGAAACTCAGAGTCAGGTCAAATAAAGGCAAGTCCTGTGATGGGGTGTCTCCAGGGAGCCGCAGTAAGCTAAACGGTGACATTTTCTGTAAATAGGGCTTTGGGGGAAAGTTCAAATCCATTCTTCTCCCTCCAGTGGATGCTGAAATGCCGGTTTTCGTGCCCATTGTGATTGTGAGGCTTTGGGACTTCAAGGCTACCACAGAGCTGGGGCGAGAGGATGGGAATAAGGCAAGTTACAATGCAACAAAATTTACCGTTCTTATCAAGATTCAGTCGTTTTTCTTGAATTGTACACTTCTCAGATTGCTTCAGGCATCTGGCTAATTTCCAGAGTTCTGAAAAAGTTGATTTTGAGAATTTTTATCAATATTCTCATTGCTTTTACGGAAGAGTGGAGTTTTGAAGGTCCTTACTGCCATCTGGAAGTGCTTTTCTCCAAGGCTACTTTTTCTAGTTTGGTTTTTTTATTATCTTTCTATTAAAATTTCAGTGATCACTTAAGTTCATATAAAACTATCTCTTTGTAGCAACTTCTCTCTTCAACTATAATTTGACACTTTTAATTTGCAAATCAAAAAAACCCAAGCATATTAGAATTAAAGATAACACATGCAAAAATTTACCATTAAATGCCACATGGACTTTGTGATATTTTTAGTCTGTGCAAATGTTGTTTTAAAATGATGTCAGGGTGTGTTCTAGTCAGGGACTAGAAAATTATGGCCTGCAGGCTAAATCCCCAGCCTACCACTTGTTTTGTATAATGGCTTGCAATGGCAAAGCAGTTTGTTTAATTTGCAGTGACAGTGTTTAACGGTGCTGACTGAATGAAATATATATTGATGGTATCAGATTAGGCACTTATCACAATATTCCTATTCAAAAGCACTTGTTACAATTGGAAAATTTTTTAAAGACTATCTCATCATAATAGAATTCGCAAACAAAGTTTATTTATAAGTGGCTCATTTGGTAACCAAGCAAGGGAAGTCACTGATTGTGAGCCAATTATATTGTTTGATTGCAACAACCAAAAGTGTGCCATAGAAAATGAAATCATTTAATACCATTAATTTTTCAGCAATAATGGTTGTTTGAATAGTTGACCTTAGAAACTATATTAATAGCCATTAAAAAGATAAGACAAATGATTTTGAGGGGTTTCCCTTAGCTCATGAGTCGATAAATGTTACTGTTTAATTGTTGTTTGTTAAAGAAACAAATGCCAAATTTGAAGTAACTGAAAAATTATCCTCTGTGAATAGTCTACATGGCACAACGTCCATGTGAAAATATATTCAGAAAAGGTGAGAAAATACTGATTCAGTACAATCTGAAATGGAATCTACTAAGATATATTACAACTGATAGTGATATTGATAAAAATACATGTGGAGCAGAAATTCATAGTTAGACAAATTTTTAAAACTTGTAAAATGCAAGGTGTGTACTGTGTATATTTATTATAGTCATGAATATAATATATGTATTTTTTAATCAGCCAGTAGCTTGTGGAAAGTGTTTTAATTTATCCTGAGTTATTAGGTCAGTAGCATCAGTAGTGAACTTCATTGGCTCTTCCAGACTTCACCATTGTTAGCTGTGAATTTTTGTCAGAAACAGAAGCTGAATATCCTGACTTATGCTATTGCAAAGCCATCTAAGAGCTTAGTAGTGGTAAGGATTTATTGTCAGTTTTTGAACTCTGGGTCAAGACTGAAATTTTTCTGAATAAAAATTGCCCTTGATCACTTTTATTGATCTCTTCAGAATCTATCATTCACTGTTTTTCTTATCAAACATAAAACTAAAAGACAAAACAGCTTATATATGAAACTCATTTTATGATAAAAGTCACTAAAATGACAATTATTGTTCTTTGACTCACAACTAATGCCATGCTCCTTTATACATTTCCCATGATGTCAGAAATTAAAACTAATGGTGCAATCACTATTTCCACATATATTTGCAGTGAATATATCTTCTGATCTCGTAGAACTTACTGCCAGTTCCAGTAGTAAGTTCATGTGTTTGTTTGGACCTTGATGTGAGGGCAAAGGAAACTTCTATATTTTAAGTTCATTTAGTGGTGCAAATAAAGGGTTTCCACCTATCTTTCAGTTGTAAGTGATTAATCTGCCAGATGATGACATGCTAAAAGCAGATATAGAAAGAAGGGTCTAATAATGTCTCCTAAGTGATGAATATTCTCAATTAGAATCATATGCTTATGGGGCAGTATCACTATTTGGCAGTACCTATCTGTGTGAAAAAAACTTTTTTGAAGATGATAAATCTTTGAACTAAATCTTGTTAGCATTAGCATGTGAGCATTTGCAAGTGAGCATTTGCAATTGATTTTGATGATAATAACACTAATTTTGTTTGCCAGTTAATCAAAGTACTTTTGAAAATCTATTCTTTTCATTGTTAGATTTATAATAGAAAATTATATTTATTATGATTATTATTGGGGTTTTCCTGGTGGCTCAGACAGTAGAGAATCCTCCTGCAATACGGGAGACCTAGGTTCGGTCCCTGGGTTGGGAAGATTCCCTGGAGAAGGGAACAGCTCCCCACTCCAGTATTCTGGCCTGGAGAGTCCCCATGGACAGAAGAGCTGGTGGGCAACTTATGATCACAAAGAGCTGGACATGACTGAGTGACTTTCACTTTACGATCATTATCATGAATATCATCAATGAGAAATTGTGAAAAATTATTTTCTGTCTTGCTGTATACCTACATAATATCAGTTTTGTCTCTTGGCCTGTAAAGCTGGCCCTTTACAGAAAAAAAAAAAAAATTGTTTTGATTCTGTTCTTGCATCAGATGTCTGGAAATAATAGGCACAAATTAATTTCAGGATAATTTTGCAAAGACATTAATTCTCATTCCAAACTCTTACTAAAAGTTTTGTGTTTAGATTAATAGGGTGTTGAATAGCTTGGAAAAGTAGAAGTGAATAAAGAGTGCCATAACATGCAGTTGACTCCTCAGTTCAGTTCAGTTCAGTCACTCAGTCATGTCTGACTCTCTGCAACCCCATGAACTGCAGCACACCAGGCCTCCCTGTCCACCACCAACTCCAGGAGTCCACCCAAACTCATGTCCACTGAGCCGGTGATGCCATCCAACCATCTCATCCTAAGTCATCCCCTTTTCCTCCCGCCTCCAGTCTTTCCCAGCATCAGGGTCTTTTCAAATGAGTCAGCTCTTTGCATCAGGTGGCCAAAGTATTGGANACCAGGCCTCCCTGTCCACCACCAACTCCAGGAGTCCACCCAAACTCATGTCCACTGAGCCGGTGATGCCATCCAACCATCTCATCCTAAGTCATCCCCTTTTCCTCCCGCCTCCAGTCTTTCCCAGCATCAGGGTCTTTTCAAATGAGTCAGCTCTTTGCATCAGGTGGCCAAAGTATTGGAGTTTCAGCTTCAACGTCAATGCGGAAGACCTGGGTTCAATCCCCGGGTTGGCAAGACCCCTGGAGAAGGGAAAGGCTACCTACTCCAGTATTCTGGCTTTGAGAATACAGTCCATGGTGTCACAAAGAGTCAGACTCCTCAATTATATAGCCTCAATTTCCCACTAATTAGTTTTATATATTAGTGTGTATATATATATATATACACACACACTGGAAAAGGAAATGGCAACCCACTCCAGTGTTCTTGCCTGGATGATCCCAGGGATGGGGGAGCCTGGTGGGCTGCTGTCTATGGGGTCGCACAGAGTCGGACATGACTGAAGTGACTTAGCATACACACACACACACACACACACACATAAGATACAAGAATCAAAGAGTAAAAGTAATCATCAAGATATCTGAAATTTGGTGTAGTTTTGTTCCACTTTTCCTCTGGAATCCTGAGTAAAAGAGAACGGGCCCCTGGCAGATGACCAAATAGAAGAGGCTGAGAGAAGAATTCACAGGACATGTAGTTTATTTTCTCTTCTTTCACAGGGTGATGAGAGCTCATGCATAATTTAGAATCTTTCTCCATGGACATTTTGATATGGAAGAGAAAGATGATAAGAAATAATTTGCATTCTTGCAAAATAGTCCGGAAATGACTCACTGGCTAGTTAAATATTACTTGTGTTTGTGTTAAGTAGCCATATAGTTCTAAACAGATGCCAGTTTACTCTAATTTGTAAATGCCAAAGCTTCTTAGATGAAACCCTTGACAGTGCATTACTTCGGGGCTTCCATTTGGTCTCCAGGGGCAGTGAAGAGGGGCATGCGCGCACTTCTCCCTGCTGGAGGACTCGTGATGGGTCACCGGGTGCTCCTGTCCCTGCTTTGAGACGTAGCAAGAAAGATGCAAGTTACAGCTCCCTTACTAGCATTCACCATGGTTCTATGGGACAGGAGGCATTTTAATGTGTGTATATTTGGTGGTGATTTTGTTTTTTGATTTTTGTAATGAGGTTTAGTTGATTTATGGGCTTCCCAAGTGGCACTAGTGGTCAAGAACCCGCCCGCCAATGCAGGAGACATAAGAGACATGGGTTCCATCCCTGGGTTGGGAAGATCCCCCAGGGAAGGGCATGGCAACCCATTCCAGCATGCTTGCCTGGAAAAATCCCATGAACAGAGGAGCCTGGCAGGCTACAGCCCATACAGTGACATAGAGTCGAGCACGACTGAAGCGACTTAGCACGCACGCACACACGCAGAGTTGATTTACAACATTGTGTTAGTTTCTGCTGTACAAGGAAGTGAATCAGCTTAATGTATACATATATCGCTCCCTCGTGAACCTCCCTGCCTCCCACCCCACCCCTCCAGATCCTCATGGAGCCCCAAGCTGAGCCCCTTATGCTTTTCAGCAGGTTCCTGCTAGCTATCTATTTTACAAATAGTGATGTATGTATGTCAATCTAGTCTCCCAATTTTTCCCACCCCTGCTCTCTCCACACCATATCCACACATCTGTTCTCCGTTTCCAGAAAGTTTATATAATCCTCCCCACCTCTTTCCCTCCCTCTCTCCTTGCTATAAATGACTGCACCCAAGTAGACAATATTGGGAAGACAAACATGACTCCCCAAATTTTCCATCTGGACCTTAGGCAGTAGGGGTAAGTGATGGGATATCCAGATGGTTTCCTGGTGCAGCATGCCTCAGCCTCCAGAAATCCAGTGATAAGTGTCACCTCCATAGTCACACATAAGGAAAGTCAAGTGCTTGATGTGCTGCAGAAACTTAATTTCAAACTGTGTGAGCATTCTCAGTTACTAAGTTGTGTTCAACTCTTTGCGACCCCATGGACTGCAGCCCACCAGGTTCCTCTGTCCATGGGATTTCCCAGGCAAGAAATCTGGAGTGGGTTGCTAATTCCTCCTCCTCCAGGGGATCTCCCTAACCCAGTGATCGAACCTGCTTCTCCTGCATTGGCAGGCAGATTCTTTACCACTGCTCCACCTGAGAAGCCCCAATTTCAAGCTAGAGGTGAACAGAACAGAATCAACATTCTGCTCCTTTCCCCTAGTTCTCTCTCATCTTTAATGTAAAGACCTAACACCCAGGGGACATCTCAGTAACAATGCTGGAGACCTGTCTTCCCCCCTCCCATCCTGGGACTCCTGTCTCCCACCAAAGAAACTGGACTCTTAGCTTTCATCACTAAAATCAGCCCAAGTTTAATCACTTTAATCACAGCCATTTCTTGCCTACCAGAGACCACTAATCCTAACTTTTCATCTTTAATCAAGGCAAACCACTTTTAAAAAATAGCCATCCTATAAAACACAACGCGGGAGGAGGGCTCCGCATTGCGACAGATGCCAAGCGGCCTCTGCCTGCATGCCGTCCCTTGCTTCCTAACAGGTCACAGGTGCTAAAGAAAAATGCTATTGCACTCAGAATGCCTTTACTCCACAGGCTTCCCTCCAGAGATGGCTTCCAGATGTGGGGAAAAGTCTAAAGTCCATGGCCCTCGACACATCATTAAGTCTTTCCAGGGTTTCCAAAAGTCTGTAATCACCAGCACACTAATAATTTGTCTCCATCTTGAACTTCAGCCTCAGGGATTTCAGAGAAACTAAGGAATGTAGATAAGAAGTCTTCGCAAATAACACCCTATTTCCAGAAAATGAATCCAGTAATATCCATATACCCTGGAATTATTTTATCTCCTTTACACAATTTGTGTCCCTTTCAATTTAATACCCCTCACTCTCTTTCTGTCTCTTTCTTACACACACACACACACACTCAAGAATATGTGTACACTCACAACTGTAACATTTTGATGGATGCTGTTTTTTCCCAGTCCTAATTTCCTGAGGGGAGAATTATTAGTAGTAATTGTCAAGGCCAAGCCTCTTGCTCCACTGCATAAGGAAAGCATTTTTGTCACCCTAATCTGACCCAGGCTCAACCCTTTAAAAACCTCAGAAAGTACATCAATATAATGAAAAACAAACTACTTTTCAGATATTTCAGTTTCCTATTTCCCACTTGTATATCCTCCCCGCCAAAACTAAATTTTTTGCCTGAAATATACGTTTGTTTCCTTTAACGTGTTTTTTCTTTCTTTCTTTCTTTTTTTTTTTTCTGTAATGTGTTTTCCTTTTAAGATCAAAAGGATTCGAGTAACTGACTCCATCATTCAGTGCCTAGCCCACTGAACAGGGAAAATTGTATCCCAAACTGTCTGAGGGAGGAACGTATTTTTCATTCTGATCTACTTCTGTGTTTATGGGGTCATTTGATATTTAGAACATACTGGAAAGAGCACTTGAAAACACAACCTCATACCGCAAAGATTAGCTAAGGAAATGGTTCCCGGGAGAGGTGAGGCTTGCCCCCCCACAGCCCCACCCCAACTCTGGGCTTCTCGCCCAGGGCACAGTCTCCAGCCTTTATTAAAGGTATCCGCTGCTCCAGGTCATGTCTCATTTGTCCTCACGTTGTAGGAAATCCCAAATCTAATATCCATAAAATAAAAAGAGATTTAAATGAGGATCCATTTGGGGAATGGGTGAGGAAGAAGGGAATTATCCTTTTTTATCTTTCTCCTCCATCTCCTGTCTGGTAACAATTTTCAGTTCTGAGATGCCTGCATGAATGCTTTCACAGAATATGCTCTGCAGAGAATCTGTCAGTTTACACTCATCAGAAATAAAGTAAAACTTAGCAGAGAGATGCTTGCATGTGAGCTCGGATGCGGGTTAATCTCATGGAAACACCCTCCCCTTCTTGCCTTCACCTGGGCCAGGGCCCTTCTGACCTCAGGTCTAACTTCTAAGGCAAGAGGATGGAAAGAAATGTCTTCGTGGAGACTTCACATGGTAAACATGGAAAATAGAGGCAGTGGATTTGGTCAACTCCATCTGGAAAGCAGCATTTACAAGCAAACAAAACACCCTCCTCATGGCTGGCTTGCTTTACATCGGAACAAAGTTTACATTCTCCTGAGTAGACTGAAATAAGACTACGCTGATGTCCTGACGTTTAACACCTCTCTTTTTTAAAAATACCATTTTCAGACTTTTTAAAAAAAAGTCATACCAACACTATCAAGCTACCAGCGGTATTTTTCACAGAACTAGAACAAATAATTTCAAGATTTGTATGGAAATACAAAAAACCTCGAATAGCCAAAGCAATTTTGAGAAAGAAGAATGGAACTGGAGGAATCAACTTACCTGACTTCAGGCTCTACTACAAAGCCACAGTCATCAAGACAGTATGGTACTGGCACAAAGACAGAAATATAGATCAATGGAACAAAATAGAAAGCCCAGAGATAAATCCACACACATATGGACACCTTATCTTTGACAAAGGAGGCAAGAATATACAATGGAGTAAAGACAATCTCTTTAACAAGTGGTGCTGGGAAAACTGGTCAACCACTTGTAAAAGAATGAAACTAGATCACTTTCTAACACCACACACAAAAATAAACTCAAAATGGATTAAAGATCTAAATGTAAGACCAGAAACTATAAAACTCCTAGAGGAGAACATAGGCAAAACACTCTCCGACATAAATCACAGCAGGATCCTCAATGATCCGCCTCCCAGAATACTGGAAATAAAAGCAAATATAAACAAATGGGATCTAATTAAAATTAAAAGCTTCTGCACAACAAAGGAAACTATAAGCAAGGTGAAAAGACAACCCTCTGAATGGGAGAAAATAATAGCAAATGAAGCAACTGACAAACAACTAATCTCAAAAATATACAAGCAACTTATACAGCTCAATTCCAGAAAAATAAACGACCCAATCAAAAAATGGGCCAAAGAACTAAATAGACATTTCTCCAAAGAAGACATACGGATGGCTAACAAACACATGAAAAGATGCTCAACGTCACTCATTATCAGAGAAATGCAAATCAAGACCACAATGAGATACCACTTCACACCAGTCAGAATGGCTGCGATCCAAAAGTCTGCAAGCAATAAATGCTGGAGAGGGTGTGGAGAAAAGGGAACCCTTTTACACTGTTGGTGGGAATGCAAACTAGTACAGCCACTATGGAGAACAGTGTGGAGATTCCTTAAGAAATTGCAAATAGAACTGCCTTATGACCCAGCAATCCCACTGCTGGGCATACACACCGAGGAAACCAGAATAGAAAGAGACACATGTACCCCAATGTTCATTGCAGCACTGTTTATAATAGCCAGGACATGGAAACAACCTAGATGTCCATCAGCGGATGAATGGATAAGAAAGCTGTGGTATATATACACAATGGAGTATTACTCAGCCATTAAAAAGAATACATTTGAATCAGTTCTAATAAGATGGATGAAACTGGAACCAATTATACAGAGTGAAGTAAGCCAGAAAGAAAAACACCAATACAGTATACTAACACATATATATGGAATTTAGAAAGATGGTAATGAGGACCCTGTATGCAAGACAGCAAAAGAGATACAGATGTGTAGAGCGGACTTATGGACTCTGAGGGAGAAGGAGAGGGAGAGGGAGAGGGAGGGATGATTTGGGAGAATAGCATTGAAATATGTATACTATCATGTAAGAAATGAATTGCCAGTCTATGTTCAATGCAGGATGCAGGATGCTTGGGGCTGGTGTATGGGGATGATCTGGAGGGAAGATTGTGGGGTGGGAGGTGGGAGGGGGGTTCATGTTTGGGAGTTCGTGTAAAAAAAAAAAAAAAAAAAAGTCATACCAACACTCTTTACCACCAAAGTTCATCATTCTTCAATGACTTTGTAAAGGCTTTACATATGCCAGGAATTAGGAGACAGGAACCAGAGGGAAGTTGGAAGGTGTAATTCACCGGAACCTACTTGTCTTAAACATTCAGGACTCCAGTCACCCCACTGTCCTTTCTTTAGTTGAACATCAGCCAGACTTATCTATATATAGGTAGAAGTGTGGAAAGTTTTCAGGGTTTCCCTGGTTGGCTCAGTGGTAAAGAATCCACCTACAGTGAAGGAGACTCGGGTTTGATCCCTGGGTCAGGAAGATCCCCTGGAGGAGGGCATGGCAACACACTCCAGTGTTCTTGCCTGGAAAATCCTATAGACAGAGGACCCTGGTGGGCTACAGCCCACGAGGTCGCGAAAGAGCTGGACATGGCTTGGCAACTAAACAACAACAGCGGCAATGTGGAAGCTTTTCTGGGCTTTCAAGCTTTCCAAGGCCTTATTCTTCGTTCCTCCTTCTTCCTCTCTGTCTATGAGCTTTTCAGATTATCAGGGAAAGTATCCCCATTCTAGCTGTCAAGTGACCAGTATTAATACTTAAGCCTCTTGTCTGGGACACCAGAGTCTTAAGCCAACCAGAGGCCATCACCCTAGCTGCCCCACAGTGGGTTTCTTTTCTTATTATTATTAGTGTTTATTGGAGTATAGTTGATTTATAATGTTTAGTTTCTGCTGAAAGTGAATCAGTTATACATACACATGTATTCACTCTTTTTAAGATTCTGTTCTCATATAGGGTGGCTTCCCACGTGGTGCTAGTGGTAAAGAATCCACCTGCCAATGCAGGAAACACAAGAGATGTGGGTTCTATGCCTGGGCTGGGAAGATCCCCTGGAGCAGGAAATAGTGCAGAGAATCCGACACGACTGAACACACATACTTGCACACGCTCTCATATAGGGTATCACAGAATGTTGAGTAGAGTTCCCTCTGCTATACAGTAGGTCCTTGTTGCTGCTGCTGCTGCTAAGTCGCTTCAGTCGTGTCTGACTCTGTGCGACGCCATAGACAGCAGCCCATTGGGCTCCACCATCCCTGGGATTCTCCAGGCAAAAACACTGGAGTGGGTTGCCATTTCCTTCTCCAGTACATGAAAGTGAAAAGTGAAAGTGAAGTTGCTCAGTTGTGTCCGACTCAGCGACCCCATGGACTGCAGCCTACCAGGCTCCTCCGTCCATGGGAGGTCCTTGTTAGTTACCTGTTTTATATGTGAAAGTGTTAGTCGCTCAGTCATGTCCAGCTCTTTGCAACCTCATGAACTATATAACCTGCCAGACTCCTCTGTCCACAGAATTCTGCAGGCATGAATACTAGAATGAGTAGCCACTCTCTTCTCCAGGTGATCTTCCCAACCCAGGAATCGAACCCAGATCTCCTGCATTGCAGGCAGATTCTTGACCCTCTGCATAGTAGCGTGTATATGTCAATCTCAATCTCCCAAATCATCCCTCTCGCCTCCGTGTTTCTTATTCCGTCTCCTTCCCTAAGGTTCCCACATGAGACCAAAAGGGCTTGGCGCTTTCTAGATAACCAGCCTGCTGTCAAAGTATGTCACACCCCATGAGATTTTGTGATGGGTTTTCTCACTTTTACCCAGTAAAGTTTTCTCAGCAAGGAGATCCGGTCAAACTGGAGGCTGGGGGCAGCATGGAGCCTGGTGCATGCTTTCCCCTTCTTGCTGAAAAGGATGCGACCCCTGAGGCCTTTCTATGAGGGAAGGTGGGATAGACCCTTCACCTTCCTGAGTTCCCGCCACAGTTACTTGGTCCTGAAGGCTTCTCAGTACTCCTGGGGCCCTTTTCTGCTTGCCTATACTCAGGTTCAGGGAAGGCAATGGCACCCCACCCCAGTACTCTTGCCTGGAAAATCCAATGGACGGAGTAGCCTGGTGGGCTGCAGTCCATGGGGTCACTAACAGTCGGACAGACTGAGCGACTTCACTTTCACTTTTCTCTTTCATGCATTGGAGAAGGAAATGGCAACCCACTCCAGTGTTCTTTCCTGGAGAATCCCAGGGATGGGGGAGCCTGGTGGGCTGCTGTCTATGGGGTCACACAGAGTCAGACACGACTGAAGTGACTTAGCAGCAGCAGCAGCAGCATACTCAGGTTCCTAGGTGAAAGGAGTGCAAAATTTATCCATGTTTTTACACCTTAGGTTTCTCTCCAAGGTGAAAATAATGCTTTGAAATGAGTAAATGGTGACCGGGTGCAACCCAGATAAATGAAATCATAATATGACCATAAAGACTCATATTCTGAAGTTTGACTCTAGCTTGTGTGTATGTGTGTGTGGTGTATGTAATATGTGTGTAAGTTTGAGAGAGAGGCAGGGGGAAGCAAAGAGTAGGCAAAATGCCCTCACCTTCCCCTATTTAAATTTCCTCTCTCCCAGAACACAAAAGATGGTATTCAGAATTGACAATAAATGACTATTTCTGGGTTAAATATGAACTGCAAAGCCCTGTCTCTACGTCTGTGCTGGGTCCTTGGAGAGAAAGCAGCTGTAGCCCCCAAGATTCAAAATCCTCTGCAGCTCCAGAGGCATTTGGGACTGAAGATTGCCCCCTCCGTTTTCGGTGAGAACTTGAACAATGCTTTCAAGAAGCAGTAGCAGTGGATTTTCCCAAAGATTGAACCGAGAAGGGCACTGGAACTCCTGGACACAGGGACCCATCCTTCCTCTCCTCCCCAACAACATCCTTCCTCTCCTCCTCGGCCAAGGGACTTGTCCTTCTCCCTGTGCTAAGACGTGACAAAGCGTTATTTTTATTCAACTCAAGTCTTGAGCAAAAAAATATATGGTTCTGCATCCAGGCCAGCAACCTCTCTTCTCAGAATTTACAAGCCACCCGTGGAGTTTTAGAGAGGTTTCAGATGGAAGGGTCACAAGCCAGGGCTTCCTAACACATCCAAAAATGAACCCTGCAAAAACAAACCAAAAAAGGAACTGTGGGTGCCTTTTGAACTTTCTAATAGATGTTGTGATCAGTGGAGGATCTCCTCTATTGGCGGATCATTTTCAAGAGTAATCAGAGTCAAGAATGTTTGCCAGAGGAAATATGGAAGCCGACTTACACTCTGGGAAACCACGCTTCCTGACTTGGCCCTGAAACTTCGCCCACCTTGTACACAGAGGTTTCCCTGCAAGGCTGGATCTCTGTCACCTCAGGAGCCACCACTTGAAACCAAAGGCGCATGGTCTCTTGTTTCTATTTTCCTTTAAGGCAGGGGTCTCCATTCCCAGAATCGAAAGCCTGATAATCTGAGGTGGAGCTGATGTAATAATGTTCAAAATAAAATGCATAATAAATGTAATGCACTTGAATAATTCCCAAACCATCCCCCCACTCAGTCTATGGAAAAAATTGTCTTCCACAAAACCAGTCCAGGGCACCAAAAAGATTGGGGATGGCTGCTAAGGGACAGGATTCATACAAGATAGGTTGCTGTGGCCCGGACAGAGTAGCAGTTTTCTTCAAAGTGGTTCAGAGAGCGGAGAGGAAAAAGCCTGCCTTCCTTAGCTGGGCCAGGTCCAAGCTTGGGTTCACAAGACATGTGCTTCATGAATATCAAAGGAGCCTAAAGCAAGGGAGTTGTCGGCAAAGAATGCAGGCGGCTTCCTCCTGGCACCTCTCCGCACGCCCCAGGTGGGCGGCTGCCATGCTCTTCCCACCCAGCTCACTAAGCCCATCAGCTCCCCAAGGCGAAGGCGAGACCTGACTCCAAGGACATGTCCAGGTTCAACGCCTCCTGGGGTCTCCCCATTGGAAGTTGGTTCCCCCACTTGGCTCAGACAACAAGAAGCCGGTCTTGTGACCAAACTCCTACCCTCATCCCCAGCAGGGCCCTCTCAAGGGACTCCCACCTGGGTTCTTGCCAGGCTCTCTTACACAGAAAGTGCCCTCACCCAAGAGGCTCCTCAGGTTGCTCCGATAACCTGGATGGTGCCGTGCGGCTACCTCTCCATCCAACAGACCCAGCCTTTATGTTCCCCTGGTTTCCAAGTCCTCAGACTGCTGGTGCTCCACATTCTCATGGATGATTTATTCGTCTCTTTAGGGAAGTATATTTCTGCAAGGATCATGTCATTTGTGAGGCATATGGCAGGAGGGAGCTTTAGTTAAGGGGTGGTGAACTGAATCGCATCAGGTTTTGCTTTGGAGAAGACACCAGATGGATGCCTTTATGATGAAGCGGGTCTCCTTCTCAGCCTTCTCTTTAATGACGATCTCCAACAGGTGTTTCCTCTAAGGCCTATCTGTTTTCCATAACATCGGAATGAAGAAAGACGTTGTCTGTGACAGCTTGCGTACATAGATCATGCTTTTTATTATTATAGAAATGTGTATAGTGACTTATTTGCTACTCTGTGTCAAGTTAAATGTACTTGGAAGGAGATCATCTTCCATTTGCCAAAAAGGCATTTCATTTCCAGACCAAGGACTTTTTATTCATTATGGGGGGGGGGTGCACTTGGGAGAGGAAGAACGAGAGGAAGTGGCAAAAAAAAGGGGGGGCTGAAGAAAGTGAGCAGAAGAGTAGGGCAGTTGTTGCAGACTTGGGCACCGAGGGCCACCTCCCAAAGTATCATCTTCCATTTGCCAAAAAGGCATTTCATTTCCAGACCAAGGACTTTTTATTCATTATGGGGGGGGGGTGCACTTGGGAGAGGAAGAACGAGAGGAAGTGGCAAAAAAAAGGGGGGGCTGAAGAAAGTGAGCAGAAGAGTAGGGCAGTTGTTGCAGACTTGGGCACCGAGGGCCACCTCCCAAAGGTAACTTAGCTACGTTATACTAGCACCTGAGGCATAGTGTCGAGGAAGCTACACACAGCAGGAAAAAAAAGATTCTAAGAATGAGTAATACAGCCCGTTCTCCAAGTCCTGAGAAAAATCAAAACCAGATTTGGGTCTTTGGTGTGTTCCCCTTAACGATCACCATGGTGCTGTTTAGCCATCACCATTAAGATTGTGCCTGTTTGTCTCCTAAGGTTCTTGGTTGGCGCTCAAGACTTATGGATATTGAAACCACAAAAAGCCACGTTAACTTGAATGAACAAGGTAGCTCATTTTGGTCAAGCTGACTTTGAGGCTTATATTTCAACGTCTTCTGGCTAGATGACTGGAATCACTAAGCTTGTAGGGAGATTAAATAGAGAGGAAAGTTAAGAATTGCACCTAGTTCTTAGCTGATCTCATCAGCAATTAGCCTCTGCTTTTCCAAACCCTTCTCCAGTGCCTCAAGCCTCCTACCTCAGCTTCTCTGTGTCCTCTCTCTANGAGAGGAAAGTTAAGAATTGCACCTAGTCCTTAGCTGATCTCATCAGCAATTAGCCTCTCTGCTTTTCCAAACCCTTCTCCAGTGCCTCAAGCCTCCTACCTCAGCTTCTCTGTGTCCTCTCTCTATCCCCTTACTTTAGATCTGACATGTCAATCTAAGTTCCTTTGTCAGAAAGATTATGGTTTTACATAGCAGTTTAGAAATTAACCTAGTCAAAGAGAGCAAAAAGTGCTTGTTATTATGTTGGAGTCTGAGTCTTTGACCAGGTATCGAATAACAAGCTGTATTAATTCACAGAGAATACCCCTAACCCTTCAGCACAAAGAGAAACAGGTCATATTACTCCATGGATAAATAGTAAAATCTCACAGGAGAATGCTATCTTAAGCTACTGGTTACCAGAGCTGAACCCATAGTATGCCATGGTACAGTATGTTGGAAAAGGCATAGTAACGTGTTTAAATAAGTATAGGTAGTTAAGTAAATAGTAACATTTCTGTGGTCAAAAAAGTGTGAAACACTGAATTATACAAATTTCAAATGATATCTCTTTTGCAAGACTTTTCAGAACCTTTCATATGCTAAAGTGAAGGGTAAATTTCAAAGAGGAGTTACTGTTCTCAAAATTTGTTTGCCTCCAGAAAACATTTCCTAGGGACATCTCCAGTTGCTCACATTATGGCATATTTTGAAAAGGGTAATTGTGTTAGAATAGGGCTAATACTGTGGTAGCAACCATGAAACCTTAGCGGCTTAGCACAACCCGTATTTCTTGTTCATGTTACATGTCCAGCATGGGCCAGAAAGGCAAGGAATCAGCTCCACATCATCACTCATATACTTGGGCAGGTCATCTCTGCAACAGGTTAGAAGGAGGTATGGAGGCTCACCGGAGGACTTCTCCCTGTGTCAGCCATCACTGTTCACACGTCATTGGCCAGAACGAATCACGTGGCCTCACCTAACCTGTCCATCTGCTAAGGCAGGAAAGGAGAGTAGGAAATTGTGAATACCAGTAATCTCAACCTCATCAATATATTCAAGTGTCAGGCTTACAGTCTGTTAGCTCTTTGACTTTTATCCATGAACTAAGGGGTAAAGTCTCTGAAAGAGACAGAAATGCTCAGCAGATATTTCAAATGCTTCCCGATTCCACAGCCCCATAAAGCTTTCAGGAGCCCCTGATTCATTCTGGCCAGTGAAATGTGAGGTACAATGGCTGATTGACTTGGGCCAAGACAGTTAAATGCCTGAGCCTGACTCTCTCATCTCTTTCTCTTCTCCTTATAGGAGACATGAGTTCCAGCGGGGCATGCCAATCAACTTAATATGGTAGATCCTCTTTCCCTTTAAGACACTGAGTGACTGTGTGGAGCAGAGACACCTGTTCACCTCAGCAAAATGAACAGTGTGTGTGAGAAATAACCCATGTTGGGTTAAGCCCTTGGGATTTTGAGGTTGTTTCTGCAGCCTGGGCCTGGGTTCTCTCAACTTGAATAGTCCTTTCTAACCCAAACCTCTCAGTGATCCTTTTAGGGCGTCGTTTCTTCTCTCACAGGCACGTATTCCTCAGGATGGGAGTGGAATTTTTCTAAGCCTCCTCCAGCCTTTTTGGTGATTGACTCTACGGCATGACAAGTGTTGTGGCTGACTGCAGTGTGGGGGTGATCACATGGAAGGGTTTGCCAAGACTTAGACCAAGGTTTGAGCAAGTTTTAGTCAAATGCAGGCCAGTGAGATGCAAGCTGTAAAACATGCAAAATGCATTTAATGAGTAAGGATGTTTCAACCAGGACCCATAAGAAAAGAGCTGGACAGGAGAGGAGAAGAAAACAGACTAAGGAGACAGATATACCACTCATGACTGGATCTCCTAACCCTGTAAGTTCTAGATTCAGGTGCACAAAACATCTCTCTTGAGCTCTCCCAAATAGTAGTAGCATCAAAACAGTAACAAAATTAAGGGCAAAACTTAAGCAGACATAACTACCTTTAGAACACATCAAATCTAAGGTAAAAAGAGAGACTGGTATGTCAGACACACACACACACACACACGTGCACACAATTCTTGTTGGCTTTTGCCCGAAGTGCTTAATACACCTTCAGCTCTGAAGACATTGACCCCTTGTTGTCCTTCAGACATGAATCTTTATTCTGGAGTCTCACAGACCTAAGGTTGCTTTCCTTGTATTATTCACTTTGGGCTTGAGGCTTAACGAGTTTGGTATCGGGCATTGTTAACCAGAGCCCCGAGTGTTCCCAGGCTAACTGTCCCTTCTCCACATTTAGGACTTTTTTCTGCGAAACGGAAGAGGAGTCCGACCGCCTTGATAGCAGCGGCATGTTTCACTGGTGCAGAGCCACCCCTTTGAACAAGATGATTCTGGTAGGTGACCTGCAGCCAAATCTCAGATGAAATTGAGCTCCTCTTAGGGTAGACGGTGTCCTCCTGCTAATCATAAGCACCTGCCCTTTCTCTTTGTAAACTGTGCATTTTGAAGGAAAAACACAACCTCACGAGCCATCTAAATGTATGCAGGGTATCAGATGGGGATTTGACAACAACCTTGTGGGTAATATGCAAGGGTTTAAAACACTTTAGCTCAGATTCTTCAACCACTTTCTCCTTCCTTTAATAGTTCAGCTGAGTCAGTTATTCAGGATAATGTTCTCCTGAAACTTTGCTGTTTTGCTAGTAAATCTGGTTAATTTACATGCACCAGGGGAACATACTATTTACAAGAACTCTGCAGTCTTTCCTTTTTTAAAAAGTAGATAAATGTTTCCTTAATTTATTGTTTTCAAAGTTAGGATTTTTTTTTATAGTATTTTTTTCTTAAAGCTGGTTATACGTACACTGAATATATTAACCAAGGATGTAGCTCTGTAATGCTTGGTCCTCCCACACCACACAGCATGAGTGAATCCATATAGATGTAGAATTCTGTCCTTGACTCTGTCCTCCCAAGGAAACAAACTTAACTCAGTTCAGTGAAATGCCAGCAACCAAGATGTAAACACCTCATATCCTAATCCCAGGCTCTGACACCCACTTTCTTGATCTCCATCTATTCTCAGAGTTGGAAACTCAAGTACAATATCAGTGGTTTACTTTCAAGCAGTAGCTGGTAAATTTAACTAACAAAAAAATTTATTTTTTTAATTTAAAATAAGCTAATAAAAGATTACTTACATGTTATAAGAACCTTGTGTAATTTGTTCAGCTATGACTAACTGATAACTATGTATTTTTCTTGCTTTCCAAAAATAGTTTAGTTCATTTTTTTCTGTTACACACACACACGCACGCGCTCACGCACACAATCCTTGGGCTCAGTGCCAATGTCCTGACAAAATATGTTCCAGTTCTTGTAAAAAGCATAATCAATCATTTGATCAGGACCACAAAGTTGTCAGAGCTGTCATATCAACTAGAAAACTATTAGGACTGCTGAAGCTCATCATTTTAGAGAGTATGTCTTATTTTAAACGAAACAAACATCCGTTGAGCAAGAAGGCAAGCATGTTTTCAGTGGGAGGGACATCTTTAGAAAGGTTGAGAGGTGACTGCAGATGGAAGCATTCAAGAGACCAAGAGATGGGAATAGCAGATGTTTCTTTATCTCCTGTTTAGTAAGTCCCTAGATAGCTTGCTCTGAGAGATGTCCCCTTATGGCACTCGATGTGAAATATAACCGAGTCTTCTGATGAATTTAGACGGGCTTCTAGTTTAAGAGGTTCTAAGAATTTTGAAACTGTGACCATAGAAGAGAAATGTACAGGTTGCAAATTTCCGGCCAACTTTGAACTTGGTTCGATTTGCAGAAAAATCAAGCAGAAGTTGTCAATTTGTTACTTGGAGCAAATAGTGCACTCCCCACTTTCCTACTGAAGCCACCATCTTTCTCAGTGGGAAGACAGTTTTGTGCCACAGTTCCCTGGAGAAATTGCCTTGCTCAGTTCAGTTAAGTTCAGTCGCTCAGTCGTGTCCGACTCTTTGCGACCCCATGAATTGCAGCATGCCAGGCCTCCCTGTCCATCATCAACTCCCGGAGTTCACTCAGACTCACATCCATCGAGTCAGTGATGCCATCCAGCCATCTCATCCTCTGTCGTCCCCTTCTCCTCCTGTCCCCAAATCCCTCCCAGCATCAGAGTCTTTTCCAATGAGTCAACTCTTCACATGAGGTGGTCAAAGTACTGGAGTTTCAGCTTGAACATCATTCCTTCCAAAGAAATCCCAAGGCTGATCTCCTTCAGAATGGACTGGCTATACCCCTTAATGCCCTGTGCCATGTATCTTGTTCCTAATTGTTTAGCTCTACTCAGAAGAGCAATTTCTGGACTTCAGAGCTGTTCCATTAAATACTGTTAGAGGCGTCATTATTCAAGTTAAAACTAATCGGATTAGCCAGAGACAATTATTTAATGGATTTGGTTAAGATTCATATCACTCTCTAGAAAGATCTCCAGACGAGTAGCTTCGTGTCCCCTCACGGGGCCATTCCCTTCAGAAAAAAAGTATTTCCCAGTCTATGATAACAGAACAAACTCTAATTGTTGAGATGTCAGATGTGACTTATCTATCCTGTTAAATTTCAGCAGCTCCTGTTTCACAGAAGCTTGTCCTTTAACCAGCGATGGACTGGCATAAGGATAAATGATACATCCCTTTGAAATGTTTTGAGTATTCATCTACTCAGGAATGTAGAACACTCTCAAGCAGGAAGGGCTTGTCAATACATTTATCAAGTTCTCTACCAGTTTCCAAGAGTCATTTTCTGAAAATCTAGGAATTCAGTGTGATTCAGATTGGATTAAATAGTTATTGAAAATAGTTTAAGACAAAAGTACTGAAATTCCAACCTATTATCACATTTCCACAACAGAATTAACTTTTATTTTTAAATCATTTAAATGTAAAGAAATTGGAGGTTAGAGAGGCTAGCTCGTTTATGGTCATACATGAATAAAAACTAGAATACAAAATCAGCACTTTTTCTACCCGTCTCAGCACCATGAGAGATGACACTGACTCATTCCCTGAAATCAATCACAGAGGCTTAAAATGTTTCTTTCAGAAATATTCCTTTAAAAAATATTCCTTTCAATAAAAGTAACACTGTTTATAAAAGTCTCTGTGAATGTGGGATAAACCTGATCTAAATGTCTGTCACATATATTGTTTTGTCTTCAGCTTAAACGTTTAAGGGAGATGCTAAAAATCGGCCATGCTGATAAGATTCTGAGGACATAGTCAGATGATTGAGATGAAATAGAATGTTTGTAACCTTTTATTGTGTGCATTTTTCATGATAAATTTCCTCAACTCTGGAGTTATCTTGAATCCATTCAGTGTAGCAGGTGGAACCACATGAAGCTGCCAATAGCCAACCATTTTTGACCCAGAAGAAGGCAATTTCATATGGTTCAGACTAATATATGTGTTTTCATATGTACGAAAATCCACTGAAAACTGCATCATACTGCACAACTTGGTGTAATTTTCAAGATTCACTAGAAAACATAAGTTTAGTGACAGGATTGGGATGTTTTAAGGTTTCAGGGAGTTGTGCGATAGTGTGTGTGTGTGTGTGTGTCTGTTAGTTGCTTAGTCACATCTGACTCTTTGCAAACCCGTAGACTGTGGCCAGCCAGGTTCCCATGTCCGTGTAATTCTCCAGATAATACTGGAATGGGTTGCCTTTCCCTTCTCTAGGGGATCTTCCCAACCCAGGGATCAAACTCAGATCTCCTGTATTGCAGGCAGATTCTTTACCATCTGCGCTACCGGGGAAGCCCACCATAGCATATATGAGGCTAAAAACATGTAATGAAAATGAGAGCTATTTTCCCCATTTGGTTCAGTGGTTTCACAACTTGAGGAGTGATACCAATCTGAGTTTTCACTGAGGCACTCCAAGCTAATATAAAACTAGAAAAAGCGAAATAAGCAGGAACACCATGAAAATATATAAAGTATAATTGTCAGTGTTCCATGTTATTAGGAAGATTTGCAGAATCTGATTACTGTTATGAAAGTGCTAGTGTTAATATACCTGGAAGAGCTGGAATGTGGGGAAGGAGCCTTCTTTAAGGGACTGTTATCTTGTTTCTAAAAATGACCAGAGTCTGGCCTGCTTATGCTTAGAAACGAACTGACAAGGCAAAATACGAGTTTCGGAACCACATTGTAGCCTGTATCTTTGGAGATGCCCACTCAACACTGATGGGACTTCGGAATTTTGTAATGCCATTGAGAGCTAGCAACTATACCCGTCAGGAGCTGAAGGACATTGTGTTCATCGGGTCTCTGGATTACCTGCAGAGAGAATGGCGATTTATCCGGAATTTTCCCCAGATATACATTCTGCCTGTAAGTGTCACAGTAAGGAATAGTGAACGGTTATAATGATAATAATANTTTTTCTACCCGTCTCAGCACCATGAGAGATGACACTGACTCATTCCCTGAAATCAATCACAGAGGCTTAAAATGTTTCTTTCAGAAATATTCCTTTAAAAAATATTCCTTTCAATAAAAGTAACACTGTTTTTAAAAGTCTCTGTGAATGTGGGATAAACCTGATCTAAATGTCTGTCACATATATTGTTTTGTCTTCAGCTTAAACGTTTAAGGGAGATGCTAAAAATCGGCCATGCTGATAAGATTCTGAGGACATAGTCAGATGATTGAGATGAAATAGAATGTTTGTAACCTTTTATTGTGTGCATTTTTCATGATAAATTTCCTCAACTCTGGAGTTATCTTGAATCCATTCAGTGTAGCAGGTGGAACCACATGAAGCTGCCAATAGCCAACCATTTTTGACCCAGAAGAAGGCAATTTCATATGGTTCAGACTAATATATGTGTTTTCATATGTACGAAAATCCACTGAAAACTGCATCATACTGCACAACTTGGTGTAATTTTCAAGATTCACTAGAAAACATAAGTTTAGTGACAGGATTGGGATGTTTTAAGGTTTCAGGGAGTTGTGCGATAGTGTGTGTGTGTGTGTGTGTGTGTCTGTTAGTTGCTTAGTCACATCTGACTCTTTGCAAACCCGTAGACTGTGGCCAGCCAGGTTCCCATGTCCGTGTAATTCTCCAGATAATACTGGAATGGGTTGCCTTTCCCTTCTCTAGGGGATCTTCCCAACCCAGGGATCAAACTCAGATCTCCTGTATTGCAGGCAGATTCTTTACCATCTGCGCTACCGGGGAAGCCCACCATAGCATATATGAGGCTAAAAACATGTAATGAAAATGAGAGCTATTTTCCCCATTTGGTTCAGTGGTTTCACAACTTGAGGAGTGATACCAATCTGAGTTTTCACTGAGGCACTCCAAGCTAATATAAAACTAGAAAAAGCGAAATAAGCAGGAACACCATGAAAATATATAAAGTATAATTGTCAGTGTTCCATGTTATTAGGAAGATTTGCAGAATCTGATTACTGTTATGAAAGTGCTAGTGTTAATATACCTGGAAGAGCTGGAATGTGGGGAAGGAGCCTTCTTTAAGGGACTGTTATCTTGTTTCTAAAAATGACCAGAGTCTGGCCTGCTTATGCTTAGAAACGAACTGACAAGGCAAAATACGAGTTTCGGAACCACATTGTAGCCTGTATCTTTGGAGATGCCCACTCAACACTGATGGGACTTCGGAATTTTGTAATGCCATTGAGAGCTAGCAACTATACCCGTCAGGAGCTGAAGGACATTGTGTTCATCGGGTCTCTGGATTACCTGCAGAGAGAATGGCGATTTATCCGGAATTTTCCCCAGATATACATTCTGCCTGTAAGTGTCACAGTAAGGAATAGTGAACGGTTATAATGATAATAATAATAGCATTATATATATATTATATATATATTATAATACTTGTTAGGATTAATCATGATAATAATAATAATACATCAATAATGTATTATACAGTATTTTATACAATTATATAGTGCTTACTGGTACCAGAAATGGTCTGAAGCAGGTTGCACATACTAATTCACTTAACCCTCCAAATAACCCCATAGTATAAATTTTAAAGATGCTAACTGTAAGCACAGAGAAAAGAAGTTACCTGTCCAAGTTTACATGGTGGGTAAGTAGCTGGACTAGGATTTAAATCAAGACGTTTTCATGTTTATATTAATGACCACGTGTGCGGCCTTTATGTAAAGAGTTTCTCTGCACTTCTGAAACTGATTCTGACCTAGTGTGCACACCTGAGCTGATCCTAGCCAGCCTTTCTAGGCTGTGCTCTAACTTTCTCGTTGTTTCTGCAAACTCGTCTTTTATGGAACACATAATGCCATGTGGTCCTTGATAGATGTATGAAAANTTACACGGTGGGTAAGTAGCTGGACTAGGATTTAAATCAAGACGTTTTCATGTTTATATTAATGACCACGTGTGCGGCCTTTATGTAAAGAGTTTCTCTGCACTTCTGAAACTGATTCTGACCTAGTGTGCACACCTGAGCTGATCCTAGCCAGCCTTTCTAGGCTGTGCTCTAACTTTCTCGTTGTTTCTGCAAACTCATCTTTTATGGAACACATAATGCCATGTGGCCCTTGATAGATGTATGAAAAAGAGGAATTCTGAGAAATGGGTCCATTAGGCACCTGTGGCACTGGGTTGTAATTGTCTTTGCTCTGAACCAACATAGATCTGTATCTCATTATAGGCCACCATTTTCCTGGATTAAAATATACATAGGCAGTATGAGATGCACCAAAGCATTTGATTTTTCAAGAAATGCTATCAATATATCAGAAATATTCTTTAAAAGCAGTTGTCTCAGGAAGCAAGTTGTATTGCTTTTAAAAAAGTCACCACAAAATTCCCTGTACCACCTCAGTCTGTAGAAAGGGAGGAAAGGAAATGACCAGAAGTCTCCAGATTCAGGTGCTGTCAGGAATCATCAGTAACTGCATCTCAGCCACCTAATGGTGGGCCCAGATCTCTCCCTATTTCTCCACCAAGGGAGCAACTGCCACTTTACTAATTAATCCAGGTTCCAGGTGGGGCCACCTCCAAGCACAATTGTGAGGCTGCAGAGGTGACCTTTAGACCTTTAGATGTGATGTGTTCCTCACCACTGTTATCCTTAGCTGTTGTCCAGTTGCTCAGGTGTGACTGACTCTTTGCGACCCCATGGACCGCAGCACGACGGGCTTCCCTGTCCTTCATTATCTCCAGGCCTTTGCTCAGTTCATGTCCATTGAATTGACAATGCCTTCCAACCATCTCATCCTCTGTCGCCCCCTTCTCCTCCCACTCGAGTCATCTAGGTGACTTGATGCAAGCTTTGGTTTAGAAGCTTGCATCGTCCCCAGTGCACCAGCGCCACCTGAGAGGTGTCCTCTCACCTGATTTTTCTCTCCTTAGGGATCTGCGCTCTATTCCGTAGACCTCCACGCGGTCAACATAGAGGAGTGTTCCATGTGTGCCGTCTTATCCTCCTCCTGTAAGTCACCCAGTAGCCCGACCTTGGTGGACACAGAGCCCATCATGGCCACGCTCAACATCGGATACCTGAGAATTAGCTGCTCAGCCCGGACACCTTCAGGGCCACGTAAGGACCACACCCCAACAGAAAGGGGCTGGAGAGGATAGGATGAGGAAAGAGTCAACTCCTCCCTAAAAGACGCTCATGATGGGGAGGAGGAGAAATGGAGCCGGATGGCTTGGAAAACCCCTTCCAGCTCTGAGAATTCTGTACTAGGATTAGTGGTTAGTGGACAGTTCAGTCCTGGGGAACCCTAGTCCAGTGAAAAGTGATGTCCATCTCCTAACTGGAATGCGCCTAACACTGTTTTCTTATGTTAAGGAAAATCATGGAATCGTAAGTGCTGTTTATTATTATGAATCAATTATCAGTGAACATAGCCATTGGTATTTCATTATTGTTAATAACAAGTATTATTATTGCCAGTTAGTTCTCGTTGGAGCTAGTAGATGTTCAAGTTACTGTTCTTAGTTTTGTGCTTGGAGAGAATGAGGCCTAACTCATTCAATCTCCAAGATACTTTCACTACATAAATTTTTAGAAGATTAGCGCTAAAGTCCTTTTCAATTTCTATAAACTAAAAGTGTCACATTTCAGCTTCAGGTTGGGAAGAGACGGTGAGAAGTGGGAAAATTGCTTCAGGATGGGGTTTGCGTCTCCTCCTCCTTTGTACTCCTTTTCAGTACAATTAGGGTCATTCTGTAGATGCCTGAAGTGAAAATTGTTCAGTTGTGTCCAACTCTTTGTGACCCCTTGGAGTGTACAGTCCATGGAATTCTCCAGGCCAGAATGCTGGAGTGGGTAGCCTTTCCCTTCTCCAGGGGCCCTTCCCAGCCCAGGGATGGAACCCAGGCCTCCTGCACTGCAGGCGGATTCTTACCAGCTGGGCCACCAGGGAAGCCTTGTGAAGCACCTGTGGACGCGCAACACGCACTTATTAAATCAAAGGAAGGAAGACAGCTGGTGCACTCGGAGGGGTTTCTGTGCATCTCACTTGCCCAAAATGTGCTTCAGGTATATTCCTGTGCCAGACTTGTGGCTTTCCTTCTCCCCGAATTGGGAAAAGGCTTAGCTATCAGTCCATTTCTAAAAACTTCATGGAGAAGGCAGTGGCACCCCACCCCAGTACTCTTGCCTGGAAAATCCCATGGACGGAGTAGCCTGGTGGGCTGCAGTCCATGGGGTCGCTAACAGTCGGACAGATCGAGCGACTTCACTTTCACTTTCATGCATTGGAGAAGGAAATGGCAACCCACTCCAGTGTTCTTGCCTGGAAAGTCCCAGGGACGAGGGAGCCTGGTGGGCTGCCGTCTATGGGGTCACACAGAGTCGGACACGACTAAAGCCACTTAGCAGTAGCAGTAGCAGTAGTCACTTAATATGAAATATTATTGGTGAATAATTTTCAGTATTTAGAACAGATTCTCAATTCATGAAGTGAATACAACCCTTGGCTGGAGATGCCTCCCCACCCCAGATCCACCTGTTTCCCTTGGGGATGTGGATGCTTCGTATTAAGATAGGGTACTCCATCCTCCAACCACATAGCTTACTGACCACAGCTGGCCTACTTCACATGGAGCTTGAAGAGGGCAGACAGTCCAGCTTTCACAAAGCTTTCACGGTCATGACAGTGGATGGACATGTTTGCGAGTGAAATCAGGAAACAAAAAGACCACTCTCTGACTCCTAGTACTGTTGCTAGGAAGGGAAAAGGAGGGCTCTTGGAACAAAGGAATAAATGAATAATCTCGTCAAATCTTTGGTGGGTGAATTAAGTCAGCTACTGCACAGACCTGCACTACACAGCCAAACACCACTCAACCTAAACCGGAGTTTCAGGAGGTTTTGTTAAGTGAAACTAATAGCAAAGCAGTTCCTGAATATCAAACTACATTGAAAATCCTCACTAAGAAAATGTGAGCCATACCTTTGCTGAGCTAATCTGGAGATGCATAAAAATGACATTGTGTTCTGCACTTCAGTCCTTAGCTTAAGCAATTAGGGTACTCAGATTTACACAAAATGTGTATGGTGTGTGTGTGTGTGTGTGCGCACCGTGCTTTCAACTTTCTAAAACTGGACAGAGAAGTATTCACTCTGAAGGCAATGTCATCAATACACAGATGAAAATGCTCACTCAGTAACAGCTGGGGGTGGACTGTCATAAGCCACCTAGCTAATCATCGGGTGACTTGTCCTTCTATTATTTTTTAATCTTACATCCTCTACAGGCTAAATGGCAACTCACTCCAGTATTCTTGCCTGGAAAATTCCATAGACAGAGAAGCCTGGTAGTCTACAGTCCATGGGGTCTCAAAGAGTCGGACATGACTGAGCAACTTCACATACAGGCTAAACCATATGGAAACCTATGATTTTACTTCTAGTTTCTTTTATTATGTATCTAGTGATTCTTATCCTCTCATTTATGCATTTATTCATCCAAAAAGAGTATATTCATTTTGTATGTGTCACATACTTTGCTGCAGGCTAGGTTACCCTTAAAGGGGCGCATGATGGGTTTAGTAGAAAAAGAGAGAGGAAAGAGGGGAAAAGGGTTGGGAGGGAGAAAGAGATGATGAAGGGATGTCAGAGTGTTTGAATCATCATGAAGTATGAGTAGGTGCTCTTCCCAACGACAAAAGGGACAGTTTAGAGAAAAGTATATTGTGTAGACCTTGCATATTTCCTTGTGTGGTTGTCAATACACCCATTGTGTGATAGGGAAATAGAGGTCCTGACAGGCTCTCCTGTGCTACCTAAGAGAGGTAGCCAGCAGTAAACTCACGTTGTGCACACATGGGTATATCCGAAGACTGTCACTCAGAAACCTCATCAGTTGTTCTGGCATCACAGGAATCTCCCTGGAGTTTGCATAGAGAAATTCTCAACCCTCAGAGAAGCCTGATCAATTCTCTTAACCATTCTTCCCATTTCATACTAATACTCCCCTTGCACCAGACCAAGCAGGTGGCGATGGGAATTATCACCTCCAAGAAGTGAGAGTATAAAAGGATCATGAAATTCTACAATTTCACAATTGTAGAAGGGAGAGAGACGAAGGAAGGGAGGGAGAAAATCTCTTCCACACTGAACACCAACATGCATCTAGCATCCTGGCAATTTTCTTTTCCTTCCTCTAAGACAGGAGGCAGTTTTACCAACCAGGGGCAGTTTTACCCCCAAAGGTCAGCTGACAATGTCTGGAAACAGTTTTGGTTATCACAACTCGGGGGGTGGTGCTGTTGGCATCTAGTGGGTAGAGGTCAGAGACGCTGCTAAATATCCTGCAGTGTACACGTGCAAAATGTCGATAGGATCAAGACTGACAACTCTTGCACTGGACATGTCTGCTAAGCCTTTTGTGGCATCAGCGGGCTTTTCCATGTCTTCATGATCATGCCAAAGTTACACATAAAGCCTATCTAGGACCAGCAAGGCTGTTGCATCCAGTGGTCCCCCAGGGGACTTTGGACATGGAAGGACAGAGAGACTGAAGACTCGCTAAAGGACATCATGGAAAACTTCAGATTTTTCAGCTGATGCTCTAATTACTGCCCTGTCATGTCGCAAGAACAGGTTGGCAAACCTAGGTACTGAACTAAATAATCTGTGGCATAATCTAAACATATAACGGTAATTAAGTCTGACAACTTAATATGCTACTGAAATTTAAACATACAGCAGTAATCTACAATTAAGCAATCTTTTGTAATAGCACCCTGCCAGCCTGGAAGATTTCAGGTATAATACTGTGTACTACTAGGTGGCAAAAATATTGACATTAGTAGACTGTACTCAGGCTGTCATCAGATACATATTCAAATTACCATTCACATTAACCATTACTTTACAAGGAAGGATGGAGTTCAGGCAGAAACTGTTTCTGTGCCCCAGCTGATGTCAGAGAAGATACTTACACAGTTAC
The DNA here is from genome assembly GCA_006410675.1 of Oreotragus oreotragus. NCBI lineage: Eukaryota > Metazoa > Chordata > Mammalia > Artiodactyla > Bovidae > Oreotragus > Oreotragus oreotragus. Next base: position 480,433 of record SJYX01012639.1, on the reverse strand, counting down.
GCCAGCTGATGCAGACATGTCTCTATCCAAGAAGAACATTTGCCTCTGAAAGTCGGGATTGTCCAAGCCCTTTTAGAGGGAATTGGAATCAGAAAGTGGAATTTGAAGGAGGATTTCCCCTTTGAGGGAAACTGATCTCAATGTTTTATTGAAAATGCCAACCCAACCTGGTATATTTTAATAGGGCTACAAAGAAGCCCTGAAAAGAACATGGGCTTTGAAATAAGTACTAATTGGTGTGTAAGAACCCATCCATCCTTTGCAAGCCATATAATCTTGGGCAAAGTGTATAACCTTGAGTCAGTTTCCTTGTCTTCAAAGGTGATCTCATGCGACATAATTTATTCCACATCACCATTCGATGTCATCATTCTTACTTCCTTGCCGTTTCTACTGTTCACAGCAGCCAGAGGGATTTTTTGCAAGTATTTATTGGATAATGTCAGTGTCCTCCTTTCAGTCCTATAATGGCAACCCATAACAATTATAGGAAAACCATGTAGGGTCTTGCAGGCCAGTAAGGAGCTTGAACTTCCTCCTCGTTCAGCCTGTTTATACTGGCTCTTTCCTGCCTTTAGTCCCCTCTGGTTGGATGTCTTTTGCACATCACTCAGGATGGCATTTCAATGTCAGAGAAACCACTTCACACCATAAGTAAAGCCACCTCCTTTGTCAGTCCCCAAAACATTTTTTCATAGTGCTCTTCACTATCTGAAAATATTTTATTTGCAACACGTAGTAATTGGGGAAAGGACTATTCACAGTTCTAACCTGGAGCCAATACTCCTTAAAGAATCGTAGACAGAGGACAGGTAGGAAGGAGATGAGGGTGGAAAGAAGGAAGCAAGAGAGGGCAGGAAGAAGGAAGGAAGGATGGAAGGAAGGAAGGAAGGGACATAAAGCAGATAAAACACCTTGTATGGCTCTGAAAATCAAATAGAATCTCAATTCCCCCAAGCCTCTCTGCATTATGACAGTTAATTTAAGAAAAAGAGTTGAATGTATTCAGATCCCATCAGCAATAAGATTTCCCAGTGAGTCTGGATATCTGATCTCTAGCCATCACACAAACCCTCCTCTTTAATAGCTGTGTGGCTGAGGTTTGCCCCAGGCCGTCTGTTTCCTCCAGAAAGCTAAAGGGGTTTGCTAAAGTCCTAAGGCCATTTGCTTCTGGTTCTAACTGTTAACTGCATGCATTGCCCCCGGCCCTGTGTCGCTTCTGTGTTCACCCTAAATCTACTCAGCATTTTGGTGGCAATCAGAAATGTCCTCAGCTCTACTCTGCATTAACCAGGAGTGGCCCTTTTGCTGACTTTCTGGGGGAGATGGATGAGGCGGTAAACACTGCAGAGCTTAGCATTCCATCTGGGAACAAAACTGCCCTCAGGATTTCCCCTTTTCCCGACCCTGTCTCAGTGGCCGGCTTCCCCGTGACCACGCCTCGGTCTGTTTCGCAGACTCTCTTACCAATCCAAATGTATTCATCTCATTCTCCCTACCCACCACTTCCCTGGCTTGGGAAACAAAAGAGTCTCTACATATTTCACCTTCTTCCGAGGCAACAGAGAATCTTGATGACAAGTAGACTGTTAAGTTTCACAATATTTTTCCCTCTTACATGCATGCTGTTCTCAGTAAAGTTCAAGAAAGGTAACGAGCATTTTTTTTTTTTTTTTTGGTTGTTTTGGCTGCACTGGGTCTTAGTTGGGGCACGCGGCACTTGAGATCTTTAGTTTCGGAGTGTGAGATCTAGTTCTCTGGCCAGGGGTTGAACCTGGGTCCCCTGCATTGGGAGCCCAGAGTCGTAGCCACTGGACTGCCAGGGAAGTCCCTAACCAGCAGTTTCAAAGCAGAACTCCTGATGAGAGCACCGTGTATTTGTTTTGCTTGCTGGTGTTGCTTTGCTTTTAATCAGGATCCTAGATTCCTATTTCTCTCTTCCGTTTTCTTTCTCTACCTTTTTTGAGGGTTTAACTTGGCGACCAAGACTCTGGTGTCATTCTTGTTTTCGAAACTCCTCATTTGTCAACACGAGCTGAGGCTGTGTTCCGGGCTGGGGCTGGGCAGCGACTCTCTTTGGCATTCGAGGCTCGTGGACAGAGAGAAAGGGCCTTGTCTCCTAAGGCAGGAACTGAAAGCAAAGTACGGAGGCCCCTGTGACCTCCAGTCCCAGTCTTTAAGGCATTGCCGAGATGCTATGGATTGGGAAGACCAACCAGGCCTGGAAGGCAGGCAGTCTTGCTGAAGAAGAAAGAGGATGTGGGCAGAGCCTCAGGGCAGGAGGACCCCAAAGAGGCAGAAGCACCAGAAGCCGGAAGCCCCCCAGTGGCCATGTATCCCCAAGCGCTCCTGGGGAGGCACTCCTGCTTATTCACAGTTTCCTGAAAGTTCTACAAGCAAGCGGATGTGGTTTAAGGCACTGCCTGCCTGAGCCATCACCCGGGTCCCCACACGGTGCAGAACAATCGTATTTCAACTTTGTTTGCCAATAAACAACTATGGGGAGAGCGCCACCTGTTTTTGCAATTCACCTGAAAGGTCATTTAGGACGAGGGTCCCCAACCTCTGAGCCACAGACCGGTCACCCCGTCAGATCAGCAGTGGCTTTAGATTAGACATAAAGTGTGCGATAAATATAATGCACTTGAATCATCCTGAAACCATCCCATGGAAAATTGTCTTCCATGAAACCGATCCCTGGTGCCAAAAAAAGTTGAGGACTGCTGACTTAGGAAACAGACACACACACACCACTAAACTGGAAAGCAGAGGCTGAGTCTTTTTTTTTTTTTTTTCTAAATGTAGAAAAGGATTTGGGATTTGGGCGTGAGGGCCGGTTTGCTAAGATGAAGCACCAAGAGCCACAGTGCGCTTCCGCATCCTTGTCTGTGTCACCAGCCACCACATTTACGTTTATCGATCCCTTTCCTCCCTGTTGTCTGTTCTGCAGAGTTTGCCCAGCGCTTCAGTAGCAATCCCAGGAGATCAAAGTGCCGAAGGATCCCCATTCTCACCGAACTGAGTAAGTTGTGTTTCAAGGACAAAATTCAAGGGAGAAGTCTTTGCCTGTGTGCTCGATGTCCCAGGGTTGCCTTTAGGATCCACTGTCAAAGGACTGAGGACGCAGAAGGAGGCCAAGAGACCATTCTGTGCTTGAAGGACGTTTTTAGGCTTTTATTTGACCGGTGATGTTGACGTCATCCAGCAGAGCCTGCTGCACGCGTGTGTGTGTGTGTGTGTGTGTGTGTGTGTGTTGGACGGGGGCAGTTGGAGCAGTTCCCCACTCCTGCAGTTTCCAGGGGAAGAGGACCAGCTCTTGGCTCGGCCTCATTCAGAGGGAACCCCCCAGGGGAGGGGAACACTGATTTGAAAACTGCAAGAAAGGCTTTCCCTGAACCAGCTGATCATCAGGCTCCTTCCTCTCCTGTGGTGACCCCAGGGCAGGCACTGGGGTGAGGCCAGTGAGGCCGGGGTGCAGACTTTAGGAAGAGGCTTGCTTCTGAGTCCCCTGTGTCTTCTTGATCCCAGCCCTGAGCAGTGCTCTTATAAAACAGAAATGCTCCACAGCAGAAATAACAGACCAGGCTGTTACCTCTCACCAACACCTTATGGAAAATGAATGTATATGGAACCTCCCCAGATGTGAGCAGCCCCGGGGGCAGCAAGAAAGGCAGAGGAGGTGGGTGCCCAAGGACACTGGGGGGTGTTTGTGAGGCACTCGGGGAGACCCTAGGTTTAATACTAGTAATAGTTGGCGAGAAAAGGGGAAGTTACAGAAGACGGGGCGGCACCTTTAACATAGGTTGGATCAGCTCAAAGTCAATCTCTAAAGTTGGCCCTGGGCATGAGATTTGACTTGATTCAAGGATGTAACAAATGTTTTAGTGGGAATTTTATGATTCAGAATATGTAAGCCAAATGAAACTTTAACCAAGCAGATGAATGGACCTCAGAGTTCCAGAAACGAAGCAGGTGAACATAGAGAGGAACCAGTGGGTGACACTACTCTGTGGTTTGGGAGTGGCTGTGCATAGGAAGGGGCTTCCCTGGTGGCTCAGAGGTTAAAGCGTCTGCCCGTGGGTTCGATCCCTGGGTCGGGAAGTTCGAGGCGGGCAGCAGTCTAGTCCCTGTGCCCTGGAGCCCTAGCCCTTCAAATCCAGGTTGGAAGACCTCAGAGCCTTGAGTCTGACTCGTCCCTGCCAGTCTGTCTGCAACCACCCTAAAACTATTGGCTACAGTTCTCATTTTTGTTTTATTTTTATTCCCTTTTGAGCCATCTGTCACCCTGATGTGTGTGTACCCTAAGTTTCGTGTAAGTTAGAGTGGTTAGGAGGGGACCAGCGAGCTTCTCACTGGCCCCAGAAATGCATCTGGTCCCTCTCCAGGGACATACAGCTTTGTTCAGCTAAACACGTTCTGGCACCTGGCAGCGCCTGTCAAATTAGCCGAACAACCCTCCTGCCAGTTCACTCAGCTCCTGTTCTTTGGCCACAAGGAAGGATCACAGTGACATAAGAGCTGCAGACTGGAGAGCCAGCATTTCAGTACAGAGTGTACAATGCAGGAAAAAGACTGGGAACACTGAAGCCACTGGTTTAGGATGACACAGCAAGAACGGGACAAAGGCTTCTGGGTGTGTGTGTGTGTGTGTGTATGTGTGTGTGTGTGTTGAGGGTTGGCAATACAAGAGGAAGAAAGTATGTGTGCATAGGAAATTTGGGTTGATATTAGTCATACCTCCCTCTTCTTTTATAAATACACATAGTTCTTGGAAGAAAATTGTTCCCTCATACCAGAAGTCTATTGCTTCCCCCAAACTTGACTAAGGAATAATTTTAAGAATGAGGGACCAGTCCAGGCTCAGTAAAGAGTGTGCTCTGAGTTGCATGTCCAATAGGTGTGTTTGGATCAGTAATAGGACAGTCAAGAACTTTGAAGGATCTAAGACATCTTGCAACTCGCAAGCTGTAGTAACAGGTTAATCTGCTGGGTTTATGGAAGACACAAGACCGCTGGGTCAGAGACAGTGAATAGCTTAGCACCCACAGCGATAGCAGCAGATCCTCATTTCTGTGCTGGTGTCCCCAGCCTTAGTTCCCACAGAGGGGCAAGAAGAGGACCACGTAACACCTGATCACCATGAATTGCTTTGCTGGAGAGGAACCCTGAGCTTCGGGAACCAGACTCTCTTATAACGGGCAGTAAGCGTGCCTTCCCTTGGCTCTGGTAGGAGACATTATCACTGTCGGCCAGTGCTGTCCTCCACACAAAAACATTTTTGAAGCCATAGTCTCGGAACGGAGACAGTCAGTGCCTCTGCTGTCCTAGAAATGAACGATTGCATTGAGCACAGAGGTTGCCTACAGGGGTCTGAGCTATAGCTTGGGGCCAGCACAGATTTGCTGATGGATAATCCAGCCACTGCCACCCTGGTCTGGTTAGGATGATTCTCGAAGCCCTTGCTGCTCAAAGTGTAGTCCACGAATCAGCCATAGCAGCAGCATCTGGAAGCTTGTCGGACACACGGACGCTCAGGCCCACCTTAGACCCCGTGGATCAGAAGTTGTGTCATAACAGGATCCCCTAGTTCACTTTGCACATTAAGTTTTGGAAGCCCCTGATTAACTCATTCTAGGCCCACGTGACTCTAAGAACTTAAGTAAATACCAAGCCATCTGTGGGACAGTATACGGAGAAAAAGACAATAACAGGGGCGAGCAGATGTTCTCTTTATGTCTTTTATCCCTGTGTGATCATTGAAAGTGTTCCCCACCTTTCCCCCAGTGTCCTGGCCTGAATGACAAATTATACAGAGTGACTTTCAGGACACATGCTTGGAGAAACTGGGCCTAAGATCCCAGAATAGCTCCTTGATGATGAAGGTGCCCAAGAAGATATCCCATCTTCAGGGGATGAAGATACTTGGAAAGAAAAAAAAAAAAAAGTACTAAAATTGAGGCAGGTCCCACCTGACCCCAGAGTGGCCTCTGTCCCTTTGAGCAATGGCTCCCCCTCCCCTTTCTGCCCCCCGCACTGGGTCAGTCTGCTCTGAAAGTCCTGTGTTCCTGAACTTGTCTGCCTGCCTTTCCCTCTTGCCTCTTTTCCTGCAGAAAATCCTTCCAATATCCACTTTATTGAACAGCTCAGTGGGATGGAAGGGAACTTCTCCGGAACGAACCTGCATCTGAGCACTTCCTTCGCCACAGGCACCGTCTTTTCTGGCAGCTTCTTGGATTCCCTCCTAGCCACGGTGAGTGCCACGAAGCCCAGTAGCCCGCACGACCAGCCCCTTGCCGAGGGCAGAGCGCGTGGGGGTCCAGGGATGATGCTAACTGATTCCTCGCAATTCTGCATTCTCTGATTTTCCAGAAACACTTGGCATTATTTTGCCTTTTCTCATAAATGTGTGGCAAGGGAAGCTTACATTTGTAAGATTAGAAACTTAAAGCCCTTGGAGCCAGGCCACTCAATACCAGGGGGATATGCACATCAACAGCATAGAACCCACCTTGTAGCGAGTGTTAGTCACTCAGTCGTGTCTGACTCTTTGCGACCCCGTAGACTGTAGCCCCCAGACTCCTCTGTCCGTGGGATTCTCCAGGCAAGATTACTGGAGTGGGTTGCCATTCCCTTCTCCAGTGGATCTTCCTAACCCAGAGATCAAACCCTGGTCTCCCGCTTTGCAGGCAGACTCTTTACCATCTCAGCCACCAGGGAACCCACCTAAGGAACAGTCATAATGTCATCCCTCAGGCTTTTTCTTGGGCCCAAGATCTCTGCTAAATGCCTTACCCACGTTATCTGTTTAATTCGCCCATCAACCCAATTAGGAGGATACAATTCCTAGCCTTCTTTTTATTTATTTATCTATTTTTGGCTGTGCTGGGACTTCATTGCTGGGCATGGGCTTTCTCGAGTTGTGGTGAGCGGGGGCCTCTCTTCATTGTGGTGCACAGCCTCTGGGGTGTGCAGGCTCAGAAGTTGTGACCCCCGGGCTTAGTTGCCCCATGGCATGTGGGGTCTCAGTTCCCCGACCAGGAATCAAACCTGTGTCCCCTGCATTGTCAGGCAAGTTCTTAACCACTGGACCACCAGGGAAGTCCCACTAGCCTTGTTTCCTAGATCAGGAATCTGAAGCCTAAAGGGGTAACTAAGGTGCCAAAGGTCACTGCACTCACACATGACAAATCCCTAAGGTTCCAGAGTTAGATCTTGCAACCAGATCCACTGCCGCTCTAGAGGTCTCTGTGATGATGAGTGTGCTTCCAGAACACTGAGGTGGAGTTGTGCTTGGAGGAATCTGCCTCCTGGGGTGCTCCAGAGCCCCCATGGGATGGACAGGGAGGAGGGGACGAGGGTGTTCCAGCTCCCAATGTCTCCCCACCACTTTCCCCCAATCAAAACAGCTCTACTCTCAGCTGGATCCCGCATGAGGCTTCGGCATACAGCTTGATTAGAAGAAGGATTTCAGTTGTTAAGAAGACTTTAGAAACTACTACTTAGAAGTTAGAAAATCTGCCCAACAGAGAGGCCAAAAATAAGAGACCCGGATTCCTGTTCCCCTATGTTGCGAGTCATGTCTCCAGGTCCCAGTCGGGAGTCTTGTCCGCCACACAGCTTCATGTCCATTTCATCCCATCATTTCCCTCCCCAAGGAGCATCTTCTAGACTGGGCTCTTCCTGCCTGCTGTCCAGCTTGATGCACCAAGAGCTCGGTTTCCTGTGGCTGCAGAGTCAGAGGTTATAATTAGAATCAAAACGTGTGTTTCCCTGGTGCCCTTCTCTGCAGAGGGCGGGGCTGCCGACAGGTGTGTTCAGGACAGGCTGCCTCAGATGAAGGGGGCTGACGCCTCTGCAGCTTCTGGAGCAGGATGAGGTCCCTCCTCGACTCCAGTCTAGGTGACCTCTATTTCCTCCCACTCCTCACAAATCCTCTGAAAACTGCTCTGTGCTAAATCACCAGTGAGAAACACAAGGAGAAGAAACTCACAGGTCTTAGGAGAGAGCTGAGCCTGAATAAAGTGGTGGGAACTTGTCCCTACTTGGAAGCACTGAAGTTCTGTTTGAGATTTTCATGTACTTCCCCCTTTTATCCCCTGATACACCTGTCATTTTTAAAAAATAAAAAATAGTGGTTTTTCCTCCAAATATTCTGATTCAGCCAACACAGTATCTTCAGGTATCCCCTGGAATATTACTGTAAACACCTGGCCCAGATGGAGAAACACAACTATAATGTGTAAGTGAGATTTGCTTTTAATCCTCTGTAGTTTATAGGATTTTGCCAACAAAGGACCATCTAGTCAAGGCTATGGTTTTTCCAGTGGTCATGTATGGATGTGAGAGTTGGACTGTGAAGAAAGCTGAGTGCTGAAGAATTGATGCTTTTGAACTGTGGTGTTGGAAAAGACCCTTAGGAGTCCCTTGGATTGCAAGGAGACCCACCCAGTCCATCCTAAAGGAGATCAGTCCTGGGTGTTCCTGGAAGGACTGATGCTAAAGCTGAAACTCCAATACTTTGGCCACCTCATGTGAAGCGTTGACTCATTGGGAAAGACTCTGATGCTGGGAGGGATTGGGGGCAGGAGGAGAAGGGGACAACAAAGGATGAGATGGCTGGATGGCATCACCGACTCGATGGACGTGAGTTTGAGTGAACTCCGGGAGCTGGTGATGGACAGGGAGGCCTGGTGTGCTGCGATTCGTGGGGTTGCAAAGAGTCAGACACGACTAAGCGACTGAACTGAACTGAACTGATAAATCCTTTATAGTTTGATGCTATAAAGATTAATATCTGGAGGGGGCCCTGGTGGCTAATGCAGGGGATATGGATTGGATCCCTGATCTAAGAAGATCCCATGTGTCATGGAAAAACTAAGCCCGTGTGCCACAACTACTGAGCCTGAGCACATGAGCCCAGGCTCCCCGAAAAAAAGCATCACAGTGAGAAGCCCACGCGCCACCTCCAGAGTAGCCGCATGCAGCAGTGAGGACGCAGCACAGCCAAAAATAAATGCAAATATTTAAAAAATAAAGTATAAAAACCTCTAGGGGTGGGGCACCCAGACTGCCCCCCCCCAACATACATGGGAGCAGAACTTTATAATAATTGAATTTCAGAACTACACATGAAAGAGGGAGCATTTTCCTTTACTCATAAGAAGCTAAGGACAGTAACAGAAGTTACCTGGTTTCCCGAGTTCACTCAGTTTTCCTCCCATATAGCCTCCTTCTCAGAAGTATTACTCAAACAATGTTGCTCTTCAGGCCTTTTGAGAAACTCTCAGAATAAAAAGCAGCAAGTAGCTAGGCTGCTAGGATCTGTGTTGTTGAGGAGTGATAATCCTGGGTTATGAGCGAGACCTCAAGCTTCATTGTAATTCAAAGTTAAAACCCTTTTCTACAACATTTTCTAGCATTGAAAGTCTAAATACTAGTAAATCTGATTATATTAGAAATGTTTAGAAGCCCTAAACTATTTCAAGCACATTTCAACTTGCATATTTTCTTGAGAAAGTTAAAAAAAAAAAAAAAAAGAAGAAGGAAGAAAGGGAGGGAGGAAAGAAAAAAGAGAGAGAGACCCATAGGGTAGTGCTATGAAACCCTGAATAATAAGGATATTAGATGAGCTCACAGGGTAAGGGTGACATGTAAATCCCATTATTTCCCCCAATATAGAATTGCAAGCCTTTTGATGTCAACACTGAAGAAATGATATATTCAAAAGCTAAGCCTCTCTCCATTAAATATGTAAAGTACGTTTCCCCAGAGCCATGGACACCAGGATAACCCTAGAAGTTACACCTTTTTCTTTAATCAGTGGAGAATTATCCTAACAGCATTATGTTTGATCATTCTGCACCGCGGCCACTTGTTCTTAAACGGATTGTGGCCCAGCCTGGATTTATAACCTCTGCACCCTCCTGGATTTCAGGGAGCCGGATCCTTAAGCATCCTTCTGGGTGGTCACAGGACACAACAGAAAGGAATGTCACTTAGGGAATCTTTGCAGTCTGGACATGAGGATGGAGAAAGCATTTGAAGTCATCTGTAATCTGAAAAATATTATAGAAATTCTTTTTATTTTCTCTTAATTGACTTAGATTATATTCTTTCCCAGGTTACCTTCTCCAGTGGTCTCTACATTTTCCTAGCAAGATGCATTTACCTGTTAAAAATCAGCTGCCAATTTCACTCAATATTCTTACAGCTGTTTTTGCACTCAATTTTTAAAATTATTTGCAATAATTAATTATTTGCAACCATCTTTGCACTCAGTATTTTTACACCTGCTTGATCCAATGCACTCCTGAGAACATGAGTATTGAGTAGATAATGTTTGTCTGAAAGACCACTTCATTTAAGGCAGCGTTGCTCCCTCCCAGTGTGGTTTGAGGACCACCAGTGTTTTTAGAAATTCTGATAGAGTAGATCAGGGGTCTTGGAAATCTGCTCTCACAAGTATCACTCCAGGTGATCTAGGTACATGAGAACCAATGTCAGAGATAACAGAATTCAGTGCGCATGCTGTGTATCTCATTTAATCCACAAATAGTGCTCAAGAATGGGTATTAGCATGTCAGCTTTAAGATCATAAAACTGTGGCTAAGAGAATGCATGACTTGTCCAAAGGTATTCTGCTAGAACACGCCAGCCCAAGATTCAAACCTGGATGTGTTCCCTACAAACAGTTAGCTCTCAAATGCAGAAGAATAAAAGCCAGTGACCATGGGATCGCAAAGCAAGGAAAATTTCACTCTGATAAGGAGGCCAGTGAAGAGTCTGCCAGTGTCATAAAGGAAAGATGAAGCCGATGTTCCAAAGCAAGGGCATGAAGGAGTAAGTGTGTAGCTTGAGCGGCTGCAGAGAGACCAGTGTGCCCTGGAGGGAACGTCAGATCTTGTGAATCTTTGAATGCCACAAAAATCTCGGTTTTCCAGCAGAGGTCTGACAGTGAAAGTTCAAATTTGTGTTTCTAGACAATCTTTCTGCAAGCATTTTGAGTGATGGATCGCAAATAAGAAGACTCGTAAAGAGGCCCCTCTCACAACCCAGGCTTCAGGAGGCAAATCCCTGAATTTGGACAGAGAAAGTCAATGGTAAAATTTCTCAATAGCGATTAAGTCATTCCTATTGTTCATAATGAAAACAAAAGTACTGATTTTTACATAAGTGCTATATACAGACTGGTTCCAAATAGGAAAAGGATTACGTCAAGGCTGTATATTGTCTCCCTGCTTATTTAACTTATATGCAGAGTACATCATGAGAAACGCTGGACTGGAAGAAACACAAGCTGGAATCAAGATTGCCGGGAGAAATATCAAAAACCTCAGATATGCTGATGACACCACACTTATGGCAGAAAGTGAGGAGGAGCTAAAAAGCCTCTTGATGAAAGTGAAGGAGGAGAGTGAAAAAGTTGGCTTAAAGCTCAACATTCAGAAAATGAAGATCATGGCATCCGGTCCCATCACTTCATGGGAAATAGATGGGGAAACAGTGGAAACAGTGTCAGACTTTATTTTTGGGGGCTCCAAAATCACTGCAGATGGTGACTGCAGCCATGAAATTAAAAGACGCTTACTCCTTGGAAGAAAAGTTATGACCAACCTGGATAGTATATTCAAAAGCAGAGACATTACTTTGCCGACTAAGGTCCGCCTAGTCAAGGCTATGGTTTTTCCTGTGGTCATGTATGGATGTGAAAGTTGGACTGTGAAGAAAGCTGAGCGCCGAAGAATCGATGCTTTTGAACTGTGGTGTTGGAGAAGACTCTTGAGAGTCCCTTGGACTGCAAGGAGATCCAACCAGTCCATTCTGAAGGAGATCAACCCTGGGATTTCTTTGGAAGGAATGATGCTAAAGCTGAAACTCCAGTACTTTGGCCACCTCATGCGAAGAGTTGACTCATTGGAAAAGACTCTGATGCTGGGAGGGATTGGGGGCAGGAGGAGAAGGGGACGACCGAGGATGAGATGGCTGGATGGCATCACGGACTCGGTGGACGTGAGTCTGAGTGAACTCCGGGAGTTGTTGATGGACAGGGAGGCCTGGCGTGCTACGATTCATGGGGTCGAAAAGAGTCGGACACGACTGAGCTACCGAACTGACTGACTGACTGATATAGCCATGTAAATTATTTCTACTGGAGTAAAAGTCCAATTTAACTAAGACGAAGGTAGGAAATTCAAAACTTTACATAGAAAACAATAGATTTGAGAAAACCTCATAGGCAGTTATTAAATGATGTTTCCATGTATGTCACTGCCTAGGAGACATGCTATGTAGGAATCCTTTGGAAAAGAAGCTTAAGAAAATGGCTACGCTTCTTTTGACTCAAGCTAGTTTCAAACTAAGCTGACCCGCACATCAATCTCTGGCTTCATTTTGATGTCAAATATTCTAAAATTCCATTCATTTACTCAACACATACAGTTTCTGAAGTGTTCTATAACAGCTATGAGAGATAATACCTGGCTCAGACGGTAAAGCAACTGTCTACAATGTGGGAGAACTGGGTTCGATCCCTGGGTCAGGAAGATCCCCTGGAGAAGGAAATGGCAATCCACTCCAGTACTCTTGCCTGGAAAATCCCATGGACAGAGGAGCCTGGTAGGCTACAGTCCATGGGGTCGCAAAGAGTTGGACACGACTGAGCGACTTCACTTTCACATAGACCAGAATCAAAAGGAATGTAAGTAGATCTACATCCAGAAGATTCAAGAATAGTAATATCAACAATAATAATATCTATAGTCCCCTAAGGAAATGCTGAAGCTGAATCTCCAGTACTTTGGCCACCTGATGAAAAGAGCTGACTCATTGGAAAAGATCCTGATGCTTGGAAAGATTGAGGGCAAGAGGAGAAGGGGACATTAGAAGATGAGATGCTTAGATAGCATCACTGACTCAATGGACATGAATTTGAGCAAACTCCAGAAGATAGTCAAGGACAGAGGAGCTTGGCATGCTGTAGTCCATGGTGTCCAAAAGAGTCAGACATGACTTAGCAACTAAACAACAACTACCTAAGGAAAATGTATTGATGTCTCATTAAATGCATATTTTAAAATACATGTTGATATTATTAAGGTATCTATGGCCTGCTCTTCTCCTCTGATCATTTTGGAAGTGGGGACTGCCATGGTGTCAGTATCACTTACCCATTAATTTCTTTTGCTATAGCACTCCCTCAGGAACGGGAATAGGGTCAGGGTTATTTTCTCTGCACTTTGCTTAACCCAGCAGCATACCCAAACCACCAGCTTTTGGTTGATTTTAATAAGGATGATGATGGGACTTCTCTAGTGGTCCAGTGGTTAAGACTTTACCTTCCAATGCAGGGGGTCCAGATTCAATCCCTGGTTGGAGAGTGAATAAGATCCTACATGCCTCAAGGCCAAAAAAAACAACACAAAAAATAGAAGCAATATTGTTACAAATTCAATATAGACTTTGAAAATGATCCATGTCTAAAAAAAAAAAATCTTTTAAAAAATTAATGATAACGAGAGACAGAACTTTGAACCATCAGATCCATTTCAGACAGCCATACCCACTAATTTCCACCTCTCTCACCTCCACAGTCCACAGAGCAGCTCTTCTGATTTTGTACGTGTCTCCTCCTTGCTCTCCAGGCTTTCTACAACTACCATGTTGTAGAATTACTTCAGATGCTAGTGACAGGAGGGATGAATTTTCAGCTGGAACAGCATCTGGATAGAGAAAAGTTATTTGGGCTGAATACCGGCAACTCTACGATTTTATCTGGAAAGATGCGGTGTAAGCTGGGGCTGCTCTCCTTAAACCAGACTATCCTGTCAGACATTGAAGTGAGTCAGATCTTCTTTAAAAAAAAAAAAATTTTTTTAATTTTAATTGGAGAATAATGACTTTACAATATTGTGATGGTTTTTGCCCTGCATTGACATGAATCGGCCACAGGCATACATGTGCTCCCCCCATTCTGAACCCTCCTCCCACCTCCCACCCCATCCTGTGCTTCTGGGTTGTCCCAGAGCACTGGCTTTGGGTGCCCAGCTTCATGCATGGACTCGCACTGGCCATATATTTTACATATGGTAATGAACATGTTTCAACGCTGTTCTTTCCAGTCATCCCACCCTCACCTCTCCTGTTGCGTACCAAATTCTGTTATTTACATCTGTATCTCCTTTGCTGCCCTGTATGTGGGATCGTTGGCACCATCTTTCCAAATTCTATGTAAATATGTGTTAATATACAGTGTTGGCCTTTCTCTTTCTGATTTGCTTCACTCTGTATAATAGGTTCCAGGTTCATCCACCTCATTTGAACTGACTCAAATGCATTCATTGGTATAGCTCAGTAATATTCCATTGTGTATGTGTACCACAACTTCCTTATCCATTCATCTACCAATGGACATCTCGGTTGCTTCCGTGTCCTGTCTATTGTAAATAGTGCTGCAGTGATCACTGGGGTACATCGGTCTCTTTCATTTCTGGTCTCCTCGGAATGTATGCCCAGCAGTGGGGTTGCTGGGTCATGTGGCCGTTCTATTCCCAGTTTTTAAGGCGTCTCCACACTGTTCTCCAATGTGACTGTACAGCTCTTCTTTCTCATAATATTCCCATGTCCTTACCTCCCTGAGCTTTGGAAAGGATCCAACCTGTCTGAGTTCCTAGCTTATAGTGTATAAATAATAACAATGATAACAAAAGTTAATGTAACATAGTCATAGTAATTTCCAGTTTACAGTGCATTTTCACATGTTATATTTATCTTGAGATAGATCAAGCAGTTGATATGATCCTCATCTTCCAGGTAAAAAATAAAGTGCCCTGGAAGTATCAGAGGGGTTCAACAACTTTGTCCTTTGACAAGGTTACTAATGATAAGTATAATGATTAATATTCACTGAGCATTTGCTTAAGCCTGTCTGCTTTTTTTTTTTTAATTCGCTTAATCTATCCAAGGATTTACAAGGTAGGTATCATTATTTAATTCCATTGAACAGATCAGATCAAGAAGCTGAGGTACTTACCTGAGACCATATTGTCTACCAGTGGCCAAGCAGGGTCCCTCTAAGGCACTCTGACCGAGGGCCTGCCCACTCTCCCTACACTTTAGCTATTAAAGAAATTGGATCATGTCATCTGAAATCAGGCAGAAGGACTCCATGTGCGGGTCTAAGAATCTTATTGGGCCAGCCAGTGAAAAATGCCTGTTTTCTCGGTCCTCAGAACTAGCAAACAGTGGATTACAGCAAAGAAAAAATAATTCTGGAAAATTCCAATGAGGCATCTGGCATTTGGGGATCTGAGTCAAGTCCAGCCCTGCAAAGAGGAGTCCACTTGTCAGCGTGGCGCCCCTGAGTTTGCTGTTGAGTGGCGTGGCCTCGGCTCCCCATTGTCACTGTCAGAGTCCGGCCTTTATAGGGACATGAACAGAACCTCTTCTTCACAAACCTCCAGCCTCTGTGCCTGCCATGTCTCGGCAGGTACCGCCAAGAAGGGTGAACCCCACGCCCTGTGCATCTGATTGCCCAGTGCACACAGCATTCCAAAGCTCCCTCCAGGGTCCAGTCCTTCAAATCTCTGTGGTCCTGGGTTCCTCATCTAAGGTTGACTTATGAGCGATTCTAAGCCCAGGATGGCTGCCGCTGGCCACGTCCTGTTGGAACCAGAGGTGGCAGTGGAATGGTAAGCCCTTTCTTCTCCACTGATGTGTGGGCCTCACTCTGTTCTTTACCCTGAGGAGTCACAGACCTAAACAGGCTGTTCTTTCTCGAATTCCCTGGATCCACTTGCTGCTGCTTTGGAAACCTGAGGTCCATTTCTAGTGCCTTGTTGGCAGTGACCTGAGAGCAGGGTCAAAAGAAGACTGCTCTCTGGAGGTCACTTAACATCCCAGCTCATGGCGTGCCTTGAAAGCAGCATTTCCAGCCTGGCACTCATTGTTCCTTGTTAGTCATTACCAAAACATATCAGTATTGATAAAAGCAAGCATAACACCTCACGACACCCCATGCATCAGAGGCTCTTCAAAGACCAGAGTGAAACAGTTGCTGGTATGAGACGCTCAAGGCTAATGGTAAACCTGGTTTCCTGGCCACGTACCACCACAAAGGTACTAGGAGGCGGCTCTCGGGTCTTCCAGGCTTCTATTGGGAGGAAAGGCAGATGACAATTCCATTGCTTGCTGTGGCTTAATTTTAAGTGCCACTGGGCATGTGTTTTCCTCTTTTCTCTCCTCAGCCAAGAAAGACTTTTGGACAAATATTCTGTGGCTCATTAAATAATTTTGGAGTCCTGTGCCTCGGCTTATACCGCATGATAGATAAAGAAGAGCGCAATCCAGAGCACAAAAGGGAAGTATGCTGGTGCAAAAGGTGCTAGGGCCCCATCCAAGCATAAGGGCCAAAGCGACTTCATTCAGGGATGAAAGAGGTGGCCAGAGCTCAAGGCCCCTAGTTGCAATGAAGGGTGCAGGGAAGTAGATATGTAGGATCAGTATAAATAATAGGAACAAACCCTGATGATTGGGATCCAGTTAGTACTGGCCATGTGAGGAGAATGGGATCTTTATCCCCAGTGAAGTTTGAGACGTACACCCAGATTTTAAGTCTGAGTTATTTTGCAAACTACCCCTGACCCACGGCTGTGCAACTTTTAAAGTTGAAAGCTGCTGTCCACATTGGAAAGATCTACTTGTTCACTGCTGGGCTCACTGAGTAAATGTTTATTGAGTGCCTCTGCTAGCCACTGTGCTTGGTCCATCTAAGTCATGGGAGTAATATGTTGAGATTTCAGTTTAAAGAAAGATCAGTGTGATAGCAGGAGGGAAGACAGAGAAAATGTGTGTGGAGGGAGGAGGAAAAAAAAATGGTGCCGTTTGTAGACAGCACAGCGATGTTCCAGGCTGAGAATCTCATGGTGGGAGTGGGCAGGACTTGGTAGAGAAGGAGAAATTAAAAATACCAGAGTGGAAATGGACTGTATCAGGAGAAAGGGGAAGGAAGTCAAATCGCTCCAAGTAGAGTTGTGGTGAATACAAAGAAAGACAATTTCTCTGCTCAAAGGAGAAGAGAAGGGAAAGAAAGGATGCCAAGGTCAACCTGGCTGCAGATGAAGGCTGAGCTTCCAGGAATGTTTACATAACACAGGATTTCTCAGCAACAGATGGCTTAAGCCCCTGCTGAGAGAAGAGAGAGAGGGGAAAGTTCACAGGGAGTGAAAAAAGAGGTAAAAGTTACAGTAATTGCTGCAAAGGATGGAAGAAGGAGTTTATGGTGGATTCATAGAAGCAAAACTACAAAAGGACAGGGGGGTGGGAAATCCTGATGAAATTCAAGATCAGTGGTCCTCAGAGTAAGGAAACAAGAGAGAGAAAGAGTGATGGGAAGTTGCGGGCAGAGAGTGATTGACTGAAGTGTAAGATTGTAGCCGGCAGGATATGTCAGGAAGTCATAACATCAGTATGTGGCTGGAAAAGTGGTTAGGAGATAAAGATCGCTGGGGAGTGAAAGTCAAAGAAATTGGTCTGCCTGTTGGAGTCGTAAATCATGCAGGCACTGCAGGCACATCAGGTGATGGCGGCCCTGACGTTGGAGAGAAAACCCATCCCACGTGCCAAAGGCTTAAATAAACATGGAGCTCTGTGGATGACACTGATGAGTCAAGAAGGGGGGTGGTATGGCTGTAGAGCATTGACCACAAAGACGGCAGAGGGGAATGATGCTCAGGAAATGGCACTGGAAAGCATGAATGATACTGACATCTCCTCCCTCCATCTCTGCCTGTCTGTCTATGTCTGGGCTCCATCCGCTTCCCCACGACACCTCTGGAAATGCTGTGGACTGTGGTGATTGGGAGAATAGGCAAGCCTGTAGCCTACAGTTAGAAAAGCCATTAGAAATTGACTAGCCCAAACCATGGTCCTATCCCACTCCCTTTAAAATGATCAGAAGAGCAGGACCCAGAAGGGAGAGAGCATGTCCAAGATCAAAGATGGTTGATTTCAGAGGCAAGGATGAAAATACCAGTCTCCCAGTTACTAGTCCAGGGCTTCTCCTATTGCACCACACCAAAGTTTTGTTTTTTTTTTTTTTAAATTATTAATCAGAAACCAAATAAAGCAAAGCAAAACAAATCTTTCCTTTTCTGTCCCCCAGCAAAGTGACTTTCCTATTTTGGTCACTGCCTGCACCCATACTGTCCCAGCTGCAGGGGTACAGAATTCATGTTTGGCTTTTCTTACAGGTTTGTGATTACCCGGCCAGAAAATGAGTTCAGCCTGCTGTCCTCGGATCTTGTGTTCTGCGCCATCCCTTTCAGCACCTCTTGTTACAAAAAGGATAGTAAAGCTTCACCTCCATGTGAGATTATAAATATAATGTCACTGAAAGAAGAGACGGTCCCAGATGTAAGTCCTGACCAAACACCTCTGGTTGGCCAGGCCAGGGAGAGTGTATCACAACTGCCCTGTAGGCCAATCCCTTTGTTGGAGCCCAAACCAATCCCTGCTACTGATTCTAAGCAAGCAAATTTGACTCTGGGCAGTAAACGTTCATCTCATCACCATTGCACATACCCAGGTGAGACTGTGGAAGAAAATGGAAAAGAAAGCTTGGAGGAAACCATAGTGGAAGATACCTATGCCTTTCACCATTAGACTAGACTTGTCACTAATCCCCAGGGGCCCCTGGCTCACTCTTTACACAGCATCTCCAGAGATGGTGACGTTGAACACGGAAAATAACCATGGAAGTCTGCCATTGTGCGCCAACTGCGCAGTGGAGGGTAGACCAGCAAGCCCACACTGTTTAGGAAGAGACAAAAGTTTGGTCTAATCCCACTGGACCTGGTGTGATAAATAAAGAAGTAGATGATAAATGCCTCTGTAAGGGAAGTGCATCGCTCTGTGTCTCTTAGGCAGGAACATGATGATTGGAGCTATGTCAAAGATGTTCTTCAGTACTTGACTGGGTTTCCTCCAGACAGGGGATATGAGTCATCAAGATAAAAGTGAGAAGGACTTAGACATCAGAGGCAAGACACAAAGAGCCCCAAATCAAGCATCTTACATTCTTTATCTTCAAACAAGCAACTAGTGAACTAGGACATTATCAGCTTCTCTTTTTCCCTCATGCTTTTTGTTTCCTCATCTCTTTTTATAGGAGATGAGAGTGGCCACTTGGAGAGATACTTGTTTGAACTGGAAAGCAATTTGTGTATAATGAAAGCCTAGGCATGGCCTGGCACAAAAATGAATATTAGAGTATCCTCAAATGGGGTACATGGGTGAAGTCAGGTTCAGTTCAGTTCAGTTGCTCAGTTGTGTCCGACTCTTTGTGACCCCATGAATCGCAGCACGCCAGGTCTCCCTGTCCTTCACCATCTTCCGGAATTCACTCAGACTCATGTCCATCGAGTCCGTGATGCCATCCAGCTATCTCATCCTCTGTCGTCCCCTTCTCCTCTTGCCCCCAATCCCTCCTGGCATCAGAGTCTTTTCCAATGAGTCAACTCTTCGCATGAGGTGGCCAAAGTACTGGAGTTTCAGCTTTAGCATCATGCCTTCCAAAGAAATCCCAGGGTGAAGTCAGGTAGCTTGAAATACATAACCCTCCAGATCCTCTTATTGAAGAACAAAGGCAGCTCACGAGAGGTAATAAAACATTTCCCCATGTTCCAAGAGGAACCAGTCCACTTCCTTGTAAACTGCATCTTTAGGTCATTTTGCCTGGGTGTTACTCTATTAACAAAGTAAAAGTTCAGCACATCCAGGAAATGTTTACTCCCAGTTGGTGAGCTTCCCAGGTGGCGCTAGTGTGAAAGAACGCACCTGCCAATGCAGGTCGTCATAAGAGATGTGTGTGCAGTCCCTGGGTCAGGAAGACCCCCTGGAGGAGGGCGTAGCAACCCACTCCAGTATTCTTGCCTGGAGAATCCCATGGACAGAGGAGCCTGCCACCCAGGTATGGTCTGTAGGGTCACAAAGAGTCAGACACAACTGAAGCGACTTAGCACACACCCACGGTGAGCCTTGTAAGCAGTGCCTTCTTGTGTTATAGATACGATACAGGGAGAAAGGAGGAGGAAAGAGAATAATAAACCATATTTCTCTTAAATGGTTTTACATAATGTTTATGATATCCTTGACATTTTTCACAACATCCTTGTTGATTTGGTATCACTACTTCCATTTGACAAAGGAAGAAACTGTGTCACAAACAGTTCCCAGAAAGGACACCCAGTTAAATTTTAATTTCAGATAAATAACAAACTTTAGCATGAGTGTATCCAAATTACTGAATTTAGCTAGTAAGTGATTGAATCCATATTTAAACCTAATTAATTCAACCCCAGCACCTATAAACGTGTGCCTCTAAGAACACAAGTAGAGGAAATGAAACAAAATGTTCATCTATGAAAAAAAAAGTTGTATTGGGAAAGCTTTAGTTGTAATGTAATTAATATATGTAGGGAAAAAAGAGTGATTGTAAGAAAAGTTGTCAGAGACCAAGGATCTTTTTAAAATATTGTCAAGTTTAGCTAAGTCATCTTCATCTTTCTCTTTTTACAGATTGACTTACTTTGTTTTTCTGTATACATGGAAAAATGTATTTCCTTGCAATTCCAAAGTTACAGCTAGAGTTGTAGGCATATCAGAGATTTAACTGGCCTGTTTCTGTGTATCAGATCTTGATTTCTAAAAGAAAGTATGAAGAGGACTCAGCTTTGGCTTTTCCATGCCAGATATCAATTGATGAGGAACAGGGTACCTCTGAGTGCAGGACTTGTCCTCAGGGAAGGGAGGCTAGTTCATGACCTAGGAAGAGGTGCCACCGAATATCTACTGAAAAGACAGTACTATTTCTTTGCCACATTTCCCTGAGCCATTTTATCCATATATCAGTTTCAGTAGAAACAAAATGTTCCTAGGAAAGGATGGACAAGCCCTATGCATATTCAAATGCACAGACTCATAGTTTTTTATATAGATTTTCTAATCTAAACTTAGCCTCTGGACCTTCAGAGTAAAAGCTTAGCCCTCAAATGGTCTCACTTTCAATGTAGAAGAGATATTTGAATGAAAAGTTCTTTATTTGCCAGCATTTTAGGGGAATGGGTACCAAAAGTATGGCTAAAGAAATATTGAGGTATATGCAACCATCGCCAGTATTTGAGTGTTTCTGTTGCCAGTCTTGAAAAATAAAGTTGGCAGGGGGCCTCCTAGACTTATGTGCCAAGTGACACCATAACTCTAGAATCAAACCCTTTACCTAGAGATATAATGTACCCTTTACATTTTAATACAAGTCATAACACTAGATCCTTTGGTGATATGGCAGATACTTAATTCATAATGATTATTCAATTCTTATCAGTTGAAGAACTGACATGAAAACAAGATAAAATGTACAATGAATTTAACAGTATGTGACTCAGTGGTTTTTATGATTTTTTAAAAAGACATCGACCTTTCTAAAATTGCATGAAAGCTACAGTCTTCCTCCCCAGAGAAAATTAAGAGACGTATGTATTACATAAAAGACATCATATAAATGGGAGAGAGGTCATAAATGGGATGGGTCACCTTACAGTTTCTCCATCATCTTCCCAGACCCCTGATATAGACCTTCAATAACCAGTGGAGTGATCACCAGAAAGGACGTGGGAGTCAGGAGACCAGAGCACTTGTTTCCGGTATTTTGAGAAATAGCAAAAATGCCGCCTATCCCATGGGTGGTTCACGTAAGCCTAGAGAAACACTGGAGCAACATTTAAAGGACTAAGAAGGTGGACAACCAGGTTACCCTGAAGAAGCTGGAAGGCAATGTGTGATGATCTCTTTAGGATTTGATGCTCAAAATGTGGTCCCCAGACTAGCAACATCTACAGTACCTGAAGGTGGGCTCCATCCCAAACCTGTTGAATCTGATTCTGATTTTAAGAAGATGTGTAAGTGATCCATACATTTAACTTTGAGAAGCAGGGCTTTCAAGGAGCATATATGTGTTTATGTATATATGCGCAACAGATATAGGTAATATATATCTGTAATATAAATTGCACACCCACATAAACACCTACATATACACATATGCATACACACATAAGCACACACATGGTGACGTCTGGCAAATGAAAAGATCTGGAGGTTTGGATTTTAATGAAAACTATGCCCCACAACATTTAGCTTTTTGGCGTGTTCACTCCTATTTAAGACCTACAATACATTCCAAACATCTCTAATTAGTTATAAAATCCTTAAGCTGAGTACCTTTCAAACCATAAAGGAGTTAACGGAGGTTAAAGTTCAGTCAAGTTGGTGAATATTTTCCTGGAGGAATAATAAACAGCTTCAGCTCCAAGGCGTGGGTTGTTCCTTCCAGGTCAGTAAAACAAGGAGCGCAACCTCTCAAAGCCATCTGTGTGGGTTCCTAGACTGGCATGCTTAGGGATCACGGGCAAGAGAGGAGAGGAGGCGAGAGGGAGGGAGGAAAAGCCCTCACACTAATGAGGTTTGAAAGGATACAGGATGAGTCCAGCCCTGCCTGCTGAGAAGAAAGGAACCTAGCAGCTGACGCTAAGTTCAGACTAAACTAACCGCAAGTCCCCTGGGGACGTCACAAGGTAAACCTGATCGTCTGTCTCTTATACACATTCAATGAACAGACCCCTGAAGCTCTCGGTGGCGGGGCCGGGGGTGGGGGAGGTGGAGAGGGAAATGTCCCAGGCCTCTTCTGGTTTTTGAAAAGGCAAAACCAGGCAGCCTTTTCGCTGCTGTCTTCTGATTATTACCTCTGTGAAGGCGGGGGCGGGGGCTGACTTCATCCCGGCATACAGGGCAGGGCGGCTCGGCTCAGGTAAGTGGCTGGGGTCAGGCTTTTCTCTCTGCCTTCACTTCCTCTGTTCTCCAGCCACCTCAGGGAGCCTCTGGAGAGCCCAGCAAGCCTTGTTTGTTTCTTTCCTGAAATATGAAAGTGCTGATCAGCTTTCCCTCTTTCTCATCTTCAAGAAAATATCTTTGCCACATTTCATCTTGCAGGAAACCCGGGAAAGGCCTTCATGCATCAAGAAGGCAGCCAAGAAGGACCACTGGTCTCTGAAATGTATTCCTTGGCCGCCATCCTTCCTGACCCCAGTCTTTCTCTTGCCTTCCTGACACGGCCAGGCTTTTTCACTAGTCATCTGCATCACCGCTTGATTCCCACTTCTCTGATTCACTCCTTAAGCCAACCCAGGCTCTGGTTGCAACCCCCATGATTCTGCTAAAAAGACTGTAAAATCATCAGTTCCTTTGAAGTCACTGAGACTTCAAACGTTGAGAAGAGTATTAAGTACTGTCCAACTTGCAGCCTGGGTGGGATTCAGCACAGCTGATCCTCCCAACCCCTGTCCCGTTCAGAAACACTCTCTTCTCTCAAGTTGCGTGATACAACGATCTTTTAATCATCCGTTCACTTTCTTGACTACACATCCTCAACACCCCCTTCAACTTGCCTTTTATACAACGCGATTAGGTATTAGCATCACTCAAAGCTTGACTGTGGACTTCTTTTTTCACTCTCAGGGCTCAGTGAATGATCCACATAATTAAATTGGAGAGCATCTTACCTGAAGTTTGAGGACAGGGACTACTTACCTGTAGCCATTATTTCTATGCAAGAACGTGGGCCCAGATGGCCAGAATTTTTTTTTTTAATTTTAAGAGAAATTGAGAATTCTGATTTTTACATAAAATATGATGCTGTTAAATATGTTTCTTATAGTCATGAAAGAGTAACTATAGCAGATGAACCCCTACTCCAAGAAAAATGTTTAAAATTGGTTTAAAAAGATTTTTAAATACTTGTTTGAAGTAATCATAGAGCCACACAATCAGTAAACATTTCAAAGGCTAAGATCCAAGAGAAAAGAAAAGCACTGAGGTGAGTTCAGCATTCTCTGATGTTTTTCCCTCAGGGCATTTGCCAATTACTAAGTGAGACTAAGCAAGAGATCAGGTTGGAATTCAAGGTTAAGGGCATTCAGCAGTCTCATGGGGCTGGACAGGGGAAAAAAAATGGAGGCAAGGTTTATCCAGGCAGGCAGAAATTGAAGGGACTAAATTTTAGAGAAAAGAGAATGGAAACAATGAGTGTGCTGCTTTTTTCCTTGAGGATATTATTTATTACTAATATTTGCAACATAAGAGGCTCAGCAAACAAAAGAAAAGGCCAATGAAGAATCTAAAAAGCCAAGCGGAGCTTTGGCCAGTTTCAAAGTGCCAGTGGGGTGAAGTTGGCATCCAAGGCTGGGTGAGGGCGATGGGCCCAGTGTTCTCAGTTGAGACTCTTGAACGCTTTTCCTTGGGGATTCGACTTCAAACTAGAAGTAGACCAGTCCTCACAAAGCCTGAAATCACTTTTAATGCCTCCCATTCCTAGACTGTATCAAGGGGACCAACCCCCACTCTAAGTAACTTACTGAGTTAAAAAGTCAATAGATTCTCTCTGCTGGAAGTTAGCATGATTCAGAGTGTCTACACTTTTTTATGTACAGAATCCAACATTCAATAAAAATAACTGGAGTCAGTCTCATCTCTGCCTTGTTTGATGCTTTTCTTGAGCAAGATAAATGAGCCTCCAGACAGACCAGCAAGCCTTGCTGCCTTCAGGTTTCTGAGATGCAGCATTGTCCACAGTATCTTTTATTTCTTTTTTGCCTTCAATAAATAAGTAAATAATTACCATTTACTGAAGCTAAGATGCTTCAGTCATGTCCGACTCTTTTGTAACCCTATAGACTGTAGCCTGCCAGGCTCCTCTGTCCATGGGATCCTCCAGCCAAGATTACTGGAGTGGGTCACCATGCCCTCCTTCAGGGGATCTTCCCAACCTGGGGATTGAACCAGAGTCTTCTGTGCAGGTGGATTGTAGGCAGATTCTTTATTGCTGAGCCACTGGGGGAGCCCAGGAATGATAGCAGAGAGATTCAAACGACCTCAAATCAAGAGGAAAGAAATAGATAATGGAGACAACTCACGCAAGACACAGACTTTAAAGTAACTGTAGCAGACACGTTCAAGAGACTGGGTGCCACTTCCCATAGGACACCGGTGGTGGAGCTGAGGGATAATGTTATTCTGACACAGGGAAGGAAGGTTTTCTGACTGCTTGCTAACCATGAAGGAGACAGTCTGGGAGGCTGATGCAACAGTGATCCCAAAGGAGGGAGGCTTAAGAGGGAGGGGATATATACACAGTCATGACTGATTCTGTACGACGGAAACTGGAGTTCGTGTACACCCGTGGCGGATTCATGTCAATGTATGCCAAAACCAGTAGAGTACTGTAAAGTAAAATAAAATAAAATTTTTAAAAAAAAAAATTTTTTTTCAAAAGGTTGCTGGGGTGCTGATCAGCTTTCCCTCTTTCTCATCTTCGAGAAAATATCTTTGCCACATTTCGTCTTGCAGGAAACCCGAGAAAGGCCATCATGCATCAAGAAGGCAGCCAAGCCTGGAGCAGCAGGACAAAGTGGAGCAGTACCGCAGAAGAGAGGTCCGGAGAGAGGCTTCTGTGACCTGAGGACACTATCCAGTTGTAGTTGGACGGCAAGCCATGCGGGGTACCACATGGGCTGGAACCAGCTCCAAAATGCACTGAATGAAGTCACAGACATTGCGAGGGCCTTGGCCAAGATCAGCAAGGACTGGAGAGGGAGGGAACATCCACACCATCGGTCGACAGCATCAAGGAAGTGAAGGATGGGGACTTCCCTAGTGGTCCATTGGTTAAAGAACCCTCCTTCCAGGGCAGGGGACACGGCTTTGAGCCTTGATTGGGAAATTAAGATCCCGTGTGCTGTGAAGCAACTACTGAGCCCCCAAGCTCTAGAGCCCAGGCTCCAGCACAAAAGAAGCCATGGCCATGCAGAAGCGCTTGTGCCATAGGAGAGAAGCCCTTCACTCTGCAGTGAGACGCAGCTCAGCCAAACAAAAAGTATGGCTGAAGGATGCAACCGTGCCGCACAGACAGCTCACTACAGCTGTGCAGAACCTCAAGAATATCTTCTTGGGGCCCCAGATTGTGAGGGGGTCCCTGGACTTCATTAAGCAAGGGGTGCTCCTGCAGGCCCCCCAGAACCTGAGGGACCTGAAACAGGGGTGACCCTGGGAAGGGCTAATGCATAAGCACCACCACGTGGACATGACCCTCATCCGTAGCTCCTTTGGGAGAAAACAGGGGATCTCAGTTGAGCTGGCCAAGCAGCTGTGGATGATGCTACAAAAGTCCCTGGCCACTGTCCCTGTGACCCCATTTTGCTCGTCTCTGTTGTCGGGATCTGGCAAGGGAAGAAAAATTGGTGCATATTTGACCAAAAACATTTGCAAACTAGCTTTGTTCTTCGGAGAAGGTAATGCCACCCCACTCCAGTACTTTTGCCTGGAAAATCCCATGGATGGAGGAGCCTGGTAGGCTGCAGTCNACCCCATTTTGCTCGTCTCTGTTGTCGGGATCTGGCAAGGGAAGAAAAATTGGTGCATATTTGACCAAAAACATTTGCAAACTAGCTTTGTTCTTCGGAGAAGGTAATGCCACCCCACTCCAGTACTTTTGCCTGGAAAATCCCATGGATGGAGGAGCCTGGTAGGCTGCAGTCCATGGGGTCGTTGGAGTCGGACACGACTGAGCAACTTCACTTTCACTTTTCACTTTTCACTTTCATGCATTGGAGAAGGAAATGGCAACCCACTCCAGTGTTCTTGCCTGAAGAATCCCAGGGACGGGGTAGCCTGGTGGGCTGCTGTCTGTGGGGTCGCACAGAGTCAGACACGACTGAAGCAACTTAGCAGCAGCAGCAGCAGCTTTGTTCTTCCTAGAAGGTCCAAGAATTGGAAGGAGGAAATGTTTGCAAAGAGCCGACTCATTGGCAAAGACCTTGATGCTGGTAAAGATTGAAAGCAGGAGGAGAAGGAGGTGACAGAGGATGAGATGGTTGGATGGCATCACCGACTCAAGGAACACGAATTTACGCAAACTCTGGGAGATAGTGAAGGACAGGGGAGCCTGGTGTGCTGCCGTTCACGGAGTCACAAAGAGTCAGACATGACTGAACAACAATAATGTTTGTTCTCTTGGACAGAATCAAGGCTGCTAGAATTGAGGGCACATAGGCAGACTGCAGGTTATGCAACAAGGAGTGGTCCATCTCCCACCCGGAAGTCATATGGAAGCATGTCCTGGATGACCTCATTGCAGCCCCAAACCCCATGATTGAGTGCTTTCCTCCCCATTATGAGATTTTCAGAAACCTCCTCAACCACCATGCTCTGAGAACCTGGACACAAATCTCGTGGGAAGATCTAGAAGCAAAAGAAATGATGAGCCTGTTTGACGTGGGTCTTGAACACCAACACAAGCACAGAGATGGTGGGGAACATGGAGCTGGTCCCAGAAATTGACGTCAGTGCCCTAGAGGTTATACTTCCTTCAGATGTGGTGTCTGAACTGCTCCGTAGGTACATGTCGGCTCCCACTTCAAACACCGTTGTCTGGCTGCAGAAATCACTAGATGCAGACACTAAAGATGGCATGAAAGAGACTGAGCCCAGAGCTGACCCACGTGGGGATGCTCCCTGACATCATCTTCTAGATTTTCCAACAGATAAGTGAAGATTTTAAAATAAAGGTGCTAGTCAGTGTTTTCAGTAAATGAATTCTTTAAAAAAAAAAAAAAGTTTCATTGTGGTAAAAATCACACAATATAAAATGTACTATTTTAACCATATTTAACTGTACGGTTCAGGAGACTAAAGTACATTCACATTACTGTGCAGCTCTCTCCATCATCCATTTCCTGAATCTTCCACCTTCCTGAACTGAGACTCTGTCCCCATTAAACACTAACTCCCCACCTCCCCTGCCCCAGCCCCTGGCATCTACCAATGTACTTTCTGACTCTATGAATTTGACTCTTATAGAGATGAAATTCAGTTATAGATAGAACATCTGAAATACTGGCAATACCCACACTGTTACAGGTTATGTTATGTTCAGGATATGACAGCAATCATCATAACAACCTGACCTTTATGGAACTCTGGGTCAGCTTAAAGAGGAAGTATTTTTAAAATGAAATGGAGACTATTCTCTCAAATCATCCCACCCTCATCTTCTCCCAGAGTCCAAAAGTCTGTTCTTTACATCTGTGTCTCTTTTGCTGCCATGAATATACTCCCGTCTTTCTAGCATTGAAACATGCATATTACCATGTGTAAAACAGATGACCAGTCCAAGTTTGATGCATGAAGCAGGGCACTCAAAGCCGGTGCCCTGTGACAACCCAGAGGGATGGGGTGTTGACGGAGGTGGGAGGGGGGTTCAGGATGGGGGGCCCCATGTGCACCCGTGGCTGATTGATGTCCATTTATGGCAAAAACCACAGTATTGTAATTATCCTCTAATTAAAATAAATTAACTTAAAAAAAGTGAAAGAGTGAACCAAATATGGATGGGGTATTAGACAACATTGCTGCAAGGAGGCTGCAGCAGTTACCTGGAGGAGGTCTTCTGGGATCTGGAGCAACATCTAGGTGAGCTGATGGCAAAGAAGTGGCTGTTAGGCTCAAATACTGTAGCCATTGTCTGTGTTACCATGGAGGCATATTTCAATGATGTTGCCAAAATTCAAAATCATATAGAAAGATGGTGACAGCAAGTGGGAGTAGGGTCCCTAATCGGCCACCATGCAGAAGCACATCTCATCCTGGAGCACCAAGGAGCACAAACAGGGTGCCAAGAAGACCATCAGGGAGGCCGAACAGCTCCACTTCCTGTTCTGGAAGTCTCCAGATTTAGTAAAGATGCAGGTGGGCATGGTGTCATTACTGCCACCCTTGCAGAAGTCATTAAATTAGCAAACCCTCTGCGCTCTGCCTGGAAGTTTCAACTTTGATCAGCAAATACCCAGGCATCAAGGATGACTGCATTGGCAAACTGCTGGCCACCCAAGGGGACACCAACCAGGACATGGAGTCAACCATCACTGAGGCTCTGGAGCAGGGCCTGATGGCAGGAAATCCAAGCTATGTGCCCATCTTCAAGGGAATCATAGCTCTCAGTATGAACGTGGTGTGACTTCTCAAGTAGCCCGATGGTTTCCAGCTTTGTGTACCTCATTCTGCATGCAACCACCCCCCCTCCACCCTCAGAAATGTGCTAAAACGAAAGAGGCTCTGGTGGTTCCCAGTGGGTGTTTCAGGTGCTTGTTTGCCATGGGGTTTATCTGATGTCTACAAGGTGTCCGAACACACGGCTTTTTGAAGAACAAGTGCCCTTCTGCCTGTGGTTCCTCTAGCTCTCTCATTTCTGTGTAAACATCCTTTGAGAGGCAGGACTCTGCTGGAAAATGCCTTACAGTTGAAAGTTTATTACTGCGGAAAAGACATGTAGAGAGGGAAGAGGCCCTGTCTTCCTTCCCTGGGGGGGTCTCCACCCTGGTGCTTAATAAAAGAGTTGAAACTTCTCCAAAGACCTGAAAACAAATAGGAGAAATTTACCAGAGAATGATAATCTATCAAAAAATATTTTAAAAGTACAAAAAAATAAAATTATAAATGTCAGTTGGGTTGACAGCTGTTTGAGTGGAGAGAAAGGTAAAATTAGTGAATTGGAAAACAGATTAGTAGGAAAAAAAGTACAGAGTAAATCCTGGAAAAGAAAAACATGCATAAATGTGTTTAGGAGACATATGAGACATGGAAATAAGGTGCAAAAATGTACTTAAAGTCCAAGAAAAATAGGAGAGAGAGAAAGCTGAGCATGTGGGACAGAGAAAAATATTTGAGGAAATACTGAGAATTATCCTAAACTGAAGACATCAACACATATATTTAAGTCTCTGTGAACCCCAACCAGGACTAATGAAAAAAATTCCTAAACACCTCATAGTAAAAAAATCTTCAAATTAAACTAAGCTAGAATATTTTAAAGGCATCTGGAGTTTTGTTTTTTTTTAAAGACACATTATATCGAAAAAAGTTACAACAGGATTGAAGGTTGACTCTTCTACAGAAACAATGAAGCAGGGAAATTTAAAGTTCTAAAAATAAGAAAGCTAAAGATCTATTTTATGCCCAGAATGATAATTTATAGACAAATGCAAAATATAAAAATTACCAGACAGAAAGTGAAAGAATTTATGACCTTCAGACTAATATTTTTAAAGAAGTGCTAAAAGGAATTATTTAGATAGAAAAGATTCATAAATGGAAATGCAGTAAATAATGAAGAGCAGAAAAAGGTAAATATATAGATAAATGCAAGTTAACATTTTTTTTTTTTAAACAATCAGTTCAGTTCAGTCGCTCAGTCGTGTCTGCCTCTTTGCAACCCCATGAACTGCAGCACGCCAGGCCTCCCTGTCCATCACCAACTCCCAGAGTCCACCCAAACCCATGTCCATTGAGATGGTGATGCCATCCAACCATCTCATCCTCTATTGTCCCCTTTTCCTCTTGCCCTCAATCTTTCCCAGCATCAGGGTCTTTTCAAATGAGTCAGCTCTTCGTATCAGGTGGCCAAAGTATTGGAGTTTCAGCTTCAACATCAGTCCTTCCAATGAACACCCAGGACTGATCTTTAGGATGGACTGGTTGGATCTCCTTGCATAGTAATATCATTTTGTGGGATTTAAAATAAACATGGGAGAGAGATAAATGGAATTTAAAATAGCTAACATTTGTGTCTTGCTGGAAATTGATAGAAAACAGTGGTGAAAATACTACTTTTTAGTAACTTTATTAAGTGAGAGATGCACATCATAATTTCTTGGATAAATACTAAGAGAATAATACAAGAAATGCAAATGAATGAGAAAAGAGCAAAATGGAAAATAAAAGTTTGATTAATCAAAAAGAGGAGAAGCATGTAAAAAAAAAATTTAAGGTCAATAACAATCAACTAATGAAATAGTGGCTGCACCAATTTGCATTCTTTTGTGGTTTCAACAAATTTCAGAATTGTTTGCTCAATTTCTGTGGGAAATGCCCTTTGAATTCTAACAGGGAACCAATATAGTCCAACAAAGAAAAGTCCAGGATAAGATGGCTTCACTATTGAATTCCAAACATTTAAAATGTACATAAGGCCACCCCTTGTCAGTCACTTCCAAAGAGAGGCAGCTAGCGATGCCTCAAAGCCCATTTCCTCTGCAGGGTGTA
The DNA here is from genome assembly GCA_006410675.1 of Oreotragus oreotragus. NCBI lineage: Eukaryota > Metazoa > Chordata > Mammalia > Artiodactyla > Bovidae > Oreotragus > Oreotragus oreotragus. The sequence goes on along the minus strand of SJYX01012639.1, from coordinate 449,233 downwards.
TTTGTTCTGCAGTGAGAGGGCCTCCCCAGAACACCCATCGACTCTAATGACAGAAGCAAAAGTCCTAGCTGATTTTGGCTGGAAAGCAAATGAACTCTGGCCAAAAGCAGTGCTATGCAGGGCCCGAGTGAAAGTGTGACTTGGGGGCAGGGTCGATGGATGCCAATCAACTCTTCTTGAATTTCCAAACTATCTGACATTTGAGGAGTTACATTTTGAAGGAGTTAGGTAGGAAAAGGCCATGTTGGTGTGTACACTGGCATCCTTATAAAGAGCTTGCCTGGCAGAGACCGTGGCTCAGTAGCTTCCGTTATCAGTGGATGCTGTCTGTAAGGAGGGAGCATATACAGTTTATTCCATAACATTGTTTATTTGCTTCTGGAGTTCTTATATGATTCTTCTTTCTATGCCCTTTCTTTTACCTTCCTTAAGATGTGGCTTAAGATAATCTATTACAGAAGCAAGGAAATTATCTTTCCTGTTTCTACTCCCTGCATCTCCTCTGGGACCTGCCAGGTCGTCGGTCTCTCCATGGTGACCGAGTAGGGCTGGCATTAGACCAGACTAGTGCCTTTGCATCCAGGAGAGGACCCAGCTCCCGAGTCTCCCTGTATCTGGCTGTCTCCTACCCTAGCAGGGACTGCTCCATTACTTTGAACAGAAAAGGTCACCTTAATAGTTGAACGATTCTTCTGAGTGGTCAGTTGATTGTACATAGGGATTTTTTCCTGTGTTTGGTATTTGGATCTGCTGTCGCTAGAGAGGCTACATATGAGGACATCAGCTGACTAAGTTGATTTTTCCAAAATTTTCCAGGGACAGAGGGTGGTGGGGTTTGGGTGTAGGGAAGGAAGGTTCAGGAGGTGAAGCAAGAGATGGGGAGGGACAGGGAGAGGCAGATGAGGCTTCACTCGCTTGCCTGCTGCTCACCTCCTGCTGTGTGGCTGGGCTCCCAACAGGCCATGGACCCAGTCTCCAGGGACTGGGGACCCCTGACTTAAGGCAAATCTTAGTTCTCCAACCAGAGATCAAACTTGTGGTCCCTTACACAAGAAGCTCAAAATCTTAGCTACTGGACCATCAGGAAAGCCCCTTAAGGGAACTATTTTAATGATATATCAACCAGCATTGCCATACAAATGCTCATACGGCTGTTACCCTTCCTATTACTAGAGCCCAGGGACAGGGCCTCCCTCTGCCCAGAATCCAGACAATTTGAGGTTAATGACAAACAGGGGAATTCTGAAATAGCTGGAAAAAAGCCTCACTCCTTAAATGAAATCTAGTCACCTGAGCAGTCACACCAGAGGCAATCAATAAACTTTTCAGAATGAATTAATAGCCAGAGATGGATGCTTTTGCTTCATCATTTACCGACTAGAGGCATCCGGCCACACTGTCGTCAGCTTGTGCTGCTTCACAGGTCAGAAACTCTTAGATTCGCGGGCTGGTACACAAAGGAGAGCAGTGCCTAGGGAGTGGCTAGACAACAAGAAGGGAGGGGGCTGGGAGGGCTGGGAGTTGAGGGGGGAAGTGGAGNGCATCCGGCCACACTGTCGTCAGCTTGTGCTGCTTCACAGGTCAGAAACTCTTAGATTCGCGGGCTGGTACACAAAGGAGAGCAGTGCCTAGGGAGTGGCTAGACAACAAGAAGGGAGGGGGCTGGGAGGGCTGGGAGTTGAGGGGGGAAGTGGAGATTTGATTCTGAAGAGAAAAATCCTTACTGGGTCAAGGCCGCTTTTGCATAATTCTATTATCACCAGGAAGAAGAGAAATAATCATATTAGGTGAGTGCCGCACCGCTCGACGTGGCTTGTCTTACCTTACTTTTGAAGTCAGACAGGTTTAATTGCTTTGTGTGAGTGAGTTGTTCAGAAGGCACCCAATCAATAAGGCAGGTACTGCCAGAGCGAAGCGGGGGAAGTTTTTGATGTTGACAATGACATACAATCTTGTGCAGAAAGGAGTAATCCATTCGGTCACAGTTATGGGGGAAAAAAAGTTATCTGTGTGTTGCTCTGGGGAGCAGAGTCAATGTCACCCGGGAGAGTGGGCTCCAGGCAGGCTGGCCACCAGGCATCAGTGTGCTGGCAGCTCAGCCCAAGAGCAGGCTCCAGGCAGGCTGGGTACAGAGCAAGGGCTGGGCTTTCTGGAGCCTCCTGGTCTTCTGTGCAGAGTAGTGGGGCCTCCACAGCTGCACAGGAGGCTGTCAGCATCAACTCCACTGCATCTTCTGCTAACAGAGCCCAAGCACCTCATCAGTTTGTGTTTCAGTTTCTGTGAAGTCCAGTGCAGTCCCCAGTAAGGCTCTGCTCATCCACTGCTCAGTTGACTCGAGGTGAAGCTTGCTGGAAAGTTCCCCTACAATGGACCAGAGGTGGTCAGGGAATTTTTTTTTTTTTTTTTAAGCCTAGATCCCACCTTAGAAATACTCAATACAAGGAAAGAGAACAAAAGTTGTGATAATCAATTGCGAATGTCTTCCAAACTCAGGTGACGGTTGCTTGAAACTGGCCCTAGTGGTAGTATTTGCACCACAGAACCCAGTACACTGTACGAATAAGGGTTTGTTTATTGTGTGAGAGTTGGTTGTTAAGCACCTACCAGCACAATCCTGGGTGAGGGCAGAGGGCAGAAATAGGAGCCTAGACTTTGACATCCTTAATTAACCCTCCATTCCCCACTTCCCAGCAGCTGTCAGATGGCTCAGTTGAATCTCTCCTCTATACCTTGACGAGCACCACAGGTCATAGCTCACCGCATAATATTTCACGTGTGCTTTTGTCTTCAATCAGATTCATATTTTGGAAAGGTGACCCTGGCCACAGTGTGTTGGATAGACTGAAAGGGTATAAAATAAGAGATCCTATCAAAGCCAAAGATATCAGATAGTAATATAATTGCTTTTATCCAAATGAAAGATGAGATCTGAATTAAGGCAAGATAAGTGGGAAGAGAGGACAGACCTAATGGATGCTCAAGAAATAGAATTGGCAGGATTTATTGATTGATGGGGTGTCAGGGTGAGAAAAAGATAAGAGTAGATGATAACATCCAAGTTTTTTTATAATTCTGCCATTCCTCAACACAGAAGGAATAGCAGTTTTTGGTGGGAAATTGATGACTTTGGAGCAAGCTGAGAAGCCTAAGAAACAGATAAATGGAACTAGCTCTCAGAGGAGAAGAGTTAACTTGAATACATTTTGAAAGGAAGAACATGGTGGTAGGTAACAGCAGGTGATAAGAAGGTATCACCCGGAGATGCTATGAAATGAGAAAAGTCCAAGGAAGAAGCAGTCATAGAAAACAACAGGAAAAGGCACTTGAAGAGAATCAATACTCCACAGATGACAGGAGAAGGCTGGTCAGTGAAGCAGTAGAGATCTAGGAAGAAGCAAAGCGAAACAAGTCATGGAATTGAACAGACATTTAAATAAAATACCAGGCCATCACAATATTGTAAAGTAATAATTCTCCAATGTAATTAATTAAAAAATAACATATCAGGCCCATGATCAGAAAAGATGAAGTCAAACGTGGGCTGCAGACGTTTGAAGAACAAGTGAGCAGAAAGTAGAAATAACAGAAAACAAGCAAAGAAGGAATTCTAGGCTTGGAAGTTAGGGATAGTCATTCCCAATTAGACTGTAGACAACATACACGGTAAAAAACTATTTGCTCTTCCAAACTTAAGCATTAAGTAGCTAGTACAATGTAGGGTCAAGGGAGGACTTTATTTCTAAGATGGACCGCAGACTGGGTCATAATTGAATGCTATGCAGAAGGGACCAATGGGGACAAAGTTGGCAACTTGGGAGGGAGAAAGAAAACAGAGATGCAGTAAGGTCTAGATCAGGGTCCCCTAACCTCTGGAATCCAATGCTTGATGATCTGATGTAATAATAATAGTCATAGAAATAAAGGTAATGCACCTGAAACATCCCCAAACCACACCCCACCCTCAGGCAATGGAAAATTGTCTTCCACAAAATGGGTCCCTAGTGCAAAAAGAGCTGGGGACTGCTGGCAGAGTCAGTCAAGAGCCTAGATCTTAAAGAGGGAATGGCCTTAATGCAAGAAACGACATCTCTTTCTGTAAGACCAGAAATATGGATATGAGAATACATGCAAATATAAATAGCTCTGGATGCTGGAAACTGAGGGAGCTTATGCCTCATTTTCTCTTAAAGTTCCAAAAAATTAAGGAGAGTGGCAGGTTTTTGAAATAAGCATCACGAGGAAGGGGGCATAACACTCTACTCTAAGGATACATTATCGTTTAATACTCTAATGCACAGACATAATTTTATTGTTTGGTACTTTTTATATGTATCAGGCCCCCTTTAGCATCTGTACTGTCATAGATATAATAGCATATCTTACCCAGAATTACTATTACTCATTTGTCTACCCGCTTTTCTATCTAGAAATAAGCTTCAGTTCAGTTCAGTTCAGTCACTCAGTCATGTCCAACTCTTTGCGACCCCATAAATCAAAGCTTGCCAGGCCTCCCTGTCCATCACCAACTTCCAGAGTTCATTCAAACTCATGTACATCGAGTCGGTGATGCCATCCAGCCATCTCATCTTGTCATCCCCTTCTCCTCCTGCCCCAATCCCTCCCAGCATCAGAGTCTTTTCCAATGAGTCAACTTTTCGCATCAGGTGGCCAAAGTATTGGAGTTTCAGCTTTAGCATCATTCCTTCCAATGAACACCCAGGACTGATCGCCTTTAGGATGAACTGGTTGGATCTCCTTACAGTCCAAGGGACTCTCAAGAGTCTTCTCCAACACCACAGTTCAAAAGCATCAATTCTTCGGCACTCAGCTTTCTTCACTGTCCAACTCTCACATCCATACATGACCACTGGAAAAACCATAGCCTTGACTAGACGGACCTTTGCTGGCAAATAATATCTCTGCTTTTTAATATGCTATCTAGGTTGGTCATAACTTTCCTTCCAAGGAGTAAGCGTCTTTTAATTTCAGGGCTACAATCACCATCTGCAGTGATTTTGGAGCCCAAAAAGTAAAGTCTGACACTGTTTCCCCATCTATTTGCCATGAAGTGATGGGACCAGATGCCATGATCTTAATTTTCTGAATGTTGAGCTTTAAGCCAACTTTTTCACTCTCCTCTTTCACTTTCATCAAGAGGCTCTTTAGTTCCTCTTCACTTTCTGCCATAAGGGTGGTTTCATCTGCATATCTGAGATTATTGATATTTCTCCTGGCAATCTTGATTCCAGCTTGTGTTTCTTTCAGCCTAGGGTTCCTCATGAAGTACTCTGCATATAAGTTAAATAAGCAGGATGACAATATACAGCCTTGATGTACTCTTTTTCCTATTTGGAACCAGTCTGTTCCATGTCCAGTTCCTGTCTCTTATACACATCTAGATGTGTATAAGAGACAGTTCTGAAAGAGATGGGACCAGACCACCTGACCTGCCTCTTGAGAAACCTATATGCAGGTCAGGATCCACTGTTTCCCCATCTATGTGCCATGAAGTGATGGGACCAGATGCCATGATCTTAGTTTTCTGAATGGTGAGCTTTAAGCCAACTTTTTCATTCTCCTCTTTCATTTCATCAAGAGGCTCTTTAGTTCTTCACTTTCTGCTATAAGGATCGTGTCATCTGCATATCTGAGGTTATTGATATTTCCCCTGTCAATCTTGATTCTAGCTTGTGCTTCATCCAGCCCAGCATTTCTTATGATGTACTCTGCATATAAGTTAAATAAGCAGGGTGACAGTATACAGCCTTGATGTACTCCTTTTCCTATTTGGAACCAGTCTATTGTTACAGGTCCAATTCTAACTGTTGCTTCCTGACCTACATACAGGTTTCTCAAGAGGCAGCTCAGGTGGTCTGGAATTCCCATCTCTTTCAGAATCGTCCACAGTTTATTGTGATCCACAGTCAAAGGCTTTGGCATAGTCAATAAAGCAGAAATAGATGTTTTTCTGGAACTCTCTTGCTTTTTCCATGATCCAGCAGATGTTGGCAATTTGATCTCTGGTTCCTCTGCCTGTTCTAAAACCAGCTTGAACATCTGGAAGTTCATGGTTCACATATTGCTGAAGCCTGGCTTGGAGAATTTTGAGCATTACTTTACTAGTGTGTGAGATGAATGCAATTGTGCGGTAGTTTGAGCATTCTTTGGCATTGCCTTTCTTGGGATTGGGATGAAAACTGACATTTTCCCATCCTGTGGCCACTGCTGAGTTTTCCAAACTTGCTGACATAGAGTGCACTACTTTCACAGCATCATCTTCTAGGATTTGAAATAGCTCAACTTGAATTCCATCACCTCCACTAGCTTTGTTCATAGTGATGCTTCCTAAGACCAACTTGACTTCACATTCCAGGATGTCTGGCTCTAGGTGAGTGATCACACCATCATGATTATTTGGGTCGTGAAGCTCTTTTTTGTACAGTTCTTCTGTGTATTCTTGCCACCTCTTCTTAATATCTTCTGCTCCTGTTAGGTCTCTACCATTTTTGTCCTTTATTGAGCCCGTCTTTGCATGAAATGTTCCCTTCATATCTCTAATTTTCTTGAAGAGATCTCTAGTCTTTCCCATTCTGTTGTTTTCCTCTGTTTCTTTGCATTGATCACTGAGGAATGCTTTCTTATCTCTCCTTGCTGTTCTCTGGAACTCTGCATTCAAATGGCTATATCTTTCCTTTTCTCCTTTGCTTTTCGTTTGCCTTCTTTTCACAGCTATTTGTAAGCCCTCCTCAGACAGCTATTTTGCTTTTTTTGCATTTCTTTTTCTTGAGAATGGTCTTGATTCCTGTCTCCTGTACAATGTCACGAACCTCCGTCCATAGTTCATCAGACACTGTCTGTCAGATCTAGTCCCTTAAATCTATTTCTCACTTCCACTGTATAGTCATAATGAATTTGGTTTAGTTCATACCTGAATGGTCTAGTGGTTTTCTCCACTTTCTTCAATTTCAGTCTGTATTTGGCAATAAGGAGTTAATATTCCATTGTATATGTACCACATCTTCTCTATGCATTCCTCTGCTGACGGACATTTAGGTTGCTTCCATGTCCTGGCTGTTGTAAATAGTGCTGCAATGAACACTGAGGGGGTGCAAGTCGCTTTTTCAGTTATGATTTTCTCTAGGTATTTGCCCAGGAGCGGGATTGCTCATCATATGGTAGTCATAGTTTTAGTTTTTCAAGGAACCTCTGTACTCTTTTCAATAGTGGCTGTATCAATTTACCTTCCCACCAACAGTATAAGAGTGTTCCCTTTTTTCCATACCCTCTCCAACATTTATTGTTTGTAGATTTTCTGGTGATGGCCATTCTGATTGGTGTGAGGTGATACCTCCTTGTAGCTTTGATTTGCATTTCTCTAATAATTAGTGTTGTTGAGCATCTTTTCATGTGTTTGTTGACCATCTGGATGTCTTCTTTGGAGAGATGTCTATTTAGATCTTCTACCATTTCTTGACTGAATTGTTTGTTTTTTGATAGTGAGGATAGTAAGCTGCATAAGCTGATTTTTTTCCTCCAGCTTATTGAGGTATAACTTATATATTTAAGCTATACAGCTTGATGTTTTGATAAATATATATATATGGTAAAATAATCACCACCATCAAGCTGACTAACATATCCATCACTACACAGAGTTACCTTTATTTTTTTCTAAAGAGAACAATTAAGATTCACTCTCTTAGCAAATTTCAAATATACAACGTGGTATTAACTATAGCCACTATGATGTATATTTGTTCCTTAAAACATATTCATTTTTTAACTGATAGTTTGTACCCTTAAGCAACCATCTCCCCATTTTCCCTGTCTCTCAGACCATGCCAACTACCATTCTACTCTGCTTCTATGACTTCAATTATTTTTGATTTTTCATGTAAATAAGATTATGCAGTATTTGTCTTTCTGTGTCTTGCTTATTTCATTTAGTATAATATCCTTCAAGTACAGACATGTTGTAACAGATGGCAAGTTTTCCTTCTTTTTCAAGGCTAAATAATATTTTGTGTGTGTGTGTGTGTGTGTGTCATAGTTTCTTTATCCATGCATTAATGGACATTTTGGTTATTTCCATACATTCACTAATTTTCTTAATTTTCAGTTTCTGTAGTTCAGTGTTATAGAAACACAACAAATTTTTATATGTTATTTTGTATCCTACAACTTTAATTAATTAATTAATTCTAAGAAGTTTTTTGTTGACCTTTTATATGCTTAATTTTTTTCTATATTAAAAAAATATACATGATTATGAACTAATGCATGACATGCCCACATTTGGGCAAGTAACTTTAACTTGTATTCATCTTTTCTGACTTCAGTGTTTTTTATTGTAATACTCATTGACAATACACTCACTTGCTACTCATAAAATATGGACATTTTTAGGATTTTACTATCATAAATGAGATAACAGGTCAGAGTATATTTGGAAACATTTGAGAAATTCAAGGATGAATGTTTGCTCTAGTCATTGGATCAACTGTGATCTGTTGACACCAAATTCCCTTCGACATAGGTATGTAAGATGCTTGAGTTTTATCAATTTGACCCTTAGAATTCCTAAATGTATCTTCACGGTATAATTCCCAGAGTATGATAACTTATTTTTCTGAATCAATAAACAGGACGCATATAAATACAATAAACAGACTGAGACAAGTAGTATATCAGAGAGCTTGGAGTCCATTTGGTTGAGCTCAACATTTATCATGTACCTATTTGAAAAATATCCAGACCAGAATTTGAATCTTGGTCTTACTACATAGTTCTTTGTCTCATTACCTCTATGAGTCAACAGACTCCTTACTAATCGACTGGGAATAATATTAAATACCCTCAATGACCATAAATAAGATTAAGTTAAATAATGAAAAACAGTGATTCTCACCCTTAGCTGTGGCTCAGTATTACCTGGGAATGTTTTAAAACATACCCCTTCCCCTACAGTCAAACTTAGTTAGTTTGGTGTTGGGTCAGAGCGTGAGTAGTTTTTAACACTGAAGCTTTTAGCACCACATCACAGTTCATTGTTGGTCACATTTGCACCTAGACATGTTACTGGGGTTCCAGTATGCCTCAGCGCTAACCTACTGTGTGGCGATAAGCAAAGCCTCTTTCTCTCATTAGTACTTGACTTTCCTCATCAATTAAACAACATCATCACAATATCAAATGTGGTTCATAGCTCCTCTTGTACGCACCTTGCAAGGCTGCTAGGACATAAAAGAATGAACAAAAGAATGTGTTATAAACATATAATAAAACATTCATATTCTGTGGGGGGGCGAACTCTTTCATATCAGCATTTAAACATAGTAAAAGTCTTCTACCTTAAAACAAAACAAAAATAGCTTCCTCAACCTGATATCTTCTCCATGTTCTCTCTTTCACTCTTCTACTCTCCCTTTCCCTGCCCCTCGCCCTTTGTAGCCAAAGTTTGTTAAAAAGCATTTACTACCCTTGCTATCTATACTTTCTCATTTCCTCCTAATTTCCCAGTGCTTCAAAGTCTGACCTCTGCTCCTCTCTACTGAGGCTGTTCTGACCAGTGTTATCAAAGGCTGTTCCAGTTTTTGCTATGACACTGCCGACCGTTCCCTTCCTCTGGAAACGATGTTTCCCACGGGCTTCTGTGACACAGCATTCTGCTTGGTGCCCTTCTGGCTCCTTGGTCATACCTTTCCAGTTTCTTTTCCTGGCAACTGTAACTGCTGCTCAGGTGCTGGAATTTGTCAAGGCTCTGTCCTAGGCTGCCTTCTCTTTCATTCTCTACCTCCTCTCTGCATGATCTCATCCCATGGTTTCAGTTATCATCTCTCTGCAGCAGACATCCAAATCTGTGCCTCAGCCCTTTGTTTTCTCTGGAGCTCCAAACCTTTCTATCCAACTTCCCAGTTAATAGCTCTCCTATGATATCCCACAGGCATGTCAGTTGTGCTTTAAAACAGAACTCATTATCTCTCTCCAAATTTAAAACTAGTTCTTTTTCTTTTTTTTTCTTTTTTTTTTTTGCACCAGCTTGGAAAATTCTATGGACATTTATTTCAGTTTCCAGGCCCCAAAACCCTCAAATCATTTGTGACTCCTCCCCCCTCCCCCTCAAAAGTAGCAGGACTCAGTCACTCAGACTTATCGATTCCTCTTCCCCCTACTTCTCTACTTTAGGTGACCATCATGTCACTCTTCCATGTAGAACCTTCTGGAACTTCCCATATTGTTAAAGGCAAGGTTTTCAAACTTGGCTTACAAAATCTAGCATGATCTGGTGTTTGCCTCTCTTTCCAACTCATCTCACTCATTTCTTCTCCTTACAGTTCCTCCTGTAGCTATTCAAAACTTTTTAGTTCCCTGGATGTGCTTTGCTTTCTCTCATCTCTGACATCCTCTTGTCAGGAACACTTTGCCTTGCTCCTTTCATCCTGTCTGAGCTAACTCCCACTTGCCCTTCAGAATTACATCCATATACCACTTTCTCTTGGACATGTTCATTGATTCCCTTGGTCCCAAGTTTACTGACCTTTCTGTTTATTCTCATAGCTCCCTGTGCCTGCTCCTCTCACAGGCTTGTCAGTAATTACCTACTTATCTGTCTCTAGCCCAAAATGTGATAGTAAGGATGGACCATGGTTTTCTTGTTCTTTTCTACATTTCCAGTGGCTATTTTTACTGCCTGGCATATGATTGATGCTTAGTATATACTTGTCAAATGAGTGAATGAAGGAATAAATGAATGAATGATGAATAAATGGAAAAAATAAGAAGAGGTCTCTGGCCTCAAGCAGCTCAGCTTATTGTAGATGACAGATATAGTTTCCATTATCTGTAATGGAGGTGGAATAGAATTAGTAGTAACTTGGTGCAAAGTACTAAGAAAAGGAAAAAGAGATATTTCAATTGGCAAGATTGTAACAATATTTCAGTGGAGATGGCAGTGGAGCCAGCCCTTAATAAAATATCAACTACAATGATTCGGGTGATGGTAAGTGCTGTAAACAGGTGCTTACAATGTGTTCGTTGTTTGTTGTTATTTATTCGCTAAGTGGAAAGGTCAGTTTTCATTCCAATCCCAAAGAAAGGCAATGCCAAAGGATGTTCAAACTACCACACAATCGTACTCATCTCACACGCTAGCAAAGTTATGTTCAAAGTTCTCTAACTGAGGCTTCAACAGTACATGAACTGAGAAATTCCTGATGGATTTAGAAAAGGAAGAGGCACCAGAGATCAAACTGTCAACATCCACTGAATCATAGAAAAAGGAAGAAAATTCCAGAAAAACATCGACTTCTGCTTTATTGACTATGCCAAAGCCTCTGACTATGTGGATCACAACAAACGGTTGAAAATTCTTAAAGAGGTGGGAATACAAGACCACCTTGTATTTCTGCCTCCCGAGAAATCTGTATACAGATCAAGAAGCAACAGCTAGAACTGAACATGGGAAAACAGATAGGTTCAAAATCAGGAAAGGAGTACACCAAGGCTATATATTGTCACCCTGCTTATTTAACTTATATGCAGAGTATATCATGCAAAATACTGGACTGGATGAAGCACAAGCTGGAATCAAGATTTCTGAGAGCAATATCAATAACCTCAGATATGCAGATGACACCATCCTTATGGCAGAAAGTGAAGAGGAACTTGATGACAGCAAAGAGCCTTTTGATGAAAGTAAAAGAGGAGAGTGAAAAAGCTGGCTTAAAACTCAGCATTCAAAACACAAAGATCATGGCATCCAGTCCTATCACTTCATGGCAAATAGATGGGGAAACAATGGAAACAGTGACAGACTTTCTTTTCATGGACTCCAAAATCACTGCAGATGGTGAATGCAGTCATGAAATTAAAAGATGCTTGCTCCTTGGAAGAAAAGTTATGATGGTCATCAATCTAGACAGCATATTAAAAAGCAGAGACAATATTATGCTGACAAAGGTCTATCTAGTCAAAGCTATGGTTTTTCCAGTAGTCATGTATGGATGTGAGAATTGGACCATAAAGAAGGCTGAGCATCAAAGAATTGATGTGTTTGAACTGTGGTGTTAAAGAAGCCTCCTGAGAGTCCCTTGGACTGCAAGGAGATCCAAACAGTCCATCCTAAAGGAGATCAGGCCTGAGTATTCATTGGAAGGACTGATGCTGAAGCTGGAGCTCCAATACTTTGGCCACCTGATGCGAAGAACTGACTCATTGGAAAAGACCCTGATGCTGGGCAAGATTGAAGGCAGGAGGAGAAGGGGATGACAGAGGATGAAATGGTTGGATGGCATCACCACCTCAATGGACATGAGTTTGAGCAAGCTGTGGGAGCTGCTGATGGACAGGGAGGCCTGGCGTGCTGCACACCATGGGGTCACAAAGAGTCACACATGACTGAGTAACTGAATGGAACTGATAGTCACTAAGTGGTATCCAACTCTTCTGTGACACTTTGGGCTATAGCCCACCAGGCTCCTCTGTCAATGGGATTTCCCAGGCAAGAATACTGGAGCGGGTTGCCATTTCCTTCTCCAGAGGATCTTCTCAACCCAGAGATCAAACCTGTGTTGTCAGGCAGATTCTTTACCACTAAGCCACCAGAAAAGCCCATATAATGTGTTAGGCATTGTATCAAATACCTTATATGTAATATCTCATTTCCTTCAATAACCTATCAGTTGGTCCTTTTTATTTCCAATCTGTAGACAAGGAAACAGAGAGGTTCGATATCTTAAGCAAATTTCCCCAGCCAGCTAGTGGAAGAGCTACGACTCCTCAGGGGCAAAAGCTTGACAAATTCTTCTTTTAGTTCCAGTGCAGAGCCAGAACCTGGCACAAGGTAGGAACTCATCCACAATGATCAAACAAGATTAACAGGTTTGGAGATCTAATGTACAGGATGTTGATTATAGGCAATGAAAATATATTTTATATTTCAGTGTTGCTAAGAAAGTAAATGTTTTCACCACAAAAAAAGAAATGGTAACTATGCAGTAGCATGAAGGTGGTAGTGAATGCCATGATGGTAAACATTTTGCAACATATAAGTGTATTAAATCAACACTATTGTAGGACCAAATCTACACAGATTTTTGCATCGATTATATCTCAATAAAGCTGTAAAAATAAACAAGACAAAAGAAAAAACAGTTATCAAATGAGACAATATATGGGAGAACAAAAGTTTTTAAAAAGCAACATGAATGAGCTTGATGTGCTCAGAAACAGGCTGTATTTTTTGTAAAGGGTCTCACAAAATTCTCTCTCTCTCTCTCACACACACACACACACACACACACACACACACACACACAGAGTTCTGTTCAGAAACATCTAAGGATCCTGTTTAATCTTAGCCAACAAAGCAATGGCATCTCTGTGCTGACTCAGCTTTGAGCTCTGTTAGCAGTCCTGCCTCCTGGAAATAAATGAAGGAAATCCAAAAGCCTAGGAATGTTCCACTGATGTGGTATAGATTAGCTTTGGTAGAAAGATCGGAAGGGATAGAAATAGCCCACAACAAAACAGAACTGCCATAGGGACAAGTCCATGTGGCGAAAAGCACTTTAATGACAAGCAGCAATTACGGCCACCTCCTCTCCTCTCTGGAAGGCCACTCCCTAGGGAACACCTCAACACTGAAGCCCGAGGCCAGGGCGCCCATGGGCAGTTTCCTGAAGGAAAAGAAAAGCCTGTCACAACTGTCATTCTGCCTCTTGCTTCTGTCACCCCATGACTTGTTTGTGAAATTCCTAAATTTGGTTGTGAGCTGACTGTTTTGACAGTCTGTCTTAATGAATGTTTCTCTTAAGCTCTTGGGGGTCTGCATATTTTTTCTGCATCTGGGTGATATGGAAAGACTTCCTGCTTTTTAGGAGCTAGGGAGCCTCTTAAAATGTCTCTTAGAGAATCTACCACATCAGAAGTCTTCAATGAGAACTACAGGGCACTCATGCTAAAAAATATAACTTTCCTTCCTCTGAGTCCCAACCAAAAATGAGTTTTAATTATTTTAGTAAGAACTTTTAAAGAGATAGTCCTGATAAATAATAATGCTTGGTGAATTTCTTTTTTTTTTAATAAATTTATTCATTTTCAGTGAATTTTATTTAGTGCTTGAATGTTATGCTTGTATTTGACCTCACATGAGAACAATGGTATTTCATGAGTATCTGCTTTCTGCTTTATATAGCCAGGGTTGCCTTTGGGCAGTCTCATCTGTGTGGAATTCAGAAAACTGAAACCCTCTTGAGAGAGGTCACAAGATCCCCATTTATTGTGTCACACATTGAGAGAAAAAAAATTAAGGTTAATTAAGAAGTAACCAGGGAAAACTGGGTCTATGTATTTCTTTTGTCCCAGTCTAAGAACTAAAAATCTGATCACAATAGCTAGATGAGATCCATCAAGTTCAAACTTTTCTCTCAGAGCTGGGAAAGAATTTTGAAATTTAGATTTATGGAAAAGCAAGAGGACTCAGTGAGAATGAAAACATCACATGGAATGAGAAATGTGTACAGGTGACCATAGTAAAAACATGAACACAAACATATCCCAAGGCACTTAGTAGAATTCTGGTGTATTGTGCTTTTAATTCCTTCTCCATAAGAAATTCATGGAAACTTGTGGTCATGTGTATTAAAGAATGGTATGTATTTCATATGTTCTGTATTTCTCTTTTTACTATATTGCATATGCTTTGCCATCTCCCTTTCTTTTATGTGTTGGTGTTTTTGTCCCTAGTAAGTTAGTATTGAAAGATCACTCACTAATAATAGGAGTCTTATTATTTGAGAAAAAAAAAAATTAGTCCCTGCTTATGTATTTAATCCAAATTTATTTTAATTATAGTCTTTAACAATGGTGTTCCTAAGAGAAGTTTTTGTTTTTTCTAGGATGCTCTATAGATGCTCTACTGATGAATCATTTCAGTGGAAGTGGTTTCTCCTTGTGTGTATTTATGAGGCCTGCAGCTCTTTGTCTTGAACCTGAGCATGCTGCAGCCAATTTCCTTAACTTTATGTCACTGCTGTTGAAGTAGAGATAAGAGGAGAGTTTGCTTTTGAGCCTTTCCACAGGAAGAGTAAATCCCCATTGGATCATGATAGGAAAAGCGGAACTTTGATTACCATGACATTTTCTGTGTCATGTTAACTGCTTTATAAACACCAATGAAGGCATATGAATTAAGATTACCATACTCTCCACACAGTCCAAACATCCCAGTTACCATTCAGCCCTGTTTGCCTTGTCTTGCGTGCATGCGTGCTGTCACCTCAGTCATGTCCGACTCTCTGCAACCCCATGGACCATAGCCCGTCAGGCTCCTCTATTCAAGGGATTCTCCAGGCAAGAATCCTGGAGTGGGTTGCCATTTCCTTCTCCAGTGATAAAGTATGAAGTGAGNTGTTTGCCTTGTCTTGCGTGCATGCGTGCTGTCACCTCAGTCATGTCCGACTCTCTGCAACCCCATGGACCATAGCCCGTCAGGCTCCTCTATTCAAGGGATTCTCCAGGCAAGAATCCTGGAGTGGGTTGCCATTTCCTTCTCCAGTGATAAAGTATGAAGTGAGTGAAATGAGTGAAGTGAAGTCGCTCAGCCGTGTCCAACTCTTTGCAACCCCATGGACTGTAGCTTACCAGGCTCCACCATCCATGGGATTTTCCAGGCAAGAGTATTGGAATGGGTTGCCATTTCCTTCTCCTTGCCTTGTTTTAGGCATACTAAAATAAGCATAGCTATTTTAGTTAGTAGCCTAAAACAGTTTAGAAGTAGCCAATGTAAAGAGAGTGGGCTTGCAAAAGTCAGAAGCAATAAGCAGTATGACTGCACGGAAAGACCATTGATCATTTATAACTCAGCCAAACAAGGCAAGGGGATAGTGATTTCAGAGTAGACGCAAAAATAGTTCCACAAAGGCAAATTGGGACAAAGTTAACTTACGTTCAGCTTTGCCTGTGTAAGAACATAAGAAAGGGTATGATATGATTTGCAGATATTTTATTCAGATACTCAAAAGCTTTGAAATTTGCTGAATTGTTTGGAAACTGCATATATATGGAAAGACTAAGACTCTGAGGGAGGGTAGACCAGAGGCATAGACCTGGGTTTGATCTGCAACTCTTCCCTTTTCTAGCTGTAGAACGGGAAAATTACATTACCTTTCTGAACTTCAGAAAGGTAATGTAATTTGCTATACAATGGAAAAGTATTTCTAATTAATAGAGTGATGCGAGAATAGAATGAGATAAAATAAATAGAGGCACTAGGTCACTGCCTGGCACATTGCTACTGCTCTGCATACCAAAGTATTCTTATGTTCATAAACCTCTGGGTAGCTTAGATTATACAAGACATTTGTGTACCCATACCTGGAAATGCCATTGCAATAAAGCCATAAGCTCCTTTATAGGAATTTTATTTATTTTCAGGGAGATTCACAACTTGCCTATAAAATTAGAAGCTTGGCATCAGGTAGTAGGAAGAAGAGGAAAAGAAATCTCTTTTCCAGACCTCCATAAAAGGCAACTTTGTTAACTAGTTTGTATGTCTGACTGGAAAGAGTTTGCCAGCCCCATGCATTGGGTGACCCTGTGAGAGTGAGTTGACCCATTGTGAAGTGATTGGGATTTGGCATGATCACAGGATGCCAGCTGGGGCCTGGAGCAGTGAATCACAATTTGGCTGAAAACTGTTCTCTTGCAAGGTCAAGTTCAAGTTATTGCCTCCCCTCCTCCCCGCCAAAAAAAGAAAAACAGAAAGTCACAAGAAGAATGGCTCCTAGAATAGGAATCTGCTCAAGCTTTGGAGAGGGAGAAGGAGCTTGGAAGTTACACAGAAATCTTTTTAAAAGTCAGTTTTCCTTGATCTTGCCTTCTCAAGATGCTCATCACACTCACACATCCCACCTCCACCCCACACCCACATACATGCCCACTCACTGCTCAAGCAATTCTTTCTTTATCCTCCTCGTCTTGACCTGGCATAGTCCAAGGATTTGACATTGGTTTCAGCTCTTCTGAAATCTCTTGCAGGATTATTCAAACTGGATGATAAGGCTCTCCACTGGGTCCCCCAAACCTTGCATTTATTATACTGCAACTGTATCAAGAGCCCCTCTAGATTTTAACTTTGCTATCTTGGTGCCTACATTGTGACTGGAATATAGTAGACACCTAGTAAAGCTTATCTGAGCTGACTTGAATAAGGGTCAGGGACTCCAAAAAGCTGCAGATAAGGGTCATTGAAGTGTGAGGCTGGGGAGTGAGGAATTGTGTAGACTGCTGCTTCTTTCAAGCTGGTTGGTATAAATTTTCAGAGCATCTTCCCAGGAGGCCTTTTCTCCCTGACTTTTTCCAAGTAGAATGCAGTTTTATAGACTATACCCACCTTCCTGCTTTGGGGATAGATACATGGAGCTCCTCTGAAGTTTTTCTCAATTCAGTTCAGTTCATTTCAGTTGCTCAGTCGTATCTGACTCTTTGCGACCCCATGAATCGCAGCACGCCAGGCCTCCCTGTCCATCACCAACTCCCGGAGTTCACTCAAACTCATGTCCATCAAGTCGGTGATGCCTTCCAGCCATCTCATCCTCTGTCGTCCCCTTTTCCTCCTGCCCCCAATCCCTCCCAGCATCAGAGTCTTTTCCAATGAGTTAACTCTTCACATGAGGTGGCCAAAGTACTGGAGTTTCAGCTTTAGCATCATTCCTTCCAAAGAAATCCCAGGGCTGATCTCCTTCAGGATGGACTGGTTGGATCTCCTTGCAGTCCAAGGGACTCTCAAGAGTCTTCTCCAACACCACAGTTCAAAAGCATCAATTCTTCGGTGCTCAGCTTTCTTCACAGTCCAACTCTCACATCCATACACGACCACTGGAAAAACCATAGCCTTGACTAGACGGACCTTTGTTGGCAAAGTAATGTCTCTGCTTTTGAATATGCTATCTAGATTGGTCATAACGTTTATTCCAAGGAGTAAGCGTCTTTTAATTTCATGGCTGCAGTCACCATCTGCAGTGATTTTGGAGCCCAAAAATAAAAGTCTGACACTGTTTCCACTGTTTCCCCATCTATTTCCTATGAAGTTTTTCTAAAGGCCCTCAAAAAGTAAACAGAGAAATACACGTTTATCGAACACCAGAGTATGCCAACTGACGATTTTATTCACACCATGTCACAACCTGGGTAGTATCACTAGGCCTCATCTTACAGATGACAAAAGCCATACAGCTAAATACAGGTAAAGGAGATTCTCTTCCATCTCTTACTGTCTTTCTCTTTTTGTCACTTAAATTATATTAAGAAAGGCAGAGTTGAATGTGAGTGCTGACAGTGAATATTGACGGTAAAGGCTCAGTGCTTCAGAGCTTACAAAGTGCTCTCCGCATCCAAGACTAAACTGAATCCACACAAAACTCTGAAAAGCAAGCATCGTAGGGATCACCCACATTGTCCAGCTAGGGAAGAAAGGTATAGAAAGGTGTCACAGCATCCTAAATGTCCCACAGCTCAGGACATCTGACCTCGAGACCATTGTCCCACAGCTCTGACCACTTGACAGTCTTTCACAATTGATGTTAACTTGGCTCAGACGTGCAGACAGTGGAGCAGATTTTGTGGCCACAGGAGGAGATCAGTCTTCAATCATCTGGTGCAAAATGTACTTATTTACTTATTTATAGCTCACATCATTCCACGATGGATTTATTAATACAATGATTTTATATGGTCTTAAGCCGCCTAATCACATAAGCTGATTAAACCAAATCATTTGATTTCTTTGTTTTCATGACAAGAAACAGCCAGATTGAATAAAATTTTACCTTCCTCACAAATATGCTCTAGCATGACCTCTTCCTGTGCCCCTAGTCCCACCCTTTCCCCAACTCCCCACAATCTCCCGGAAGCATCATCACCAACCTCCTCCCACAACCTTTGTTCCCCATGGCTGTACATCTGTCAACCTGTGAGTCCATCTCAGCTCCAAGCCCTACCTCCCTCAGCCCCAGTACCTTTCTAACCTGACTTAATCATCCCCTGTATTAAACTGTTGTTCCTCTCTTTAAAAATATATCATCCCCTTTATTATATATAGACATCTTTCACATAGTTTTTCTCCCTGACAACCCAAGCTTGATGAGGGCAGAGACTCTGCCTTTCATCTCTGCGTCCTTCACAGTGCCTAGCATGATGGCTGGCACACAGTCATGATCAGAGCACGATTTACCTCTCTTTAGCTAAAAGAGCTTGATGTTTTAGGTAAAATAACATGCTTCCTTTTTATGAGTGAATAAGAAGATAAAGTTTATTATTTAGCATTAACACATCTGCCATTCCCATGGTTCCCACCCCTCTTTTATTTTTTTTTATTTTTAATTATTATTTTTTTTTACTTTATTTTACTTTACAGTACTGTATTGGATTTGGCATACATTGACATGAATCCGCCACAGGCCCACCCCTCTTTTAGGTTTCACTCTAACATTATCTGCTCAGTGGGAGCTTCCCTGACTCCCCTATCTAACATTTTAAGTTCATCTCTAAAGCTCATTATCTTCCTTTCCTGTTTGATTTTTCTCCACAAAGTAGAAAAATAGCACTAAGTAGAAAAGTAGGCCTTATCACAACCTTAGTACTATATATTTTAGTTATTTTATTTATTATCTGTTTTCTCCCATTAAAAGTAAGTTCCATGAAAGCGGGAGTTTTAACAATTTTATTCAATATTATATCCCTGGTGCCTATAACAGTGTCTGTCATATAGTAAGTGGTCAATCTATATTGCTTGAATGGATGAATAAATACTATGTATTTTGTGTGTATGTGTGTGTGTGTGTGTGTGTGTGCACACGCGCACGCATGCAAACGCATACAGGCAGCCTCCTCCTCATCTGCAGCAAGACACATGAAGAACCCCTGCACGTTGATTCAGAGCTGGGGTTCAGATGGTGGGTCTCAGGATGAAAGGGAGCTTGCGAGTCTTCTACTTTGACCAAGCTGAGTATGTGAGTGTGGTGTGCTATAGTAACAGGTTTCAACTGTATCTTTAGATCTGCATTCATCAGTGCCGGGGGATAGCTCTCCTATGAGTCATATAATTTTCACATGTTTTTAATCTTTTGGTCAGCATTTAACAAATACTGTATGAAGTTTGTTAATGCCTTTCTCCTCTCTCTTAAAATTGGAAGTTGTGCTTTCTCTCTCTCTCCATTCTTCATTATGACTCAGCAATGGTTTCCTCTGTACTGTTATGTGGATTCATTTCTATTACTCCTATTACTACTACCACCATCTCTATTTTTTAAGCTTAGTTCAGCACAGATGGTAAAGAATCTGCCTACAATGCAGGAGACCTGGGTCCAATCTCTGTGTTGGGAAGATCCCCTGGAGAAGGGACTGACTACCCACTCCAATATTCTTACCTGGAGAACCCCTTGGACAAAGGATCCTGGTGGGCTACAGTCCATGGAGTTGCAAAGGGTTGGATGTGATTGAGCAATTAACACTTTCTCTTTTATTTGATATAAAAAAAACAAAAACAATTCTGCCATTTCTCCCACTTCCACATCCCGCTTATGGCAACCACCAGTCTTTTCTCTATATTTTAGCTTGGTTTTTGAGTTTCTAAATAAAAAATTTTTTCTTTAGATTCTGAACATAAGATAATTACATGGTATTTGTCTTTCTCTTCCTAACTTATAACAGTTAGCATAAGGCCCTTGAGGTCCATCCATTTGTTGCAAATGTGACTGCCCAGTATTTCCAGCACTGTTTATGAAAGAGATTATCTTTTTCCCATTGTATGTTCTTGACTCCTTCACAAGTTAATTGACTACATATGTACAGGTTTATTTCTGGGCTTTTCTATTCTTTGCATTGATCAATACAACTGTTTTCATGACAATACCATACTGTTTTAATTATTATAGCTTTATAATATAGTGTGAAATCAAGAAAAACAATGCCTCAGTTTTGTTCTTCTTTCTCAAGTTTGTTTTGGCTATTTGAAGTGTTTTATGATTCCATACAAATTTTAGGATTGATTGTTCTATTTCTGTGGAAAATGACATTGGAGTTTTGATAGGGATAACATTGAATTTATCTATTGCTTTGGGTAATATGGCCATTTTAACAATATTAATTCTTCCAATTCATGAACATGTAATATCTTTCCACTTGTTTATGCCATCTTCAGTTTCTTTCATTAATATCTTTCAGTTTTCAATATTTAGGTCTTTCAGTTACTTGGCTAAGTGTGTTCCTAGGTATTTTATTCTCTTTGATGAAATTATAAATGAAATTGTTTTCTTAATGTCTTTCTTGTAGGTCATTATTAGTGTGTAGAAATGCAACAGATTTTCTTGTTTATTGATTTTGTATCCTGCAACTTTCCTGAATTTGTAAATTCAAACAGTTTTCTGATGGCGTCTTTAGGTTTTTCTATATATAATATGGGGCTTTCCTGGTGGCTCAGAAGGTAGAGAGATTGCCTGTCATGCAGGAGACCTGGGCTCAGTCCCCGGTCAGGAAAATCCCCTGGAGGGAATGGCCACCCACTTCAGTGTTCTTGCCTGCAGATTCCATGGACAGAGAAGCCTGGCAGGCTCAGTCCAGGGGATCGCTTGTCATTTGCAAATAGTGCACTTTTACTTCTTCATTTTTAATTTGGATGCTTTTTATTTCTTCTTATGGACTAATTGGCTCCGGTTGGGACTTTCAATACTATGTTGAATTAAAGTGCCAAGAGTGGGCATTCTTGTCTTGTTCCTGATCTTAGATGAAATGCCTTAAACTTTTCACCGTTGAGTATGACATTAAAGGTGAGCTTATTGTTGTTCACTGCTCAGTTTCTAAGTCATGTCCATCTCTTTGCAACCCCATGAACTGCAGCACACCAGGCTTCCCTGTCCTTCACAATCTCCTAGAGTTTGCTCAAATTCACTCCTTCACCATCTCCTGGAGTTTTCTCAACTTCCATTGAGTCAGTGATGCCATCCAACCATCTCATCCTCTAGTGCCCCCTTCTCCTTCTGCCCTCAATCTTTTCCAGCATCAAGGTCTTTTGTTTATCACAACCTTAGTACTATATATTTTAGTTATTTTATTTATTATCTGTTTTCTCCCATTAAAAGTAAGTTCCATGAAAGCGGGAGTTTTAACAATTTTATTCAATATTATATCCCTGGTGCCTATAACAGTGTCTGTCATATAGTAAGTGGTCAATCTATATTGCTTGAATGGATGAATAAATACTATGTATTTTGTGTGTATGTGTGTGTGTGTGTGTGTGTGTGCACACGCGCACGCATGCAAACGCATACAGGCAGCCTCCTCCTCATCTGCAGCAAGACACATGAAGAACCCCTGCACGTTGATTCAGAGCTGGGGTTCAGATGGTGGGTCTCAGGATGAAAGGGAGCTTGCGAGTCTTCTACTTTGACCAAGCTGAGTATGTGAGTGTGGTGTGCTATAGTAACAGGTTTCAACTGTATCTTTAGATCTGCATTCATCAGTGCCGGGGGATAGCTCTCCTATGAGTCATATAATTTTCACATGTTTTTAATCTTTTGGTCAGCATTTAACAAATACTGTATGAAGTTTGTTAATGCCTTTCTCCTCTCTCTTAAAATTGGAAGTTGTGCTTTCTCTCTCTCTCCATTCTTCATTATGACTCAGCAATGGTTTCCTCTGTACTGTTATGTGGATTCATTTCTATTACTCCTATTACTACTACCACCATCTCTATTTTTTAAGCTTAGTTCAGCACAGATGGTAAAGAATCTGCCTACAATGCAGGAGACCTGGGTCCAATCTCTGTGTTGGGAAGATCCCCTGGAGAAGGGACTGACTACCCACTCCAATATTCTTACCTGGAGAACCCCTTGGACAAAGGATCCTGGTGGGCTACAGTCCATGGAGTTGCAAAGGGTTGGATGTGATTGAGCAATTAACACTTTCTCTTTTATTTGATATAAAAAAAACAAAAACAATTCTGCCATTTCTCCCACTTCCACATCCCGCTTATGGCAACCACCAGTCTTTTCTCTATATTTTAGCTTGGTTTTTGAGTTTCTAAATAAAAAATTTTTTCTTTAGATTCTGAACATAAGATAATTACATGGTATTTGTCTTTCTCTTCCTAACTTATAACAGTTAGCATAAGGCCCTTGAGGTCCATCCATTTGTTGCAAATGTGACTGCCCAGTATTTCCAGCACTGTTTATGAAAGAGATTATCTTTTTCCCATTGTATGTTCTTGACTCCTTCACAAGTTAATTGACTACATATGTACAGGTTTATTTCTGGGCTTTTCTATTCTTTGCATTGATCAATACAACTGTTTTCATGACAATACCATACTGTTTTAATTATTATAGCTTTATAATATAGTGTGAAATCAAGAAAAACAATGCCTCAGTTTTGTTCTTCTTTCTCAAGTTTGTTTTGGCTATTTGAAGTGTTTTATGATTCCATACAAATTTTAGGATTGATTGTTCTATTTCTGTGGAAAATGACATTGGAGTTTTGATAGGGATAACATTGAATTTATCTATTGCTTTGGGTAATATGGCCATTTTAACAATATTAATTCTTCCAATTCATGAACATGTAATATCTTTCCACTTGTTTATGCCATCTTCAGTTTCTTTCATTAATATCTTTCAGTTTTCAATATTTAGGTCTTTCAGTTACTTGGCTAAGTGTGTTCCTAGGTATTTTATTCTCTTTGATGAAATTATAAATGAAATTGTTTTCTTAATGTCTTTCTTGTAGGTCATTATTAGTGTGTAGAAATGCAACAGATTTTCTTGTTTATTGATTTTGTATCCTGCAACTTTCCTGAATTTGTAAATTCAAACAGTTTTCTGATGGCGTCTTTAGGTTTTTCTATATATAATATGGGGCTTTCCTGGTGGCTCAGAAGGTAGAGAGATTGCCTGTCATGCAGGAGACCTGGGCTCAGTCCCCGGTCAGGAAAATCCCCTGGAGGGAATGGCCACCCACTTCAGTGTTCTTGCCTGCAGATTCCATGGACAGAGAAGCCTGGCAGGCTCAGTCCAGGGGATCGCTTGTCATTTGCAAATAGTGCACTTTTACTTCTTCATTTTTAATTTGGATGCTTTTTATTTCTTCTTATGGACTAATTGGCTCCGGTTGGGACTTTCAATACTATGTTGAATTAAAGTGCCAAGAGTGGGCATTCTTGTCTTGTTCCTGATCTTAGATGAAATGCCTTAAACTTTTCACCGTTGAGTATGACATTAAAGGTGAGCTTATTGTTGTTCACTGCTCAGTTTCTAAGTCATGTCCATCTCTTTGCAACCCCATGAACTGCAGCACACCAGGCTTCCCTGTCCTTCACAATCTCCTAGAGTTTGCTCAAATTCACTCCTTCACCATCTCCTGGAGTTTTCTCAACTTCCATTGAGTCAGTGATGCCATCCAACCATCTCATCCTCTAGTGCCCCCTTCTCCTTCTGCCCTCAATCTTTTCCAGCATCAAGGTCTTTTGCAATGAGTTGGTTCTTTGCATCAGGTGGCCAAAGTATTGGAGCTTCAGCTTCAGCATCAGTCCTTCCAATCAGGACTGATTTCCTTTAGGATTAACTGCTTTGATCTCTTTTCTATCTAAGGGATTCTCAAGAGTCTTCTCCAGCACCACAATCCAAAAGAACCAATTCTTTGGCTTGCAGTCTTCTTTATGGCCCTACTCTCACATCTGTACATGACTACTGGAAAAACCACAGCTCTGACTGCATGGACCTTTGTTGGCAAAGTGATATCTCTACTTTTTAATATGCAGTCTAGGTTGGTCATAACTTTCCTTCCAAGGAGTAAGCATCTTTTAATTTCATGGCTGCAATTATGATTTTGGAGCCCAAGGATAGAAAATTTTGGAGCCCAAGAAAAGAAAGTCACCGTCTGCAGTAATTTTAGAGCCCAAAGCCCCAAATTTTCCACTTTTTTCCCATCTATTTGCCATGAAATGATGGGACTGGATGCCATGATCTTTGTTTTTTGAATGTTGAATTTTAAGCCAGCTTTTTCACTCTCCTCTTTCACATTCATCAAGAGGCTCTTTAGTTTTGCTTTGCTTTCTGCCATTACAGTGGTATCATCTGCATATCTGAGATTGCTGATCTTTCCCACAGCAATCTTGATTCTAGCTTTTGAGTCATCCAGCTTGGTATTTTATATGATGTACTCCTCATAGAAGTTAAACAAGCAAGGTGACAATATACAGCCCTGACATACTCCTTTCCCAATTTTGAACCACTCTGTTGTTCCATGTCTGGTTTTAACTTTGCTTCTTGACCAGCATACAAGTTTTTCAGGAGGCAGGTAAGGTGGTGTGATATTCCCATCTCTTGAAGAATTTTCCACAGTTTGTTGTAATCTATGCAAAGACTTTTCTATAGTCAATGGAGCAGAAGTAGATTTTTTAAAATTCTCTTGTTTTTTCTGTGATCCCGCAGATGTTGGCAATTTGATCTCTGGTTCCTCTACTTTTTCTAAATCCAGTTTGTACATCTGGCCGTTCATGTTCACGTATTGTTGAAGCCTAGCTTGAAGGATTTTGAGCATTATCTTGCTAGCATGTGAAATGAGTGCAATTGTATGGTAGTTTAAATATTCTTTACCATTGCCTTTCTTTGGGATTGGAATATATGGCCTTTATTGTTTTGTGGTATGTTTTCTGTATACCTGCTCTGCTGAGAGTTTTATCATATTGTTAAATGGAGTTGAATTTTATCAAATGCTTTTTCTGCATCTTTGGAGATGATCATATGATTTTTATTTTTAGTCTTCATTTTGTTAGTTGGCTATATCACATTGACTGATTTGTGGGTGCTGAACCATCCTTATATCCCTGGAATAAATCTCTTTTGATTGTGGTATGTGATCCATTTAATTATATTGCTGAATTCAGCTTGTAGATATTTTGTTGAGTAGTTTTTGCATTTATATTTATCAGAGATATTTGTCTGTGATTTTCTTTTCTTGTGGTATCCTTATCTAGTTTTGGTATCAGGGTAATGGTGGTCTCATAAAATCGGTTTTAAATAGTTCCTTTCTCTATTTTTTTAAAGAGTTTGAGAAGAAATGGTATTAATTCTTCATTGGATGTTTGGTAGAACTCACCAGTTAAGGCTTCTGATCTTGGACTTTTGTTTGTTGGGAGGCTTTTGATTACTAATTCAATTTCCTTCCTGGTAATCAGTCTGTTCAGAGTTTCTGTTCCAGTTTCTTAAAGCATGTCTTTTGTTCTTTTGGATTAATGTTTCTGCTTTTAAAAACTAGTTTTACTTATTTATGTTTTTATTTTTGACTGTGCTGGGTCTTTGTTGCTCCTCTTGCTTTTCTGTAGTCTCAGGCAGCAGGGGCCCTTCTTTCGCTGCAGTGTGTGGGCTTCTCTTCATTGCAGTGCTTCTTCTGTTGCAGACCATGGGCTCTAGGGTGAGCAGGCTGCAGTAGTCGCCACATGTGGACTCAGCAGTTACGGCTCCAGGGCTCTAGGGCACAGGCTCAGTAGTTGTGGCACGAGAGTCCAGCTGCTGCATGGCCTGTGGGATACTCCCAGATCAGGGATCAACTCCATGTCTCCTGAACTGGCAGGTGGATTCCTCACCACTGAGCCACCAAGAAAGCCCCTGGTTCAGTTTTATTAGGTTTATTAATTTGTTTCTAGAATTTATCCATTTTCCCCTAGGTTTTGAATTTGTTGGTATATAATCATTCATAGCGATCTCTTATGATCCTTCGTTGTGGTATCACTTGTCATGTCTTGTCTGTCATTTCTGATTTTATTTATTTGACTCCTCTCTCTCTTTTTTTCCTGGGTAGTTTTTAAAAATGACTACCTGACACTTTTTTCTTACTACTTGGCATTGTCATAGAACGAAAACTGAAGGGCCTTACCATCACCGTTATTGCTGCTATTGTGGTATTGTCATGGGTGCCTTTGGGGTGATATGTAGAATAGGGGACCTCAACAAAAGGTTATGTTCATCACCTACAGGACACAGAGAGACTAGGGGGGTCTGAAGTTTGCACCTAGGCACTGAAGTCAGTACTTGGGCAAATTAGTTAGTCGTTCTGTGCCTTAGTCTTTCCATCAGTAAAAAGGGTATAATACTCATCCTTACTTTACACGGTTACTGAGAGGGTAAAATCCATGTAAAATGCTAAGGCCAGTCAATAAATAATAGTTGTTATTATTTCCCCCAATTTCAGAAACTGCCCACATAAGATACACTGATTCCACATTTCCTTAATTCTTTGTTATTGATTTTATCTGTATTTTTAAGTTGCACTCACAGTAGTATTTATTCTCAATGATTTTTACATTACTTTGTTTGGCTGTGTTTTCAAGACATTGCAGTAAACCTGTTAACGAGCATTGTTGCACTATTATGTCCCTAAATTTTTACCATAAGTGGTAAATATAAAAACAGAAGGCTTTCAAGCATAGAAGTGGACTTCTTGGATACAGTGTGCTTCTTTGCTTCCCTCTTGCTGTGAGCATGTGTCTTTGATAGAGTGGCTGGTGGGATGAAAGCTGCTGAATATTGTGGACCCTTGAAAATGACAAGGATTTTCAGCAAAAACTGTAGCTCACAATGTATAATTCTAACTCTTAAATATCACTTGTTAGTTACCTAGATTCATGATTGCCTATTCTCTTCTACATCAGCCCTTTGGGTAGAATGAATGCTCTAATTAAATTAAGCCATTGGATTGTAATTATAATTTTGAAATAGAAAATCCTCCAGGGAATGTGATCATATGTATTATTGGAGAGATTCATGTGCCTCGCGACTGCAGGCATTACAGGCCAGAAACAGCTCCCCACCTTATGAGGGTAGGGGAAGCATGAGCTAATGCAAGCAACAACATATGAATGTTAGTTACGCTTGGTAGTAATTGGATTGAAGATTTTATATCATGGCAGTTTCACACTTTTTCTTTAGGAAATCAGAACTTGTCCTGGGTTTTTGTGGGTAATAATAATTATTACTAAAATTCACTGAGCCCTTACCTCATGCCAAGCACTAGTCTCAGAGCTATACCTTACTGAGTCTTCACAGTTACCCAATAAGGTAAGTTTTATTATATCCCCATTTTACCTATGAGCAAACAGAGACACAGAAATGTGAATAATTTTCCCAAGTTTAAATAATCAGGTATTGGTTGAGCTAGTATTTGGATACAGGCAGATGACTCTAAAACTTTACTCTTAATCTTTATGCTAAACTGTCTCCTAAAGATAAAGGCCATGTGTCTCAGAAACTACCTGACTTAAACTTTCAGTAAAACATTTGGCATGCTACCAATGTCATGATCCATGCTCCTCATAAAGCTGTAAAGACAAACACTACATTTTGTATGATGACAACAAGCCTTGGCTGTTGATTGGTGTTTCAGCACAACCATAGTCATCTGCTCTGCAGAGAAGTTAGATGAATTAAGCCAGCAATTACTGAGACTATTTTATCAGTGCTGCATAGTTTCTTTCAGGTATTTATTAGTTCCTTCTCATCTGTAGTTTACACATCTTCCTGTCACTCAGGGTCATTATAATTTCAGAAGCGTAAGACCACAGAGGAAAAAACAGCTTAGACATTATTTAACCAATGGAGAAACCAAAAATTAGGGAATGGAGACAACTTTTTCAGTGCCACATCTAGAGCCTCCTGAGGTCAGTGACTGTATCTCTCCTGTCTTCATCGCCCCATTGCCCAGAACAGGCCTGACTCTGTAGGTGCTCAAGGCGACTTTGAGGAGGGAGGGAATTGTGGCACTAGGTGAGGACGTGAGAGGCAGGGAGCATCCAGGACATGCCTGTAGATATGGGGCAAATGCTGCGCAACGGACCTAACGCTAGGGACACCAGTGTGGCCACTGCCTGATGTCCAAAACGAGAGTCCTGCGACAGTCTTCCTAAGCTGAGCCATTAACTTTCCAGATCGAGCAACGACCTTCCAATGGACAGGGCTGGAAAATCAGGTCTAAGCAGCAAGAGAAGAGATAGTTAGCCTGAGCAACATTACTCACAGGAAACAAAGCCCAAGGCCTTACCTTGCACCCTAGATGCTGAAAAGTACTCAGACTCCTTGAAAGGGTCTAGGAGGTACAAATAGATCTCCAGACTTGGAGGGGAGAGGAAAATACCATCATAGACGTGCAAGAAAAAGGACCTGGGAATAGAGGCCAAAGGAGAGCTGCAGATAAATACTATTTAGGGAAACACACACTCTGATCAAAGGAAGCACAGAATGCTAAAGAGCGTCTAGGAGTCACAAAACCAAGCCAGGAAGTGAACTCAAAGAAAAGGGGCCAACTTACATGCAAGTAAGGAGGTGGGAAACATTCAGGAACCTACAAGCAATTTAGTATGTCTGGAGCTAAGTCCTGCCAGTTGTTGGCGGGAAGGCAAGATGGCTGCAGAAGATGGTGGGGACCAAGCCAGGGGAGGCCTCACAAGTGCCAGACTGGAGATCTTGGACTTCATCCTGAATCTTGGAAAAGAATTTATTAGGAGAGTGAAATGCCTTTTAGGAAAATTACTCTGGTCTCTGATGTAAAGGATCAGCTGGAGAAGGCAAGTCTGGATGGAGAGAGATTAGAGAAAAAGGTGGTATACCAATGCAGGCAAAAGATGATAAGGTCTAACCTAGGAAAGTGGTCATGGGGAGAGGAGCAGGGGGTAGAGATGAGAGGGGGGATGGGGGTTTCCTCCAGTATCCCCTGAATACTGAACACATCTCACTGAATGACACAGGATGGGTGGTCCAAAACCTAGATATCGTCCTTTAGGCCTCTCCCTCACTCCACTCCTCTCTATCCAATCCATGACCAACCCTCCTAAGTCCTTTGGATCCTCCTCTTCTCACCATCTCCACTGCTCTCACTTTCTTCTAAATTATCACCCTTACGCTCCTGGATTTTTATGACAGCCTCCTAACTGTCTATCCTAAATCTACCGGTGCCTTCCCTTTCACCACCACCAGATATTCCCCATCCATTTTCCTCAATACAACTAGCTTATTTTTCTGTTTTTTATTTAAAAAAAAAAGAATTTAATTGAGGTGTAACTGACATCCAATAAGCTGAGCAGTTGACGTAAATAGGCACTTTAAATAAATATGAAATACAATTTAAGTTTTGGCATGTATATATACCCTTGAAACCATTACCACAACCAAAATAATGAACAGTGTAACACCCCCAAATTTCCCTTGTGTCCATTTATAATCTCTTTTTCTCATTCCTGTCCTAATCCCACTCATCCCCAGATAACCACTTATATTTGTCACTATAGGTTAGTTAGCATTTTCTAGAGTTTATAAAAACAAGATAAAAAAGCATTTTCCTAGAATTTTATAAAAATGAAACCATACATATGTGTACTTTTTGTCAGACTTCTCTGCATAATTATTTTGAGATTTATCCACATTGTGATGTGTCTAACAATGGTTCATTCCTTTTTATTGCTGGGCAGTATTTCGTTGTATCAGTTCAGTTCAGTTCAGTTGGTCAGTTGTGTCTGACTCTTTGCAACCTCATGGGCTACAGCATGACAGGATTCCCTGTCTATTACCAACTCCTGGAGCTTGCTCAAATTCATGTCCATAGAGTCAGCCATGCCATCCAACCGTCTTATCCTGTCTTATCAGATAATAAATCTTTTCAGATAAGATAAAATTTCATTGTATGGATATACTAAAATTTGTTGAGCCATTCATCTGATGGTGCACATTTGAACTGCTTCTAGATTTTAATTATTACCACTGAAGCTACTTTGAATATTAGTGTACAATTCTTTTTAAAGGCATATGCTTCATTTCTCTTGCAGCGTAATTTTTTAAGACACTGCCAAACTTTGTTCCAAAGTCAGTGTACCAATTTACATTCCCATCAGCAGTGCATGAGAGTTCTACTTCCTCCATTTCTCCAGTACTCTGTATAGGCACTTTTTTAAGTTTTATTCATCCTAAAGGTGTGTAGTGGTATCTCATTATAGTTTTGATTTGTGTTTTCCTAATGACTAACAATGTTGAGCATCTTTTTCATGTGCTTATTTTCTACCTGCTTCTCTCCTTTAGTGAACAGTTCAAATCTTTTGCCCACTTTTTTTTTTAATTGTGGTGCTTGTTTTCTTACTATTGAATGTTGAGAATTCTTTACATACATCTTCAGGATTCAAGGCCTTTATTGTATATATTATTTGTAATTACTTCCTCTCAGTCCATGGCTTGTTTTTCAATTCTATAAAGAGCTCTTTCAATGAGCAGAAGTTTTAAATTTTTCATCAGGCCCAATCTATCTGTTTACTCTTTTATGAATCATGCTTTTGGTATTTTGGGCTTCCCCGGTAGCTTGGCTGATAAAGAATCCTCCTGCCATTCAAGAGACCCCAGTCTGTTTCCAGAGTCAGGAAGATCCCTTGGAGAAGGGATAGGCCCACTCCAGTGTTCTTGGACTTCCCTCATGGTTCAAAAATTCTGCCTGCAATCCAGGGAGGCTTGAGTTCAGTCCCTGGATTAGGAAGATCCCCTGGAGAAGAGAACAGGTACCCACTCCAGTATTCTGTCCTGGAGAATTCCGTGGACAGAGGAGCCTGGCAGGTACAGTCCATAGGGTCGCAAAGAGTCCAACATGACTGAGTGACTGCCACGCTTTCAGTTTCTTTGGTATTTTATCTAAGAAATCTTTGACTAGTTCACAGTTACAAAGATTTTTCTCTTATGTTTTCTTCTAGAAGTTTTAGAATTCCATGTTTGACATTTAGGTCTATAAGCCACTTTGAGTTAATTGTCATATGAGGTATGGATCAAAATTATTTTTCCCACATGAACAACCAATTGTCCTGGCTCCATTTGTTGAAAAGATTGTTTTTTCTTCACTGAACTGCCTTCCCATCTTTGTTAAAAATTAGTTGTCTATATATGACTATGTCTATTTCTGAACTCTATCCTATTTCATGGATCTAATTATGCCGAAACCATGCTGTCTTGATTACTGTAGGTTTATAATAAGTCTTGAAATCAGGGAGTGTTAGTACTTCAACTTTCTTCTTTTTCAAAGTATTTTTGGCTATTCTAGGTCCTTTGCATTTCCAAATGGATTTCAAAATTAGTGTGTCATTTCTTTCTTTTCTTCTTCTTTCTTTTTTTTTTTTTTAGTAACAAGTCCTCCTGGGATTTAGTGATTTTTTTTTCTTGACAATAAAAATCTCATCATGCCCATCCATCTTTTAAACTCTTCAGTGGCTTCCCACATGCTCAGACTAACTCCCTTCTCTAGTTATATTCTGTGACGTAGAAAGCACTGTGGGGTCTAGACTCTCCCCTCCTTTCTGGCCTCATTTTTCCTGGTCCCCATCTCGGTACTATAGGCACCCTAGTCACCTTCAGGTCCATGAATATGTCATTGTTCTCTCCTACCTCAAGGTGTTTACAAGTGCTATCCCCTCTGACAGGAGCACTCCAACCCCACTCCACTCACATCCCTTCTGCCTTCTCAACTCTAAATGTCTCCTCCTCATGGAAACCTTGCTTAGCCCCTCCCCCACCCCCAGCTACATCAGCTCATCTTGTTAAGTATTCCATAGCTCCCAATATTTTTCCTTCATGATCTTTACTAAATAGTGAAATCATATGTGTGACTTTGTGGTTATTTTAAAATATCTGTAGCATGTGGATTGTCCTCATATGGACAGAATCTCTGTCTGTTTGCCTAACTTTGTAGTCTATCTAGTAAAAATCTTGATGCAAGATAGTCGCTCAATAATACTTGTTAAACTAATGAATGAATGAATAAAGCAGAATTTTTGGAGTGCTTTCTCCTTTGCTTCATGTCAAGGTGGATCTGGGACTAGGAGGAAGCCTGAGTTGATGTGCAGGGAGGCCAGGAAAGACAAGGTTAACCAAGGGAGACTCGATCCAGGTTTTCTGCCTCCGTGCCCAGGACTCATCCAGCGACCCTCCATAATGTCCAGGGTCTTAAAGAAATCATCTCTGAATGACACATTCATTTGCAATAATTAACGTACAAGCATTTTCATTCAGTTTGTCTTTGCTGCCTTAAAATAAACCCAGATGAGAAATTGAGCAATAAACAAACAAGCAAAACTATTATTGCCAGGAAACTTCATCTTCCTTTTTTGTTTAAGCAACTGCTTAGCATAACGGAAGCACTCGTTGTTTCACTTTATTTTATTGTAGGAGTTTATGTTTACTGATTTGTGTCTTTGGCATGCTGAGTCTCCGTTGCCGCGTGTGGGCTTTCTCTGACCATGGCGAGGGGGCTGCTCTCTAGCTGAGGTGCGTGGGGCTCCCACGCTGGCTTTTCTTGCTGTGGCGCACAGGCGCTAGGTGCTGGGCTTCAGCAGTGGTAGCGCGTGCGCTCAGGAGCTGCAGTTCGCAGGCGCAAAGGCACTAGCTCAAGTAATTGTGGTGCGTGGACTCAGTTTCCCTGTCCACGTGGGATCTTCCCAGACCAGGGATTGAACCGATATCACCTGCATTACAAGACAGATTCTTAACCACTGCACCATGAGGGAAGCCCTGCTTCATTTTATTTTCTAGCAGTTTTAAATGAGGCAAAAGAAGTTATCCTCCTAGCGCTATGACCTAAGGCCTTGTGTTATGATGTAAAATAAAACTGTATTCCATACCTTTGGGGCTTGACTGAAGCATCTCAGAAAAGAACCATTCCATGATGGCAACCTGCGGTTTCTCCACACTTGCTCCTCCATCCCCCACCCTCAGGAGCCAAACTCCCAGGAGTGAAATCTCAGCTCTGAATTCTAGCTGTATGGCTGTAATCCAGCATCTTAACCTCTCTGGGCTTCTCATATCTCATTAGTAAAATCAGGGTAAAAATTACCCCTTCTCTACCTATCTTTCAAAGTTGTTGTGAAACTTAATAAGATAATAATTAAGGTATAACAAGCATCTATCATACACCAGCTGTACCCTTTACAGATGTGAATTTTAATCACAAAAGTCTTTCAAAGTAGGAATTAGTTTTCTTGTTTTATAAATCAGGAAACTGAAGCTCAGATAAAAGAAGGCAAGTGCCCCAAACTGTGAAGGTTCCTTGGTGCCAGGCTTACTGCTTAAATTTTGTTCAAAGGACAATGTGGGAAGGGTTAAACAGGGAAATAGCAAAATCAGATTCAGGTTTTAAAAATATCTTTCCAACACCTGTGTGGAATATGGTTTGGAGGGGAAGAACTTAGGGGCTTGAAGAATGGAAAGGAGAAATATAATAATGACAGGGTGTGTTACCATTTTCAAAACACTTATATCCTTGTTTCACAAGAACCCTGTGAAACAAGGGGGAAGACGTGATTATTGTCTTTTTAAAATATGGAATCTGCAGCATCCAAATAGTGTAAATACTTTGTTCCAATGTCACACAGCTCACGTCAGCAAAGAGCAGTCCCAAACCTAGAGCTCTGGACTTCCGGTACACGTTCTTTCACAAACCTCATCATTTCAGCTGATGCAGGCAAGCAAGCCAGTGTACTGCCACTGACCATGTAACACTGTCGGGTCCCTGGCCTCTAAGACCTTAGTCCCCCAGCTGTAGGGTCAGCATCGACAGGCTTTCCTAGGTCCTTCCCCTCTGTCTTTCTGATATGCTCAAATCTCTCAGTGGCACCTTCTGTCCCAGCTAGCTGGGGGTAAGAAATGGGAAGAGATGAACTCCAGTCGGCCAATAAAGGAAGCCGGAATGGGACGGCTTAGCTACAAAAGGTTAAAATCAAGTTGGTTGATTGATTATGAATTTTAAGCAGTTTTTCTTCAGTGCAATCAGCACTCCCATCGTCATCGCTCATTAGAGAAAGATTTCCATTCCCGCAGTGATTGAGGATGTTTCCCTGCGTTTGCATTTTGCGTTCTATGCACTAAGCACCTTGCTGTCAGAATTATTAGCCATTTCTCCTTGCCTGGTTCCTGCCCCTCCTTCCCTGGCGGTCCTGAGTCCTTTGCTGGGATGGTGAGAAGTAACCCCAGAGGAGGGGGCAGAAAGGTCATGGCCATATTGACCACTGGCTGGTCCATGCCTGACGATCAGCCAGCCGACCTCTGACAGGATGATAGAAGCAGCTGCCTCACGGCCTCTTTCTCTCCTCTTTTAATTGGCCTTTATGAATATTTAATGAAATCAAGATGGAATTCAATCAGAAGATTTACCTGCTGCATCTTCTTTGGGAGAAAAGAGATGAAAAGGAAATGGTGGAATATTATTAGACGCCACTGGCCACAAGGCAGAAGCAACATGCCCTGAAGTCCCTCTGACACTCAGGTGCTCAGTAGCCTGTGCTGCCCAGGTGCCCCTGCGAAGTCCAGTGCCATGCACCCTTTTTATTGGAGAGGCTGCGGCCTTCCGTATGCCGCGTAGGAAAATGGCTCTTGTCTGGAAAGGTGAGGCCAAGGTGCTCGAGCCCATGCACAGGCTGAAGCTGCCGCCTTAGAAACATCCTTTTAGCAAATGCTCTCTCCCTGCCCACTGGGAGTCTTTCTGTCTGGTAAACAAAACATCCTCTTTCAGTCATTAATTTATCTTTCATTGCAGAAGAATTATAGAGATCAAAAGTAAAACTTTCATAATCCCATCACTTGGAGATAGTGAGGGTTAGAGCTTTTTACATGTATTTATCTGTCCACTCTCACCACTGCACATACTCACATAATCATAGTAAGTAATGCCTGGAAACCTGCCTTATTCATTTCTTTTTATTTTTTATGCAATTGTAAAGTTATTTTCCATTCACAATGATTACAAAATATTGACTATATTCTCTGTGCTGCACAACATGTCCTTGAGCCTGTCTTACACCCAGTAATTTGTTCCTCACACTCTCCCATTCCTATGTTGCCCCTCACCCCATACTCGTAAATACTAATTTGTTCTCTATATCTGTAAGTCTACTTTTTTAAAATATATTTACTAATTTATTGTATTTTTTAGATTCTACAAATAAGTGATATCATGCCGTATTTGTATTTGTCTTTTTCTGTCTGACATTTCACTTAGCATAATGCCTTCCAAATCCATCCTTGTTGCTACAAGTGGCAAAATTACATTCCTTTCTATGGCTGCTGCCACTGCTAAGTCCCTTCAGTCGTGTCTGACTCCGTGCGACCCCAGAGACGGCAGCCCACCAGGCTCCCCTGTCCCTAGGATTCTCCAGGCAAGAACACTGGAGTGGGTTGCCATTTCCTTCTCCAGTGCATGAAACTGAAAAGTGAAAGTGAAGTAGCTCAGTCGTGTCTGACTCTTCACGACCCCCTGGACTGCAGCCTACCAGGCTCCTCCATCCATGGGATTTTTCAGGCAAGAGTACTGGAGTGGGGTGCCATTGCCTTCTATGGCTGAGTAGGATCCTACTGTATGTATGAATATATCTTCTTTATTTATTTGTCTGTGGATGGATACTTAGGTTACTTCTATATCTTGACAATTTTAAATAATACTGGTATGATCTTTGGGGTCCATGTATCATTTTGAATTAGTGTTTTTTATTTTTTGGATATACACCTAGCAGTGGAATTGCTCAATCTTTTAATAGTTCTGCTTTTAGTTTTTTGAGAAATCTCCATACTGTTTTCTACAGTGGCTATACAAGTTTACTACCTTTTTTATCTTTGTTAAATATACAATAATAATTTCTATTATACCACTAATACTTATTTATAGTCATTATACCATGTATAATGACTTTCTGTGTTTCATTATATGGAGCAACTTCATTTAATAACTGATCCCCAGTCATTGGCATTTCCATCTGGGGTCGCTGAAGATGACTTGATCAGTCAGTTCAGTGGCTCAGTCGCATCTGACTCTTTGCAACACCATGGACTGCAGCACACCAGGCCTTCCTGTCCATCACTAACTCCTGGAGTTTACTCATACTCAAACCATTGAGTCAGTGATGCCATCCAACCATCTTATCCTTGGTTGTCCTCTTCTCTTCCCACCTTCAATCTTTCCCAGAATCAGGGTTTTTTCAAATGAGTCAGCTCTTTGCATGACATGACCAAAGTATTGGAGTTTCAACTTTATCATCAGTCCTTCCAATGAATATTCAGGGCTGATTTCCTTCAGAATGGACTGGTTGTATCTCCTTGCAGTCCAAGGGACTCTCAAGAGTCTTCTCTAACACCACAGTTCAAAAGCTTCAATTCTTTGGTGCTCAAGTTTCTTTATAGTCCAACTCTTACATCCATGCATGACTACTGGAAAAACCATAGTTTTGACTACTAGATGGCCCTTTGCTAGCAAAGTAATGTCTCTGCTTTTTAATATGCTGTCTAGGTTGATCATAACTTTTCTTCCAAGGAGCAAGCGTCTTTTAATTTCATGGCTGCAGTCACCATCTACAGTGATTTTGGAGCCCAAGAAAATAAAGTCTGTGTCACTGTTTCCATTGTTTCCCCATCTATTTGCCATGAAGTGATGGAACCAGATGCCATGATCTTAGTTTTCTGAATGTTGAGTTTTAAGCCACCTTTTTCACTCTCCTCTTTCATTTTCATCAAGAGGCTCTTTAGTTCTTCTTCGCTTCCTGCCATAAGGGTGATGTCATCTGCATATCTGAGGTTATTGATATTTCTCCTGACAATCTTGATCCCAGCTTGTGCTTCATCCAGCCCAGAGTTTCTCTTGATGTACTCTGCATAGAAATTAAAGGGTGACATATAAAGTAGGGTGACAATATACAGCCTCGCTGCTGCTGCTGTTGCTGCTACTATGTCACTTCAGTTGTGTCCTACTCTAGACGGCAGCCCACCAGGCTCCCCTGTCCCTAGGATTCTCCAGGCAAGAACACTGGAGTGGGTTGCCATTTCCTTCTCCAGTGCATGAAACTGAAAAGTGAAAGTGAAGTAGCTCAGTCGTGTCTGACTCTTCACGACCCCCTGGACTGCAGCCTACCAGGCTCCTCCATCCATGGGATTTTTCAGGCAAGAGTACTGGAGTGGGGTGCCATTGCCTTCTATGGCTGAGTAGGATCCTACTGTATGTATGAATATATCTTCTTTATTTATTTGTCTGTGGATGGATACTTAGGTTACTTCTATATCTTGACAATTTTAAATAATACTGGTATGATCTTTGGGGTCCATGTATCATTTTGAATTAGTGTTTTTTATTTTTTGGATATACACCTAGCAGTGGAATTGCTCAATCTTTTAATAGTTCTGCTTTTAGTTTTTTGAGAAATCTCCATACTGTTTTCTACAGTGGCTATACAAGTTTACTACCTTTTTTATCTTTGTTAAATATACAATAATAATTTCTATTATACCACTAATACTTATTTATAGTCATTATACCATGTATAATGACTTTCTGTGTTTCATTATATGGAGCAACTTCATTTAATAACTGATCCCCAGTCATTGGCATTTCCATCTGGGGTCGCTGAAGATGACTTGATCAGTCAGTTCAGTGGCTCAGTCGCATCTGACTCTTTGCAACACCATGGACTGCAGCACACCAGGCCTTCCTGTCCATCACTAACTCCTGGAGTTTACTCATACTCAAACCATTGAGTCAGTGATGCCATCCAACCATCTTATCCTTGGTTGTCCTCTTCTCTTCCCACCTTCAATCTTTCCCAGAATCAGGGTTTTTTCAAATGAGTCAGCTCTTTGCATGACATGACCAAAGTATTGGAGTTTCAACTTTATCATCAGTCCTTCCAATGAATATTCAGGGCTGATTTCCTTCAGAATGGACTGGTTGTATCTCCTTGCAGTCCAAGGGACTCTCAAGAGTCTTCTCTAACACCACAGTTCAAAAGCTTCAATTCTTTGGTGCTCAAGTTTCTTTATAGTCCAACTCTTACATCCATGCATGACTACTGGAAAAACCATAGTTTTGACTACTAGATGGCCCTTTGCTAGCAAAGTAATGTCTCTGCTTTTTAATATGCTGTCTAGGTTGATCATAACTTTTCTTCCAAGGAGCAAGCGTCTTTTAATTTCATGGCTGCAGTCACCATCTACAGTGATTTTGGAGCCCAAGAAAATAAAGTCTGTGTCACTGTTTCCATTGTTTCCCCATCTATTTGCCATGAAGTGATGGAACCAGATGCCATGATCTTAGTTTTCTGAATGTTGAGTTTTAAGCCACCTTTTTCACTCTCCTCTTTCATTTTCATCAAGAGGCTCTTTAGTGCTTCTTCGCTTCCTGCCATAAGGGTGATGTCATCTGCATATCTGAGGTTATTGATATTTCTCCTGACAATCTTGATCCCAGCTTGTGCTTCATCCAGCCCAGAGTTTCTCTTGATGTACTCTGCATAGAAATTAAAGGGTGACATATAAAGTAGGGTGACAATATACAGCCTCGCTGCTGCTGCTGTTGCTGCTACTATGTCACTTCAGTTGTGTCCTACTCTGTGCGACCCTATAGATGGCAGCCCACCAGGCTCCCCCGTCGCTGGGATCCTCCAGGCAAGAGCACTTGAGTGGGTTGCCATTTCCTTCTCCAATGCATGAAAGTGAAAAGTGAAAATGAAGTCACTCAGTCATGTCCAACTCTTAGAGACCCCATGGACTGCAGTCTACCAGGCTCCTTTGTCCATGAGATTTTCCAGGCAAGAGTACTGGGGTGGGTTGCCATACTCCTTTTCCTATTTGGAGACAGTCTGTTGTTCCATGTCCAGTTCTAACTGTTGCTTCCTGATCTGCATACAGATTTCTCAAGAGGCAGGTCAG
The DNA here is from genome assembly GCA_006410675.1 of Oreotragus oreotragus. Taxonomy (NCBI): domain Eukaryota; kingdom Metazoa; phylum Chordata; class Mammalia; order Artiodactyla; family Bovidae; genus Oreotragus; species Oreotragus oreotragus. The sequence continues at coordinate 409,487 of SJYX01012639.1, read as the reverse complement.
ATGGTCTGGAATCCCCATCTCTTTAAAAATTTTCCACATTTTATTGTGATCCACATAGTCAAAGGCTTTGGCATAATCAATAAAGCAGAAATAGATGTTTTTTCTGGAACTCTCTTGCTTTTTCAATGATCCAACTGATTGATGTTGGCAATTTGATCTCTGGTTCCTCTACCTTTTCTAAATCCAGTTTGAACATCTGGAAGTTTATGGTTGATGTACTGTTGAAGCCTGGCTTGGAGAATTTTGAGCATTACTAGCGTGTGAGATGAGTGCGATTGTGCAGTAGTTTGATCATTCTTTGGCATTGCCTTTCCTTGGGATTGGAATAAAAACTGACCTTTTCCAGTCCTGTGGCCACTGCTGAGTTTTCCAAATTTGCTGGCATATTAAGTGCAGCACTTTCACAGCATCATCGTTTAGGATTTTAAATAGCTCAACTGGAATTCCATCACCTCCACTCATTTTGTTTGTAGTGATGCTTCCTAAAGCCCACTTAACTTGGTATTCCAGGATGTCTGGCTCTAGGTGAGTGATCACACCATCATGATTATCTGGGTCATGAAGATTTTTTTTTTGTATAGTTCTGTGTATTCTTGCCACCTGTTCGACTCGATGATTTTAAGAGCCAAGGTTTTGGAGTCAAAGTGTCTTTTTTCATATTAAAAGAAAGAAATATAGTTTTGAGGAATAAATGAGACTATATACAAAGCATCTAATACAATGTCTGACATAAATGTTCAGTTTATGGTAACCATTTATATTGTCATTATTAATAGTACTCTGACGAATTTCCTTGTAGCGTAATCTTCACCATTTCATTAGATTAATTTCCTAAGAGTAAAGTTGCCAGGGCAAAGGGTTTACACATTTGAAGTGAGCTAAAACGTCTGAAGACTCCTGAAGTGTTGTTAATATCATTTCTTTCTGAGACCAGCTATCAGCAGGTAACATCCTGGGCTCTGATGGCCATTGGCTGGTGAAACTTTCAGCAACTTCTTTCCCTTCCATGTCTTCACTTCCTCATCATAAAATGAAGTGCTGGACTGGGTACATTTTAGTTTGGCAGATTCTCTCCTACCTCTAGCCACTCTGTCAGGTCCAGGACACCCACTGGAGCAGGAAGGTCTAACGCCAACTGAGCAGTGAGAGCTGTCAGGCAGGTACTCATTCGTTCAGTGCAGGCTTCCTTTTTCACCAGGGTGCCTTTGGGGACGTTAAGTAGCAAGTAGCGTCGGCCAGAACCTAGAACTGGCAAATGAACTCCAGGAGGTTGCCTTTTTCTGTCTGTCTGTGCATAGGTGTGTGTTGTGGATCGAAACGTACATGCCCCTCAAAGTTATGTTGAAGTCCTTACCCCTGGCATATGTGAATGTGCCCTTCCTGGGAAATAGGGTCCTAGCAGATGTAATCAAGTTACGATCAACCTGGATTAGAGTGAGCTGTAAATTTCATGAGTGGTGTCTTTATCAGAGAGCCATGTGAATGCACAGACACAGTTACACCCGGGAAGAATGCATGTGACAAAGGCAGAGATTGGAACAATGCTGCCATAAACCAAGGGACTTCAAGGACTGCTGGCAACCATGAGAAGCTGGAAGATACAAGGAACACACTTCCCTAGAACTTCTGGAGGAAACATGGCCCTGCAAACTATTGATATCCAATTTCAAGCCTCCAGAACTGCCAGAGAATAAATCTCTGTTGTAAGTCACCCAGCTTGTGAGATATATATAATATAGATAGATAGATAGATAGATAGACAGACAGACATAAATGGCAGCTCTGGAAAACTAGTACAGTGCAGATTATAATTTTTATTTATCTTTCCTTAGTAGAATACAAACTTATTTAACTTATATGCAGAGTACATTATCAGAAACTCTGGACTGGAAGAAACACAAGCTGGAATCAAGATTGCCGGGAGAAATATCAATAACCTCAGATATGCAGATGACACCACTCTTATGGCAGAAAGTGAAGAGGAGCTAAAAAGCCTCTTGATGAAAGTGAAGGAGGAGAGCGAAAAAGTTAAAAAGCTCAACATTCAGAAAACAAAGATCATAGCATCCGGTCCCATCACTTCATGGGAAATAGATGGGGAAACAGTGGAAACAGTGTCAGTTATTTTTTGGGCTCCAAAATCACTGCAGATGGTGACTGCAGCCATGAAATTAGAAGACGCTTACTCCTTAGAAGAAAAGTTATGACCAACCTAGACAGCATATTCAAAAGCAGAGACATTACTTTGCTGACTAAGGTCCGTGTAGTCAAGGCTATGGTTTTTCCTGTGGTCATTTATGGATGTGAGAGTTGGACTGTGACGAAGGCTGAGTGCCGAAGAATTGGTGCTTTTGAACTGTGGTGTTGGAGAAGACTCTTGAGAGTCCCTTGGACTGCAAGGAAATCCAACCAGTCCATTCTGAAGGAGATCAACCCTGGGATTTCTTTGGCAGGAATGATGCTAAAGCNGAGCTAAAAAGCCTCTTGATGAAAGTGAAGGAGGAGAGCGAAAAAGTTAAAAAGCTCAACATTCAGAAAACAAAGATCATAGCATCCGGTCCCATCACTTCATGGGAAATAGATGGGGAAACAGTGGAAACAGTGTCAGTTATTTTTTGGGCTCCAAAATCACTGCAGATGGTGACTGCAGCCATGAAATTAGAAGACGCTTACTCCTTAGAAGAAAAGTTATGACCAACCTAGACAGCATATTCAAAAGCAGAGACATTACTTTGCTGACTAAGGTCCGTGTAGTCAAGGCTATGGTTTTTCCTGTGGTCATTTATGGATGTGAGAGTTGGACTGTGACGAAGGCTGAGTGCCGAAGAATTGGTGCTTTTGAACTGTGGTGTTGGAGAAGACTCTTGAGAGTCCCTTGGACTGCAAGGAAATCCAACCAGTCCATTCTGAAGGAGATCAACCCTGGGATTTCTTTGGCAGGAATGATGCTAAAGCTGAAACTCCAGTACTTTGGCCACCTCATGCGAAGAGTTGACTCATTGGAAAAGACTCTGATGCTGGGACTGGGGGCAGGAGGAGAAGGGGACGACCGAGGATGGGATGGCTGGATGGCATCAGTGACTCGGTGGACGTGAGTCTGAGTGAAATGCAAGAGATGGTGATGAACAGGGAGGCCTGGCATGTTGCGATTCATGGGGTCCCAAAGAGTCAGACACGACTGAGCGACTGAGCTCCCAGAGTCATCACTGGAAATAACATGACACAATGAGAAAAGTTCAGGATTGGGAATCTGACTTCCTAGCTAAAAGCTGGGCATGTAACAAAATTTTTCTGCAGTGCCTGTGCTGGGAAATACCTTCTTCTTCCTGTCACCAAATTTCCTACCTGGTCAGTGGGTTGCTTCCCTTAGTCACCCCAATAAGCCTAAGGCCTAATTTTATTTAAGAAAAACTCTTGCCTGGCAGTAGAGCTAAAACAGGAACCTGGCCTGTGGCCAAATGTCCCTAGACAGCTACAAACCCACTAAACTAAAATGATCTCTTTATGTGTCTATGTCCCCCACCAAACTGAAGGCTCATCAATGCCAGGGACCATGTTTGATTCATTGTTGAGACTCCAAAATCCAACTCAGTTGCTGGTCCAAACTATGAGCTCAGTGAACGTTTTTAGAAGACAATACTCAAAAAACGGGATCTTGTGCTTTTGATTCTGCTGTTTCAGTTCCTTGAGTTTAGTTTCCTTCTGATACTTTGCTCATGTTTTTGACCTGCTTTGACCTGCCTCCTACATCTCTACTGACCCAATCCAACCTATGATTTTTATTTATTTAAATACATTTAGTATGTACTGTAATAATTATGATAATATCTGCCATTTATGGAACATTACTCCTTGGTAGGCCTCATAACACTATTATGTGCATGAATATTGGTCTAAAAACTTAGGAGTCTGCTGCTGCTGCTGCTGCTGCTGCTGCTAAGTCGCGTCAGTCGTGTCCGACTCTGTGCGACCCCATAGACGGCAGCCCACCAGGCTCCCCCGTCCCTGGGATTCTCCAGGCAAGAACACTGGAGTGGGTTGCCATTTCCTTCTCCAATGCATGAAAGAAAAAAGTGAAAGTGAAGTCGCTCAGTCTGTCCGACTGTTAGCGACCCCATGGACTGCAGCCCACCAGGCTCCTCCATCCGTGGGATTTTCCAGGCAAGAGTACTGGGGTGGGGTGCCATTGCCTTCTCTTAGGAGTATGAGAAATATATTTAATTTTATACTAAAAACATTTAAATTGAACTTGTATTCCTTATCTGGTAGTAAAGTGAATTGCTGTTATTAATAGGGCTTCTCACCTCCATGCTTTGGTAAGATCCCAGGATCTCATGTGGCTGCAAAGTGTCAGAAGCATTGGGGTAGCCTCTATGATTATTGGTCACTGGTCCCAACCAGCACCCACTGGGCCACTCATTTCCCTTCTCCTCACGCCCCTGTACTGCTGCTTCCATGCACTGGTTGGGTCATAATCATCTCTGATGAGTCCACAGACCTTAAACCCACAGCCAACAAACCTGAGAAAACCCTATGATGTTGCTACAGAGTGAAGTACAGGTAACAAATGTGCTGACCTTTATCTCCTCCCTGTTGAAGAAATGACACCCCCCAGCCTTAACCCCAGAGCCATCTTCCCCTCTCCTACTTTTACCCTCAAGGATATCCGTAGTGTATAGTCTTCAGTGCATTCTGGCTTTCATAAAAATGAAAGAATACAGTTGACTCCCAAACAGAAGAATATAGCTCTGCTTTCCTCTTCTTCAAAAATCCCCAGCAAAGCAAAGACTAGTAGCCTAGTTATTACTTGGAACCAAAAAAAGAAGGGACAATGCAAGAACATATACACAAATTCTTATTCCAATAAATTATCTGACTACACCAGTCCCTTTAAAACAAAATATTATTTATCACTCACCACAATCCTGCAAAGGCACAGATTTTTACATATGTATTGATAAAAACCATGATTCAGAGAAAGAAAGATTTTACAATTAGTAAAATTGTTGGTGTGACACACTGAAGCTTGGAGGCTAAACTACTGGTTCCTCACCCTGCGTGTTCTGGATGTGGGAAGGGGGAACCTCGATGGCAGCCTTGAAGAATGGGTAAATCTAAGTGAGGTAGGGACACAGGATACGTCGGCACCTGGTCAGGGGAGAGCAGGAAGGAAACCTGCCAGTCTGTGGGGTTTCATTCTCCCTATAGCCCTGTGCTCCAGCTTTACAATTCAGCTGTCAGGAGGCATGGATGTACACACACCACACACACACACACACACACAAGCCCACAATGCCAAGATCACTGAATCTAGCAGGGTTTCCCATCTCAGCCTCACGATATTCTCAGAGCTCTGCCGTCGTTTTGTCCCAGGGCTGTGCTTAGAGGAAAGTTCTCCCACTCCAAGACCCAGGGTAAGTGATGCACAAGCAAGACTCCCTGTTACCGTTGCCTTCTGTAGATGGATCAGCTGTGTTCTGGATCAAGATGCCTGGATTTGAGTCCTTGTCCTGCAGATCCTTCCCCTCTTTTATAAAATGAAGTTTAGCCCATTAACCTCAGAGGTCCTTCCAAGTCCTCTAAGGACTTATGAAATATCTAGTCTGGACCTTGGGCTTCCCTGGTGGCTCAGATGGTAAAGAATCCATCTGCAATGTAGGAGACCTGGGTTCAGTCCCTGGGTTGGGAAGATCCCCTGCAGGAGAGCATGGCAACCCACTCCAATACTCTTGCCTAGAAAATCCCCATGGACAGAGGAGCCTGGCAGGCTACAGTCCATGGGGTCATAAAGAGTTGGACACCACTGAGCAATGAAGCAGCAGCAGCAGTCTGGACCTTAAATTTGACACATTTTATAACTTCCCACTAACTTCTTTCCAGTGTCATAGACACACAATATAATGAGACAATCCAAAAGCCTTATGAGATCTCTCTGGCTTGCACAGTCTCACCACTATATACAATTCATTTTTCTTAGCTTTAATCCAAATATAGTTTCTAATATTTTCTAATAAGCTCTGGCCTATCTTGCGCTCACAGTTTATTGCTATCAGGAAGAATCCCTCCTATTGATACCCCTCCCTTCCAACATTTCACTACCGTTTTTTTCTTTTTTCCTGCCGGCAATAATTATAAGTTGTGAAGCCCACAAAAAAGCGGATATGAAATAGACTGTGTATGATTAGAGATAATGTCACAGGCATGCGTCCGAAACCTGCCGTCTGGCTAATGTGTGTTTTCCTGCCTGTGACACTGAAAACAGTCATTATGCTTTGGCAGGGGCAGGGCTTTGGCAATGGTGTGATCAGTGATTACATATAGAGAGTGTCTTTCTTTATCTCCTAGCCATGAGCCTGAGGTAGACAGATTGTATTTCTAAGATTCCTGATGGCATGAACTTTACAAACTGACCTTCCTTTTTTCGTTCCTTGATTCACTGCAGCTTCTTTGCTGAAAATCAGAGGGTTAACAGGATCTGGAAATAAAGTATTAATGGGTTCTCTGGCCTGGGTTATGAGCACTGTCCTGAGACTGAGGCACAGACCTGGTCTTTTACAGAGAAAGGTGACCAGATAGAGGTGCAAATGCCTCTGCTGTTATTTGTAAAAAGCAAACTTGTTCATTCTACAAATACTTATTGAGCACCTACCATGTGCTGGCACTATTCTACATATTAGAGATCAAGTAAGGACCAAAACAGAAAACTTCCTACTGTAATAGAGTTTACATTATACTGTAACATGACGATTAGAAAGCAGGGGGGTGGTGTATGCATAAGCAAAATTATCAAGTAAAAAACTTAGTATACTAGGTAGTGAAAACTAAGTTAATCTTTTATTGTTCAAACCAGGACACCTCTGAGAGAGAAAGCATGAAGCTAACAGTAATTTCAATGGGTGAAGAGTTATAAATCAGGACAGTGGTCATCCTAAAATGCTGTGGAAGAAAATAAAGCGATTAAGGGAAGTAAGGAATGTGGAAAGGCTGTAGACAGGGGATGAAGAGAAAGGAGTGGACTGGAATTTTAAATAAGATCTTCATAGTGCTTCACTGTTTAAATAGGATCTTCATAGTGCTTCACTGTGAAGGAAATAAGAAAATATGTGGATATCTGAGGGAAAGCGTTTTCAGCAAAGGGAACAATAAGCATAGTAGCCATTAGAATGGACCATGGCTGGTATGTTCCAGTAGCAGCAAGGAAACCAGTGGCTACATGGAATGACTGAGTGGGAGACCAGTAGGAGATGAGGTCAGTAGGGTAGGTGGAACATCAGGTCATGTAGGTCTTTTCAAGACATTGTAAGGGCTTTGGCATTTACTGTGGAGGGATGGCAGCTATCTAAAGCTTTTTATCTGACTTATGTTGCTTTACCATAACCACTGTAAATGATGTATTGAGAATAGTCCTTTAAAGGGGTAACATGTGACAAGAGTTGAAGTAGGAACACCAGGTAAGAGGCTATTCCAGTAATCTGGGTGAAAAATGATGGTGGCAGGAAATAGATGGAGATGGTGAGAAGTGGTCAGAATTTAGATGTTCTGAAGGCAAAGTCAACACGATTTCATGAAGGACTGAATATGGGACATGGAAGAAAGAATATTGTCAATGATACCTCCAAGTTCTTTGACCTGAACATTGCCAGAGGATAAAGTTATGGAGTTTCCTTAAATAAGAAGGGAGCATCTGTGGGTAGAATAGACTTGGGGAAGGAGATTGTGGATTTGGTTTTAGTATGTTACATTTGAGATGCTTGTTAAATATCCACATGGAAGCCCGTGTCCTGCAACTCCTGAACCAGTGCACAACTAGAGAGTCCGTGCATTGCAACAAAAGATCCCACACGATGCAACTAAGACCCGACTCAGCCAAATAAATATATGAACATGCAAATATATATAATATATAATGCTATTATATATATTCACATGGAGATATGGAAAATACAGATATGAGTTTGGAGTTTAAAAGAGAAGTCAGGTTTCGAGATAAATTTTGGAATCTGTTAGATTGAAGGAGATCATTTAAGGAGTGAGAGTAGCCTGAGAAGAACAGTCTTCCAAAGACTGATCCTTGGCTCATTCTAATATTAAAAAGTCGGGAAGAAAAAGAGATACTAGCAGAAGAGTGGTAGAAGGAGAGGCCCATGAAACTGGGGGAAAACTTGGAGAGTATGGCATCTTGCAAGTCAAGATTTTTTAAAAAACAGTGCACACACAAACACACAGGGAAGAGGGACCCACTTCTGCTGATCTATCAGGCATGATGACAACTGAGAACAATGGGAGGTCATGGAGGCCTTCGCAGGAGCAGTTTCAGTGGCATGGTTAGGACGATGGCCTGACTGAATGGAGTTTAAGAAAGAAGGGGTGATGAACAGTCAGAAACAGTGGTAGAGGCAACAGTGCTGAGGAAATGAGAGAAATGAAGTAGTGGCAGAACAAGAGAGTGGAGCCAAGAGCATTTTCTTTTTTGTATTATTGAAGAATTAATGTTTCTATTCTTATTTTATTCTGAAATGATATAATAAACTAGAAAATTTTCACCTTAGTTCAGTTGCTCAGTGGTATCCGACTCTTTGCCACCCCATGTACTGCAGCATGCCAGGCCTCCCTGTCCATCACCAACTCCTGGAGTTTAATGAAACTCGTGTCCATAGAGCTGGTGATGTCATCCAACCATCTCATTCTCAGTCATTCCCTTTTCCTCCCACCTTCAATCTTTCCCAGCATTAGGGTCTTTTCAAATGAGTCAGTTTTTTTGCACCAGGTGGCCAAAGTATAGGAGTTTCAGCTTCGGCATCAGTCCTTCCAGTGAACACCCAGGAATGACCTCCTTTAGGATGGACTGGTTGGCTTTCCTTGCAGTCCAAGGGACTCTCCAGAGTCTTCTCCAACACCGCAGTTCAAAAGCATCAATTCTTTGGTGCTCAGTTTTCTTTATAGTCCAACTCTCACATCTATACATGATGACTGGGAAAACCATAGCTTGGACTATACAGACCTTTGTTGGCAAAGTAATGTCTCTGATAACCTGTCTAGGTTATTCATAACTTCTCTTCCAAGGAGTAAGCATATTTTTATTTCATGGCTGCAGTCACCATCTACAGTAATTTTGGAGCCCAAGAAAATAAAGTCTGTAACTGTTTCTACACTTTCCCCATCTATTGGGCATGAAGTGATGGAACCAAATGCCATGATCTTAGTTTTCTGAATATTGAGTTTTAAGCCAACTTTTTCACTCTCCTCTTTCACTTTCATAAAGAGGCTCTTTAGTTCTTCTTCACTTCCTGCCATAAGGGTGATGTCATCTGCATATCTGAGGTTATTGATCTTTCTTCCAGCAATCTTGATTCCAGCTTGTGCTTCATCCAGTCCAGTCCAGCGTTTCTCGTGATGCACTCTGCATATAAGTTAAATAAACAGAGTGACAATATACAGCCTTGACATACTCCTTTCCTGATTTGGAACCAGTCTGTTCTTTCAGGTGCAGTTCTAACCGTTGCTTGTTGACCTGCATACAGATTTCTCAGGAGGCACTAAGATGATCTGGTATTCCCATCTCTTGAAGAATTTTCCACAGTTTGTTGTGATCCACACAGTCAAAGGCTTTGGCATAGTCAATAAAGCAGAAGTAGATGTTCTTTTGGAACTCTCTTGCTTTTTCAATGATCCAACGGATGTTGGCAATTTGATCTCTGGCTCCTCAGCCTTTTCTAAATCCACTTGAATATCTGGAAGTTCGTAATTCACGTACTGTTGAAGACTGGCTTGGAGAATTGTGAGCCTTACTTTGCTAGCATGTGAGGTGACTTAGTCAATAAAGCAGAAGTAGATGTTCTTTTGGAACTCTCTTGCTTTTTCAATGATCCAACGGATGTTGGCAATTTGATCTCTGGCTCCTCAGCCTTTTCTAAATCCACTTGAATATCTGGAAGTTCGTAATTCACGTACTGTTGAAGACTGGCTTGGAGAATTGTGAGCCTTACTTTGCTAGCATGTGAGGTGACTTGCAATTGTGTGGTAGTTTGAACATTCTTTGGCATTGTCTTTCTTTGGGATTGGAATGAACACTGACCTTTTCCAGTTCTGTGGCCACTGCTGAGTTATCCAAATTTGCTGGCATATTGAGTGCAGCACTTTCATGTCATCATCTTTTAGGATTTTAAATAGCTCAACTAGAATTCCATCACCTCCACTAGCTTTGTTCATAGTGATGCTTCTTAAGGCCCATTTGACTTTGCATTCCAGGATGTCTGGCTCTAGGTGAGTGATCACACCATTGTGGTTATCTGGGTCATGAAGATCTTTTTTGTATAGTTCTGCATATTCTTACCACCTCTTCTTAATATCTTCTGCTTCTGTTAGGTCCATACCATTTCTGTCCTTTATTGTGCCTAACGTTGCATGAAAAGTTCCCTTGGTATCTCTAATTTTCTTGAAGTGATCTATAGTCTTTTCCATTCTATTGTTTTCCTCGATTTCTTTGCACTGATGACTGAGGAAGGCTTTCTTACCTCTCCTTGTTCTTCTTTGAAACTCTGCATTCAAATGCATATATCCTTCCTTTTCTCCTTTGCCTTTCTCTTCTCTTTTCTCAGCTATTTGTAAGGCCTCCTCAGACAACCATTTTGCCTTTTCGCATTTATTTTTCTTGGGGATGGTCTTGATCACTGCCTCTTGTACAATGTCACAAACCTCCATTCATAGTTCTTCAGGCACTCTGTTTATCAGATCTAATCCCTTGAATCTATTTGTCACTTCCACTGTATAATTGAAAGGGATTTGATTTATGCCATAACTGAATGGTCTAGTAGTTTTCCCTAGTTTCTTCAATTTAAGTCTGAATTTGGCAATAAGGATCAGAGCCACAGTCAGCTCCTGGTCCTGTTTAACTTTAACTTCCAAATTTTGGTGATGCAGAAAAAAATAGACAACAGTTGCTAGAGTGAAATGCTTGAGTAGGTGACAGTGGATGGGATCTGGTAGGGGAAGTGAACAGGTAGACGAATAGAGGGGGTAGCCTTGGATAGGGGCAGGGAACATTAGTAACATGAGGAGAGGTGGAGTTTGTGAGTGTATTTGTAAGTATCTAGGTAGATGTGATATTGGGGTCTTATGTTCTTCGTGTTGCTTTCTTGGTGAAATCATAAGCAAGGTCATTAGCTTAGATGAGTTAGTACCTGTATCACATTAGTGTTGTCTCTGTTGGGACACATTGTTGGAAGTTAAAGTTCATTGTTTAATTCATTTGTTGAATACTCACCAAGCACTTACTGTGTACCAGTCTCTGTCCTTGAAGGTCATCTGGGAGAGACAGATGCATAAACATGAACTTTCCAGGATGGCATACATGTGCATGGAGTTAAATGTGGAAAAGAAAAATAATTATCCTGGCATGAGAAAGTCTAGAAATGATTCAGAGGAAAGATGGGAACTAAGTTAGATGTAGCATGATAAGAATAAATAGGAAAAGGAAGGAAAGTCATCCTAGACCCAGGGAATAGCATGAGCAAAGGCTTCTAAGAGTGAAAGACAAAGAAAATTCTCCATATTTGGAGACCATGTTTGAAAACTGGACTTGTGATTAGACAGGTGGTTTGCATCATTCTGTGAAGGGCCTTTGCTCAAAATTCTCCAAGCCAGGCTTCAGCAATAAGTGAATCGTGAACTTCCAGATGTTCAAACTGGTTTAAGAAAAGGCAGAGTAACCAGGAATCAAATTGCCAACATCCGTTGGATCATTGAAAAAGCAAGACAGTTCCAGAAGAACATCTACTTCTGCTTTATTGACTATTCCAAAGCCTTGACTGTGTAGATCACTATAAACTGTGAAAAATTCTGAAGGAGATGGGAATACCAGACCACCTGACCTGCCTCTTGAGAAACCTATATGCAGGTCAGGAAGCAACAGTTAGAACTGGACATGGAACAACAGACTGGTTCCAAATAGGAAATGGAGTATGGCAACCCACTCCAGTACTCTTGCCTGGAAAATCCCATGGACAAAGGAGCCTGGTAGGCTGCAGTCCATGGGGTCTCTAAGAGTCGGACACAACTGAGTGACTTCACTTTCACTTTCACTTTCATGCTTTGGAGAAGGAAATGGAAACCCACTCTAGTGTTCTTGCCTGGAGGATCCCAGGGATGGGGGAGCCTGGTGGGCTGACATCTATGGGGTAGCACAGAGTTGGACACGACTGAAGCAACTTAGTAGCAACAGCAGCAAGGCTGTATATTGTCACCCTACTTATTTAATTTATATGCAGAGTACATCATGAGAAATGCTGGGCTGGATGAAGCACAAGCTAGAATCAAGATTGTCAGGAGAAATATCAATAACCTCAGATATGCAGATGACACCACCCTTATGGAAGAAAGTGAAGAAGAACTGAAGAGCCTCTTGATGAAAGTGAAAGAGGAGAGTGAAAATGTTGGCTTAAAACTCAACATTCAGAAAACTAAGATCATGGCATCTGGTCCCATCACTTCATGGGAAATAGATGGGGAAACAGTGGAAACAGTGTCAGACTTTATTTTTTGGGTTCCAAAATCACTGCAGATGGTGATTGCAGCCATGAAATTAAAAGATGCTTACTCCTTGAAAGGAAAGTTATGACCAACCTAGATAGCATATTAAAAAGCAGAGACATTACTTTGCCAACAAAGGTCCATCTAGTNCCACTCCAGTACTCTTGCCTGGAAAATCCCATGGACAAAGGAGCCTGGTAGGCTGCAGTCCATGGGGTCTCTAAGAGTCGGACACAACTGAGTGACTTCACTTTCACTTTCACTTTCATGCTTTGGAGAAGGAAATGGAAACCCACTCTAGTGTTCTTGCCTGGAGGATCCCAGGGATGGGGGAGCCTGGTGGGCTGACATCTATGGGGTAGCACAGAGTTGGACACGACTGAAGCAACTTAGTAGCAACAGCAGCAAGGCTGTATATTGTCACCCTACTTATTTAATTTATATGCAGAGTACATCATGAGAAATGCTGGGCTGGATGAAGCACAAGCTAGAATCAAGATTGTCAGGAGAAATATCAATAACCTCAGATATGCAGATGACACCACCCTTATGGAAGAAAGTGAAGAAGAACTGAAGAGCCTCTTGATGAAAGTGAAAGAGGAGAGTGAAAATGTTGGCTTAAAACTCAACATTCAGAAAACTAAGATCATGGCATCTGGTCCCATCACTTCATGGGAAATAGATGGGGAAACAGTGGAAACAGTGTCAGACTTTATTTTTTGGGTTCCAAAATCACTGCAGATGGTGATTGCAGCCATGAAATTAAAAGATGCTTACTCCTTGAAAGGAAAGTTATGACCAACCTAGATAGCATATTAAAAAGCAGAGACATTACTTTGCCAACAAAGGTCCATCTAGTCAAGGCTATGGTTTTTTCCAGTGTTCATGTATGGATATGAGAGTTGGACTATAAAAAAAGCTGAGTGCTGACGAATTGATGCTTTTGAACTGTGGTGTTGGAGAAGACTCTTGACAGTCACTTGCACTGCAAGGAGATCCAACCAGTCCATCTTAAAGGAGATCAGTCGTGGGTGTTCATTGGAAGCACTGATGTTGAAGCTGAAACTTCAATACTTTGGCCACCTGATGCGAAGAGCTGACTTATTTGAAAAGACCCTGATGATGGGAGAGATTGAGGGCAGGAGGAAAAAGGAACAACAGAGGATGAGATGGTTGGATGACATCACCAGCTCAATGGGTTTGGGTAAACTCCAGGAGTTGGTGATGGACAGGGAGGCCTGGTGTGCTGCGGTTCATGGGGTTTCAAAGAGTCGGACACGACTGAGTGACTGAACTGAACTGTGAAGGGCCTTAGGTGTCAGACTGAGAAGCTGAGACAGTGAAAGACTGAAGATTTTAAACAGGGATGTGCCTCTGACTGCAGAGTCTAAGCAAAGGTGGCCTTGAGTGGGACACACCATGGTGTCAGGGAGCTGGGAAGCCTCTTGGGTGGACGGAAGGCCAGTGGGGATGAGGGCACAGGGATGCCCGAGTGGGATGTGGAGGGTCCTGACTCAGCCCCCAGAGGAGAGACATTTCTCCCCTGAGATGGGAAGTGGCTTCCCATTGACATGCAAAAAGCACTGCCTGCTTGAGTGCTTTTAATAAAAATGGAAAATATGCGTTTGTGTGATGCTTTTAATCATTTTGGAATTGTAAAGAGCTCTGGGCTTTGGGGGCTGGGATGGCCCTGTGTGAACATAAATTAGCCTGAGTAGCTCGTGCTGTTTATGGGCACTATTTGCTGTAAATTTGGTTCTGTTGCCGGAATCCTGTGTCACCTGCATAGCCCTCAGCCTCAGCACACCTCCTGTTGAAAACTGCAAGGATGACTTTTGGCTTTGGCTTCCAGTTAGGAGGGTCACGGGCTCCAAGCTGAATTAGGGAGGTTTTCATTAATAAACTAGTGTGATCTTTAATTTGCTCACTCATTCTGCAAACTGGGACTGATATCTACTCCACCCAGACCCACGCTAGACGCTGGGAACACGGAGATGAGATAGGCCCTGGAGGCACCCACAGTCTCAGATACCAGGAATTTAAACAAAAGTAATCAGGGCCAGTTAGGGCAAAATGAGAAGAATGGTTACTTCTACCTGCAACCTTTTAGGCCAGGGCTGTGACTTGTCCCATGAGAAATGGGTGTGTTTTGGCTGCTTGCTTAGAATTCTTGAAAAGCAGAGTCAAGGTTATCACCAAGGGCTTGAACCAAGTGTTAGCCTGACCCAGGGTAGGATACTGCCTCTGCCTCCTTGCTACCTGTGGGACTGTCAGAAAGACCACTGACTCCTTCCAGTGTCAGTCCCCCCTGTTAAAGGCAGTATAATACAGATATAAAGCTCCTGACATAGATTCAGTCCATGGTGTGCTCTCTACAGTCATTGGCTTGCTTTCCCTGACCCATGCTCGCCTCCCCAGCAGGGAGAAGCAGAAATGAGCCGTTCTGTTCTCTATAAACAGATTGGTTCATGGCCGGGAGCACACATTGGCAACTTGTCTCTCTATCACCAAACTCTTCAGTGGCTCCCAGTGGCCTCAAGAATGAAATGCACACTCCTACCTAAGACAAAGGAGACTCTATAATATGCCCTCACGCCTTTCAGGACCATCTCCACACACCCCTTTTTGTTCCCTACTCTCTAGTCACATCAGAACATTCACTACTCCCAGGGTGCATAGGTGCTTTCTCGTCTCTGAGTCTTTGCTTATGCAGAAGCCTCTGCCTGGACCCCTCAGCTTCTCTTTCCCTCTTCTCCACCTAGAAAAATTCCACTCACCCTACAAAAAAAAACAATCTTAAGGCCTTCTCCTCAGGAAACTACCCAGATGCCTCATTTAGACTTAGTTCTCATCTCTGGCAACCACGACACTTTTCTGTCATATTGTATTTTTTCTACTGTCTTTGATGGGAGTTGATGGTGCATAGGCTAAAATCCCTCACCATCTTCAAACATCTCCAAATATTCTAGAACTAGGGAACGAGCATGAAAGTTAATATGGTGGTTCCAGTAAGAACCTATGGTTGACTAAGCTGCCTGAAGATGCTGTTAGAAAACCGTGAAGCTAACAAGCTTTAGAGCATTGTCATTCCCTCATAGCACACTGGAACCCTTAAAGAGGTGCACATTTGACAGTGAAGAAACAATGGTTCTGAGTTAGGAAGTGGTAGAGCTTGGCATCCAGCTACTTTTTCACCATGGCACACTGTCTCATTCAAAAATGTCTGTGAAGCAGCAGTCCTCCAGTCCCTCGTGTGGGCTCTACTTGCTTCCTGTGGCCTAGGGGCCCACACTCAGGTCCCCTGTACTTGGGATTTCAGGCTCTGGTTTCTATCTTAAAACTCTTAGTAATTTTACCTTTGAATTTGTGTTTTATAATCATCATCTGATGGAGATAACAAAGCCATATATCAAAGGCTTAGAGCCTAGGTTCATGCACGGTCTGGCTCCCCACTACCCCCATACCTCTTCAGACTCGGTCCTTGGCCACCTTCTTCCTCAGATGCTGGAAGTCTGGACCCCACCCAGCTTCCCCTTTCCCGGGATAGCCGTTCCAGGGTATATTCAGTAGATAACTCAGCAGGATAAAGTGCTGGGACAGGCTGGGTTTCTGCCCTGCCCCTCCCCGATCTGCTGCCATGCCAGTCCCAGTGTGAGAATTGCAGTACTCTTGGGGATTGACATCTGGAGTGGATTGGAGCAGCTGGCCCATGGGAATGAGAATGTCTGTCTGGACCTCCCTGTACTCAGTTGGCAGTGGGGGAAGGAAGTAGAATAGGAGAAGGCATTCCCAGCAGCCAGTGGGCCAAGCTAACTTGCGCATGCAGTCTCGTGGTGGAGCCCCAGAACACCCATGATGGTTTGCACTCACCCCGCTACTATCCCCATGCCTGAGAGAGCATAGCATTAAAAAGCAAATAAAAAAATACCATGACAAGTAGGGAGAGAAATACTAAAAGCAGAAAAGGGCTTTATATTTTATTGCCGATAATGCCACTTTCATCCTTCTTTATATATATATGTGTGTGTGTGTGCATATATATATATATATATATATATGCATATATATGGGCTTCCTTGGTAGCTCAGGTGATAAAGAATCCACCTGCAATGATAGAGACCCCAGTTTGACTCCTGAGTTGGGAAGATCCCCTGGAGGAGGGCATGGCAACCCACTCCAGTATTCTTGCCTGGAAAATCCCNTATATATATGCATATATATGGGCTTCCTTGGTAGCTCAGGTGATAAAGAATCCACCTGCAATGATAGAGACCCCAGTTTGACTCCTGAGTTGGGAAGATCCCCTGGAGGAGGGCATGGCAACCCACTCCAGTATTCTTGCCTGGAAAATCCCCATGGACAGAGGAGCCTGACGGGTTATAATCCATGGGGTCACAAAGAGTTGGACGTGACTGAGAGACTAAGCCCAGCACAGCACATGCATGTGTGTGTGTATGTGTGTATACACACATGCTGTCTATATGCACATATACACACATACTTGTGTGTGTGTCTAATTAATCCGTTTCATTCCCGGCCTCGCCGGGCCTTTGCGGCTCTCTGCAGGCTTCCTCCAGCTGCAGCAGGCGTTCCTCTTCATCGTGGTGTACATGCTCCTCATTGCGGTGGCTTCTCTTGTCGAGAAAAGCGGGCTCTAGGCACACAGTCTTCAGTGGTTGCGGCTCCTGGGCTCTGCAGTGCAGGCCCAGTAGTTGTAGCATGTGGACTTACTTGCTCCAAAGCATGTAGAACCTTCCCAGACCAGGGATCGAACCCTGCATTGGCAAATGGATTCTTATCCACGGTGCCACCAGGGAAGTCTAATTCTGCTTTTTGAATAAGGGGCTCTGCACTGTTATTTTGCACTGGCTCAACAAGGTGTGTAACCAGTCCTGATGCTTGGCTCTGTGCTGGGCACCAGGGCTGCAGATTTGAGTGCATATAACCTCTACCTTCAAGGTGGCTGTTGGGTCTGCAGCTTGGACTAGTTAGAAATAGGGACATCTTTTATTTAAGGGTAGTTTTAGGCTTTGCAGGCCAACCAGTCTCTGTCACAACTAAACCCCACCTTTGTAACGTAAAAGGATCATAGACAGTATGTAAAAGAATGTGTGCAGCTGTGTTCCAATAAGACTTTATTTATGGACATTGAAATTTGAATTTCATATAATTTTCACATCACAAAATATTATTTGTCTCTTTATATGTTTTCAATTATTTGAAAATACATAAACAACATTTCTCAAGAGGCAGGTCAGGTGGTCTGGTATTCCCATCTCTTTCAGAATTTTCCACAGTTTTTTGTGATTCACACAGTCAAAGGCTTTGGCATAATCAATAAAGCAGAAATAGATGTTTGTCTGGAACTCTCTTGCTTTTTGCATGATACAGCAGATGTTGGCAATTTGATCTCTTGTTCCTCTGCCTTTTCTAAAACGAGCTTGAACATCTGGAAGTTCACGGTTCATGTATTGCTGAAGCCTGGCTTGGAGAATTTTGAGCATTCCTTTCCTAGCGTGTGAGATGAGTGCAATTGTGCAGTAGTTTGAGCATTCTTTGGCATTGCCTTTCTTTGGGATTGGAATGAAAACTGACTTTTACAGTCCTGTGGCCACTGCTGAGTTTTCCAAATTTACTGGCATATTGAGTGCAGCACTTTCACAGCATCATCTTCCAGAATTTGAAATAGCTCAACTGGAATTCCATCACCTCCATTCAGTCATTAGCTTTGTTCATAATGATGCTTTCTAAGGCCCACTTGACTTCACATTCCAGGATGTCTGGTTCTAGGTGAGTGATCACACCATTGGGAAGCAACAGTTAGACCTGGACATGAAACAACAGACTCATTCCAAATAGGAAAAGGAGTACGTCAAGGCTGTATATTGTCACCCTGCTTATTTAACTTATATGCATCATGAGAAATGCTGGACTGGAAGAAGCACAAGCTGGAATCAAGATTTCTGAGAGAAATACCAATAACCTCAGATATACAGATGATACCACCCTTATGGCAGAAAGTGAAGAGGAACTAAAAAACCTCTTGATGAAAGTGAAAGAGGAGAGTGAAAAAGTTGGCTTAAAGCTCAACATTCAGAAATCTAAGTTCATGGCATTTGGTCCCATCACTTCATGGGAAATAGATGGAGAAACAGTGGAAACAGTGTCAGACTTTATTTTTGGGCTCCATAATCACTGCAGATGGTGACTGCACCCATGAAATTAAAAGATGCT
>SJYX01012639.1:356853-388383 GCA_006410675.1 Oreotragus oreotragus | reverse complement strand
GATCAGTCCTGGGTGTTCTTTGGAAGGACTGATGCTAAAGCTGAAACTCCAATACTTTGGCCACCTGATGCAAAGAGATGACTCATTGGAAAAGACCCTGATGCTGGGAGGGATTGGGGGCAGGAGGGGAAGGGGACGACAGAAGATGAGATGGCTAGATGGTATCACCGACTCGATGGACAAGAATTTGGGTGAACTCTGGGAGTTGGTGATGGACAGGGAGGCCTGGCATGCTACAGTTCATGGGGTCACAAAGAGTCGGACATGACTGAGCGACTGAACTGAATGGAAACATTTAGCCGTGGACTATGCAGAAACAGGCAGCAAGCTAGCTTTGGTGAGTAGGCTGCCGCTT
Organism: Oreotragus oreotragus; assembly: GCA_006410675.1. Classification (NCBI taxonomy): domain Eukaryota; kingdom Metazoa; phylum Chordata; class Mammalia; order Artiodactyla; family Bovidae; genus Oreotragus; species Oreotragus oreotragus. Next base: position 388,028 of record SJYX01012639.1, on the reverse strand, counting down.
GCTGACCTTGAACTAGATGAACTCTAAGAGTCTTCTAGCACTCACTCAGGTGAGTTTCAGAGAGCTGGATCTTTCTTTATTCTCACTTTCCTTTTTCCTGTTGTTGTTCTGGGTTTCTCTCTCTCTCTCTCTCCATATATACATATATATATTTCTCTCACTCTCTCTCTCACAAGTTCTCCTTTTTGCACTTACTTTCACTCTACATATACACTAAACACACACACATATACACCTGATTTAAAAACCACTGATAGAACCATCTCAACACAAGGAGCTTTTTTTTCTTTCAACTGATGTAAGTAATAGAGCCAGTGCCCTTTCTTCATAAGAGGCCAGCTGCTGAATTCTTGCTCGCCTCGTAATTACAAAATCACTGAAGCAGAGACAAGAGGGAGTCCAATGTAGTGCTCCACTTGCAAAGAGAAAATATTGACACGTTTAGGGACATAATAGTCAGATGAAGAAAGCATGTCCTCTATTCTCTGCTCCATCTATCTGCACAGACACATCTTTTAAATGTGTTTTTGAATAGGGTACAAACGCGATATTCAGACAAGCAGTGGACAGTTGTCACCATCTGCCATCTGCCCACACATAGGAGCTGGCTCAGGAAAGAAAAGATTTGACTCAGAGAAACTGCAGTGCTTCATAAAAAGAATGCAAATAATCCATTATATTTTCTTACTCACCTACCATGTGCTCATAGCTAGAAGACTATTAGGAGCAGAGGGGTGTGACATTAAGAAAACAGAATGAACTTTTAGAGTTGTAAGACCCGAGTTTGAATCCTTAGGCTGGAACTGCTTAACTATGCTGCCTAGAAAAAGTAACTGAAACTCTCTGGGCTACCATTTCCTCATCTATATAAGAAAGGTGATGCCTATGTTCCAGGTGTAACAAGAATTAGTGATTTGAGCTAAGAGAAAGAGTGCAAAGTGCAGTACCTGACACATGATAGGTGGCAGCAGGAATTTCATTTTGAGGCCACTGAAGCCTCTGAAGAGCTCAGTGATGGAGAAAGTGTTAGTCACTCTGTCAGTCCGATTCTTTGTGAACCCATGGACTGTAGCCTGCCAGTCTCCTCTGTCCATGGAATTCTCCAGATTAGAACACTGGCGTGGGCAGCCATTCCCTTCTCCAGGGGATCTTTCCAGCCCAGAGATTGAACTTGGTTCTCCCACATTGCAGGCAGATCTTTTCAGTATGAGCCAGAAGTCAAACCTGGGTATGACTGCAAAGCCCACGCTTGATAGCCACAGAATGCTGGTAAAGTAGGTGGCCTGGAGCAGGGGGCCCTCTAGGGGACTACAGCTGGGAAAATAAAGGCTTGAACAACTACAAAGAATGCCTTGCTCTTCATTTATTGGTGATCACACCTTCTTTTTATTGTTTATTCCACCAGTCATTCAATGTATGGTGGGCAAGAACATTCAACAACTTAAAGTAACTACAAAAAATAATAGTTGAAAAAGCCCTGACCTCTTGGATCATGATCTGTTTGCCATCTCTGCAGTTTCTGATTCTGCTCATTTCTTAATTCATTCGAGTGTATTTATTGAGCATTGTCTTAGTCTGTTTGAGCTGCTATAACAAAAATGTCACAGACAGGGGCTTTTAAACAACAGAAATGTATTTCTCATAGTTCTGGAGGCTGGCAGTCCAAGATAAAGGCATCGACAGATTCAGTGACTGGTGAGAGACTGTTCTGGTTCATAAGCTTCTTCTTGTAACCTCACATGGAGAAAGTGGCAAGAGATCTCCCTGGGGTCTCTTTTGTGTACCTAGTCGGGTTTCTATTATAAAGACATTAATTCCAAACATGAGGGCTCTGCCCTCAACACCCAGTAACCTCCCAAAGCCTCTACCTCCAAATACCAGCACATTAGTTTTCAACATGTGAATTTTGGGGAGACACACATTCAGTCTACATCTGGCATTTACTCTGTGCCATGCACTATGATTAAATATTGGGGCTGCAATAGTGAGTGAAACGGTTTTTACCTTCAAGGAGCTCACAGTTGGACAAGTGTAGGGTGGTAGCCAAAGCGCTCTGACAGCACAAAAGAATGGCATCTTAAGCCAATCCAGGGGCTCAGATAAGGCTTAACGATGGAGACAACCTTTAAACTGAGGTTTGTAAAAGGAGTGAAAAGTAGCTCATCAAGGAAAGAGTGCGGCAGGAAGGATGTGGCAGGCAAAGGGAACAGCGTATAAAAAGGCATGAGGACTGTACTTTCAGGGGTCATCAAGACAGAATTTTCATACAGACAACAGATCGATGGTCGTCAGGGAGGACAAGGGCTGGGGGAGTAGAATGGGTGAAGCGAGTCAAGAAGTTTTTGATTTTAAAATAAGTAAGCCATGGGGATGGTGATTAGAGTCAATAATTTTGTATTGCATGTTTGAAAGCTGCTAAGAGAGTAAATCTTAAAAGTCCCCATCACAGGAAAAAATACAACTTTGTATGGTGACAGATGGTAATTAGAACTTATTGTGGTAATCATTTCCCAGCATATACAAATATTTAATCATTGTTGTACACCTAAAATTAATATGTTATATGTCACTTATACCTCAATGAAAAATGGAAAAAGAAAGACATGGCGGGGGCAAGAGGAAAGCATGGTGTGCTGGGGACTAAAGGTGAGCCACATGGAGCCTGGACGAGGAGCAGAATGGCAGCAAGACTGGAAGCTACAGGAACTGGCAGAGCAGAGTGAGAGTGTTGGGTACTTTGGACATTAAAGAGAGTAGCACATTTGCATTTCTGAAATTTCACTCTGGTTGCAGGGTAGAGCATAGGTTGAGGGGAAGTGATGCTAGAAGCAGGGAGACCAACTCCTAACTTTGTGATCTTGGATAAGTCACCTTTCTGGTCATCAGTTTCTTTATCTAGAAAACAGAATTATGAAATATGCCTCATAATGTTGTGGGACTTAAACGAGTCAATACAAACAAAATGCCTGTCGCAGGTAAGTTCTTATCTGTCCCCACTTCCCATTTTGCCCAAGGCTTAACACAGAGCCTCGTATAAAATTCATGCTAAACAATCTGCATCTGTGTCTGGATGAGTGACAACTGTCTTCTGGAAGCTGCGACAGGGGCCACTTAAAGGCAGTTTTAGACAGGGAGTAGATGGCTACGATTGCCTAGATCCTAACCTAAAATAAATTTTTCCCTCAAATTCTTGGAAGGAAACATGTCCACAGAAAGCAACCCCCCTCCCAATAAAAGCACAAACACAAAAACAAAAATCACATACACACACACACACTCAAAATACTTGAAACTTGGTAAACCTCAGGGTGGAAATTCAACCTGTATTCTGAGTGAACTCCTTTTGGCCAAATGAGGCCAGCCGATCTGGCTCCCTTTCCTCAGGGTTCACAGGGGATCCCGCCTGGCTTTCTCTGAGGGAAAAGAGAATACCTCTAGGGCAATCCTGCAGAAAATACTGAAAATACCACCCACCCCTTATATTTTGGCCCAGTCAGTGCCCTTGATCTCCAGCAGACCTGCTCAGGCTCAGTGAGAAGTGACATCATCCATCCTTAGAAGGGGATTAAGGAGGAGAGGAACTCGGAGCATCCCTAAATCCTCGTGAACCTGTTCTAACTCTGTCTGGATGTGCATTTCCAAGTTTTAGTGGGATCTGTCTTTGATTTAAAAGTTTAAAAACACGCTGTTATTTAGGGAAAGCATTTCATTTGATGCCAAATCAGGTCCCTGAGTGTTTCCAGTGCCACCAAAGATGGTGAACCAAGAACAAGAGAGGTGGTTCTCCCCTGAGAGTTTAAAATGCAAAGAGAACTAAAACCTTAATGCCAGGCATATAATATGAAAAGTCATCTCTCACTGTAAGAAACACAATGAATGAACAAGATAATGAAAAAGAATTCAAGCCTGCAGAATCAACTTTTTAAAAAAAGACAAATAATATTTATACCATATGATAACTATTACATTAACAAAAAGTATTTTAAAAGTTGTAATCCCCCATGCTGGCAAAGGTACAGTAAAATCTTTATCTCAAAAACTTCTCATGGGAATGTAAATTGGAATGCCCCTACTGGAAAGCAGTTTGGCAGCATGTATCAAGAGTAATAAAAAGGTACATGTTTTCTGACCCAGTAATTCCACTCTTGGGTATTCATCCCAGAGAGATAATCTAATCCAAATGAAGGAAAAAATTGTATGCAGGAAGGGGCTTATTGTAATGTCATTTATAATAACAAAATAATAACAATCCAAATGTTCTGTATTTAAGTAAACCATTCACTTTCACTAAGTGGAACATTATGAAGTCATTAAAATAACATTTATAATGACTATGTAGTACTATTTGAAAACTTTTTATGATATAATATAACCTAAAAATAACAGAATATTGAAAGTAGCAAAATTGTATTTGTGCCATGATTACATCTTTGTTTTCATGTATAATTATTATCCACACATTATAAGTATAGATATTTAGACAATAACTACCAAAAAGCACAGAAAAAATGAAAGTGGCTGTTGAGATCTCAAGTTTTTGTATATATTTTTATCTTTTATATTATTAATATTATTATTTAATGATACTATGTATTATGGATACAGTGCTTTTAATAACACAGGTTTCATAGTCAGAAGTGTGGTTTAAATCTTAGTGCCATCATTTAATGGCTTTGTGACTTCAGGCATTTATTTAACCTCTTTGAGTATCAATTTCCTCATCTCTAAAATGGGGGTTAAATACCTGCATTATGAGAATGTCATGAGGATGAAATGAGTAAACATACATAAAGCATCTGTTGCATAGTAGATGTAAAATTAGAGTTTTTACATCTTAATTAACTATTTTCTAGAAAACATCAGTTTAAAAATGTACATGCACACACATAAACACATACACATATGTATAGATATAAAGTTAGAATAAATGTAAAAATAGGTTAGGAAAATTGGGCAAGGGAAAATAAGGTAGTTCTATAACTGTTAACTCCCCTCACTTTTCCAGTTCCTATCTATTAAAAGTGCAATGAGAATATTCTGACTGCATTGTTCAGAAATCAATCACGAATGATGCTTATTTTTCAAAAGCGAAAGGAAAGGAAAAGAAAGAAAAACAAAAAAACAAAAAAAAACACCCAGAGATACCTCTTCCCACCCCATTCTACTCCTGAAATGCATACACACACACACACACACACACACACACACATCCCTCTCATCAGGCTTTAAGATGTGTCCCTGGAATTCCAAGAAAATCACATTTTGGTCTTTTTTTTCTAGTGAACACATTTGCTTTCCCCAAGTAACAAAAGGTATCATTTTGCTTTTAATTATGGTTTGTTATTATGCATTGCTTTTATTTGGCAAAGATGTTTGTTTCAGGAAAATTAATTTAGACAGTTCCATTTTTCAAGCAATAATACCTTCTGTCCCAGGCTTACAAAGAACAATTAGATCTGGATTCTTTCCCCACAATCAAGCTGGCAATTTCTTATGGAAAGTCGTGGTCAATCAGCGTGGAATGGAGCTTCCAGGAGAGCCAGTCAAATGCAGAAAATAGACTGTTATGGCCTGGCACTTTTACTTCCTGCAGTATATATAACTCTGACATCCTGCAGAGGCATTACTCTGGCTGGGCAGAAACACAGATTAATGTTGCCTCACTTTCAATGCCAGAGTTTTATCCTGAATGTCATGATATTTTTCACAGGAACTCCAGTTTCATGCAATTCCGCAAACATGACTGAAGACCTGCTCTGTTCCAAGTACAGTGGTAGGAGCTGGAGGTACCGAACTGAGTCACACAGCATCCTTGCCCACAAGAGCTCTCACAGCAGGATGACTCACAGATGACTGCAACCCACAGGGATAGCGTCTGTGGCCAAGGGTAGCACAAGGTGCTGAGAGGCCTGAAGGAGGCACCTAACCCAGCCTGGGAGAGCAAAACATTTCCAGAAGGTGATGATGTAATAGAGAAGTCATATACAGAGACAGAGGGGAGGAAAGGCTTTCCAAGCAGTCTTGGAATTAAAAATAAAACTCTTACCAGGCTAAGTGCCATTTACCCAGAGATTATATGACAAATGTCTAGGTTAGCTGCTTTACTAGTAGATGGGTTGCTAAACCCGTTTGAAAGTATTTAACCAACTTACCCAGGGTCACTTAGCTAGTAGGTGGTGGAGACACAATCAAAGAAGATAAATTATTAAAATTATTAGCTCATACAGCAAGAATTTGGCAAAACTGGGCTGAAGCACATGTTTCTGGTTCATTGTGTCACTCGGTCCTAACCACAGTTCTGTGCAGGCACATGTGAACAACTTTGCACACTTGCTAAATCTGAAGAAGAGTGGGAAAAAAAAAAATAACTTTATTGAACACAGTTGAGTGTAATAAGATCTTTTGTGAAGTCAGAAACTCCGAGCTCTTCCACCTAAGTAGGGAAGAGTGACCTTAATCCTCAAAAAATCTGAAATGTTAATGTTTTATAGAATCATTTCTCTTCAAAAAAGACATGAGTATTTTATATTATATTCCATAATACAGCAATGTTTGTTGTAAAAACTCTGAGTGAAATTATATTCTGGTTTTAAAACTCTTCTTACCTCCACATTAGAAATGTGGAAATGAGAGAGATTAAAAAACTCATCTAAGGGCAGCTGCACAGTCGTGAGGGACAGGCTAGGATTTGTGCTCATATCTCTCTTTCACTATTATCCATGGCACAGATGTGTGTCTTCTTATTCAGGTTCCAGGGCTCTCGTGACCACCACATTTCACCTGTCTCTGTGCTCCATAGGGCTTATTCAACAGCATCATGGGAGTCAGCTCTGCTGGTTCCAAATATGTCACTGCAGGACCTGGCTAATTCCTATCATCTACTACACCTCAAGATCCCCTTTCTAAGGACACTGAGAAGAGATTTCCTCAGACGTCAAGTCAGGAACAATGGCGATGCTGTCATTCAGTTGTTTTATTTGGGGTTTGTTTTTATCCTTGATATATACACTGGGTATTTTGTAACTGAGTTTTCCACTGTGCCTAAGCGACTGAAAAGCTGAAAGTCAAATTTGTATCCCACCTTGGGCCAGTGAGCAGAGTATCTGAGGATGTGAATTCTGAGTTGTGACCTTATACCTCAGTTCAATTCAATCGCTCGGTCATGTCCAACTCTTTGCAGCCCCGTGGACTGCAGCATGTGCCAGGTTTCCCTGTCCAGCATCAACTCTCAGAGCTTGCTCAAGCTCATGTCTGTTGAGCGGTGATGCCATCCAACCATCTCATCCTCTGTTGTCCCCTTCTCCTCCTGCCTTCAATCTGTCCCGGTATCAGGGGCTTTTCCACTGAGTCAGTTTTTCACATCTGGTGGCCAAAGTATTGGAGTTTCAGCTTTAGCATTGTCCTTCCAATGAATATTCAGGGCTGATTTCCTTTAGAATTGACTGATTTGATCTTCCAGTCCAAGAGACTTTCAAGACTCTTCTCCAACACCATAGTTCAAAAGCATCAATTTCTCTGCACTCAGCTTTCTTTGCAGTCCAATTCTCATATTCATACACGATTGCTGAAAAAACTATAACTTTGACTAGATGGACCTTTGGTGGCAAAGTAATGTCTCTGCTTTTTAATATGTTGTCTAGGTTGATCATAGCTTTTCTTCCAAGGAACAAACGTCTTTTAATTTCATCATGGCTGCAATGATGAATCATCTGCAGTGATTTTCAGTTCAGTTCAGTCGCTCAGTCATGTCCAACTCTTTGCAACCCCATGAACCACAGCACGCCAGGCCTCCCTGTTCATCACCATCTCCTGATGTTCACTCAGACTCACGTCCATCGAGTCCGTGATGCCATCCAGCCATCTCATCCTCGGTCCCAAAATAAAGTCTCTCACTGTTTCCATTGTTTCCCATCAATTTGCCATGAAGTAATGGGACCAGATGCCATGAACTTAGTTTTCTGAATGTTGAACTTTAATCCAACTTTTTCACTCTCCTCTTCCACTTTCATCATGGGGCCCTTTGTTCTTCACTTTCTGCCATAAGGGTGGTGTCATCTGCATATCTGAGGTTATTGATATTTCTCCCGGCAATCTTGATTCCAGCTTGTGCTTCATCCACCCCAGCATTTCTCATGATGGACTCTGTATATAAGTTAAATAAGCAGGGAGACAATATACAGCCTTGACGTACTCCTTTTCCGATTTAAAACCAGTCTATTGTTCCATGTCCATTTCTAACTGTTGCTTCCTGACCTGCATACAGACTTCTCAGGAGGCAGGTCAGGTGGTCTGGTATTCCCAAGTCTTGAAGAATTTTCCGCAGTTTGTTGTGATCCACACAGTCAGAGACTTCGGCATAGTCACTAAAGCAGAAGTAGATGTTTTTCTGGAACTCTCTTGCTTTTTCGATGATCCAGTGGATGTTGGCAATTTGATCTCTGGTTCCTCTGCCTTTTCTAAGCCCAGCTTGAGCATCTGGAAGGTCATGGTTCATGTACTGTTGAAGCCTTGCTTGGAGTATTTTGAGCATTACTTTGCTAGCGTGGGAGATGGGTGCAATTGTGAGGTAGTGTGAACATTCTTGGACATTGCCTTTCTTTGGGATTGGAATGAGTACTGGCCTTTTCCAGTCCTGTGGCCACTGCTGAGTTTTCCAAATTTGCTGGCATATTGAGTGCAGCACTTTCACAGCATCATCCTTTAGGATTTGAAATAGCTCAACTGGAATTCCATCACCTCCACTAGCTTTGTTCATAGTGATGCTCCTAAGGCCCACTTGACTTCACATTCCAGGATATCTGGCTCTAGATGAGTGATCACACCATCCTGATTATCTGGGTCGTGAAGATCTGTTTTGTACAGTTCTTCTGTGTATTCTCGCCACCTCTTTTTAATATCTTCTGCTTCTGTTAGATCCATACCATTTCTGTACTTTATTGTGCCCATCTTTGCATGAAATGTTCCCTTGGTATCTCTAATTTTTTTTTAAGAGATCTCTGCTGCTGCTGCTGCTAAGTCGCTTCAGTCATGTCCGACTTTGTGCAACCCCACAGATGGCATCCCACTGGGCTCCGCCATCCCTGGGATTCTCCAGGCAAGAACACTGTTGGTTGCCATTTCCTTCTCCAATGCATGAAAGTGAAAAGTGAAAGTGAAGTCGCTCAGTCATGTCTGACTCCGCGACCCCATAGACTACAGCCTACCAGGCTCCTCCTTCCATGGGAGTTTCCAGGCAAGAATACTGGAGTGGGATGCCATTGCCTTCTCCAAAGAGATCTCTAGTCTTTCCCATTCTATTATTTTCCTCTATTTCCTTGCATTGATCACTGAGGAAGGCTTTGTTATCTCTCCTTGCAATTCTTTGTAACTCTGCATTCAAATAGGTATATCTTTCCTTTTCTCATTTGCCTTTAGCTTGTCTTCTTTCCTCAGCAATTTGTAAGGCCTTCTCAGACAACCATTTTGCTTTTTTGCATTTCTTTTTCTTGGTGATGGTCTTGATCAGTGTGATGAACCTTCGTCCATAGCTCTTCAGGCACTCTGTCTATCAGATCTAATCCCTTGAATCTATTTGTCACTTCTGCTGTATAATCATAAGGGATTTGATTTAGGTCATATCTGGATGGTCTAGTGGTTTTCCCTACTTTCTTCAATTTAAGTCTGAATTTGGCAATAAGGAGTTCATGATCTGAACCACAGTCAGCTCCCATCTTGTTTTTGCTAATTGTGTAGAGCTTCTCCATCTTTGGCTGCAAAGAATATGATCAATCTGAATATAACCAGTCTGATGACCTTGCACCTAGCATCATCTCATTTCTCCTTATTTTTCTATTCCTCCATGTCTTCTTTGTATGTGTTTTAATTTTGTTTGATTCTCTTCTTGTAAGCATATTCCATTATTGGGGATCAGTGTTATATATTCAATAACCAAATATGTAAAGGAACAAACAGAATATAGCATTTCTTTTCTTTTTTTTTTTTTACTTTATTTTACTTTACAGTACTGTATTGGATTTGGCATACATTGACATGAATCCGCCACGGGTGTACATGAACTCCCAAACATGAACCCCCCTCCCACCTCCCACCCCACATCATCCCTCCGGATATAGCATTTTAAAGAGATGCCCTAGTAGTCTTAAAAACTGGATGTCAAATTAAAGAGACTCATTAGTTCCTAGGAACAGAGGGTAGCAGAGGCTATGGCCAACTCAGATTCCTGTGCCATTCTTTTTTTTTTTTTGCAGTATTTATTAAATAGCTTTATTGAGGTATGATTGAAATACAGGAAGCTACACATATTACAAATGTACATACACCCATGAAACCATCACCACAATCAAGATAATAAAAATATCCACCACGAATTTAAAATTTCCTCATGCACCTTTCTTTTTATTTTTTTTTAAATTTTACTTTATTTTACTTTACAATACTGTATTGGTTTTGCCATACATCAACATGAATCCGCCACGGGTGTACACGTGTTCCCAATCCTGAACCCCTCTCCCACCTCCCTCCCCATACCATTTCTCTGGGTCATCCCAGTGCACCAGCCCCAAGTATCCTGTATCCTGCATCGAACCTAGACTGGCGATTTGTTTCTTACATGATATTATGCATGTTTCAATGCCATTCTCCCNTTTTGCCATACATCAACATGAATCTACCACGGGTGTACATGAGTTCCCAATCCTGAACCCCCCTCCCACCTCCCTCCCCATACCATCTCTCTGGGTCATCCCAGTGCACCAGCCCCAAGCATCCTATATCCTGCATCGAACCTAGACTGGCAATTCATTTCTTATATGATATTATACATGTTTCAGTGCCATTCTCCCAAATCATCCCACCCTCTCCCTCTCCCACAGAGTCCAAAAGACTGTTCTATACATCTGTGTCTCTTTTGCTGTCTCACATACAGGGTTATCATTACCATCTTTCTAAATTCCATATATATGCATTACTGTACTGTATTGGTGTTTTTCTTTCTGGCTTACTTCACTCTATAATCAGCTCCAGTTTCATCCACCTCATTTGAACTGGATGATCTTAGTCTCTCGAGGGTCAGTGGGGTCCCTCTGCACAGTCCACTCAGGGTTTTCTGGGTCTGCGTGGTATGTTCTCTTCACCTTCATATGATGGATCCAAGGGACAATACCTGCAATGTTAACTGCAGTAGGGGTAGTTAGAACAACAGTATAAGCGCCTTTTCACCAAGGGGCTAGTAAATCATGTTTCCAGTCTTTGACCCATACTTGGTCACCAGGTGTAAACTCATGAATCTCTTCTCCAAGGGGAAACGGCACCCTTTCTTGTACAAACTTAATTACCTGACTTATTACCTTACCCAGTTGTTCCATCTGCTGTGAAATCCCATCCCCCCTTACCTGAGGCAAATTTGTTGACACATGTTTTATTATGGGAGGGGGCCTCCCATACACAATTTCATATGGAGAATAGCCTTGGGACCATGGAGTCATCCTGAGTTTGAGCAGAGCCATTGGAAGCAAGTCCACCCAGGAGCAGTCAGGCTCTAAGATCTACTTGGAGAGTGTCTCTTTTAAGTGTCCAGTTGGTTCGTTCCGCCATCCCAGAACTCTGGGGCCTATATGCCATATGTAATTTCCACTTGATGTTTAGAGCTTTACATAGCTGTTGAATTAAGTCGGAATCTTCCCAGTCACTCAGTGGCAACATTGTCCAGTAGTTTCAAGAGATAAGCCATGAGTCTGTCCCATGTCCCCACAGTTTGGGACAACACTCCCATAGCCACTTTGTCCTTTCCAGTCATGTGAAGAGTCAAGGTCTGGCAGGATCAAGGCAAATGCGGATGTAATTTTACCAGGTTTGAGTTCGTTTACCCTGGGACTTGTTGGTTTGCAAGCCCAGAGGTGTGGCACTCTGCCCAGACCCCAGGGAATAGTTGACCTCTCTCTTTCTCTCTCTCTCTCGACTGTTTAGCCTGTCAGGTTTCTCTTCTAGGAGATCGTGCAACCTCCATTCATCTTGAGAGGTTACCTAGAGGGAGGGTAAATAGGTGGTTGAGCCCACTCGAAGACCGGGTCTTCGTGGGATGGGGGGTGGGGGAAGGGTCACTTGTGCCCTCAATTTAGACAGCAAGTCTCTTCCTAACAAAGGTACTGGGCATTCATGGATGTATAAAAATTCATGAGTCAAAGTCTATAGGCCTTGTACAGTCTTTCATAGAACTCAGAGGGTGATTCAGTTTCTCTTTGAATCACTTTGGAGGGTTTTGCCATATTCATAGGTTTTCGGGCCCTCGTCTTGAGGCTTTGTAAAATAGCTGCCCGATATCTCTCCGGGTGCCCCTCCCTTCCTCTGTGTTACAGTCCCAATTGGACCTCTCATCAGGGGTGACTAGTTCTGCCCACCATTACGGGTTTACAGTACCCTCAGGTGCCATTTTTCTTAACCATGTTCTGGCCTCAGTTAGGATCCTGTGTCTTTCCTCAGTGCTGAAAAGGGAGACTAGTAGTTGGATTATGTAGGGTCTTCGTGGGATGGGGGGTGGGGGAAGGGTCACTTGTGCCCTCAATTTAGACAGCAAGTCTCTTCCTAACAAAGGTACTGGGCATTCATGGATGTATAAAAATTCATGAGTCAAAGTCTATAGGCCTTGTACAGTCTTTCATAGAACTCAGAGGGTGATTCAGTTTCTCTTTGAATCACTTTGGAGGGTTTTGCCATATTCATAGGTTTTCGGGCCCTCGTCTTGAGGCTTTGTAAAATAGCTGCCCGATATCTCTCCGGGTGCCCCTCCCTTCCTCTGTGTTACAGTCCCAATTGGACCTCTCATCAGGGGTGACTAGTTCTGCCCACCATTACGGGTTTACAGTACCCTCAGGTGCCATTTTTCTTAACCATGTTCTGGCCTCAGTTAGGATCCTGTGTCTTTCCTCAGTGCTGAAAAGGGAGACTAGTAGTTGGATTATGTCAGCCCATGTAGGGTAGTGGGTGTGAAAACAGTCTCCATTAGTGTAATCATGGCTTGTGGCTCCCTCAAGTACAGTGGAGGGTGTCTCTCCCACTTAAATATATCGCCTAAAGGAAAATGGCTGGTAATAACAGGCTACAGAGGGCAGATGGTAGTGCCCACACGCGTCCTGTGTTTTCTTCCCTCTTCCTGGATCAGTACTCACCGGGACAGGTGGATACAATCTAGGAGATGTGGCTGAGGTGGAATCCTGGGGGCATTGACCAGAGGTCTCCATCGCTGGGATCGGAGCCTGCCGAAATGGCAACTCTACGACCTCCAGGAGAGCTGGCACAGGAGCAGCGGCTGCTGCAGGAGCTTCACCTGGCCCTGGATCGGGCGTTAACGTGGCCTCCAGTCCTGGGGGAGCACTGGGCGACAGGCATGTCACCATCCAGTATGGGAGAGGGGCAGGTCATCCTCGTCCAAATCCTGACAGATTCCAGAGGGAGAAGGGGGATCGGCGTGTCTTCACCTGCTGGTCAGAATGGCAGAACCAGAACACCACCTGGTCCAGGACTGTTTCTCCCTTAAAGTTGGTTCTGCATTGGTGGGCTTGATCTGGTGCCGATGAAAACACAGATGGGTTAAATATCCCACGTCCCAGACCATCTCTGGGAAAGCCAATTTGCACTCACTTATGTATCCCTCTCCTTCTGGCCTGACAATTCCGAGGGGGTCAAGAATTTCACAGCAGATGGGACACCTCCTTGGGGAGGGCAGAATTTGAGCACACAAAGACCAACTTTCTTCTCCCAAAAATCCCCTGGCAATTGCTTGATAATAATTTTCCCCAAGACGACATGGACACCACCTCCTAAATGACTTTCATAAATTTCCTTCCTGAGCCCTAACATGCTCGTCAACCTGTGTACCAAGTGATTGCTGCCATCTGCCTATTCCAGGCTCCTGTGGATCCATGCCTCTTCTAGTTGCTCCCGGAGGGTGATCAAGCCCCCTCTTCCACCCTGCCAGGTGGGTTCCTCCTCACCTGGGTGCTCAGTTCCCCTGCTGCTGTCCACTACCTGCTAACATGAAAGGTCCGAGCATTGAGAAGCAAAATTCATCCAGAAGGGCGAGGCGCCTTTCCCTCTCTAGAAGATTCAAGCTGCAAGGCCTTGGAGTAGTCCCAAATGGGGCTTGTCTCCTCAAAGAGAGGAGTTTCCCAGCCAATGCACCAAATGTTGTAGCCACACATTCTGGGAAACACACTCAGATGGACAATGCAGTTGGTGGAGTGCAGTTTATTACACCGGTGGGCCCAAGGGAGAGTCTCCTCTTAGCCAAGGACCCCGACCGGTTTTTTGTGATAACCGTATATACTCTAAGTGTCTGTGCCCAAACCCACCTCCCCAAATTCTCTGAAACTAGTCTGAACAAAGGAAAAGAAAGATATAATCAAAGTTAACCTGTGATTCATATGCCTTAGGCCTAGGTAGTTAATGGTGGATGATCGTCAATAGGCCTGTGGTCATATCCCAATAAGCGTAATAGACTGTACGATTCTATTCGGTTGCACAGATAATTAGGGTGATGGGCAGTCTAGGTGTGAGCCCTGGGGCTCTTCACAGATCACCATTACAAATATAAGAATGAAAAAGTTTGAAGTGTTGCATGAATTACCAGAAAGTGACGAAGAGATGCAAAGTGAGCAAATGTTGGCAAAATGACGCCCTTAGATTTGTTCAAAGTGAGATTGCCACAAGCCTTCAACTGTAAGAAAATACATATAGTAAATATTTTTTAAAGGCAAATCGCAACAAATTAAAGTGCAATAAAACAAGATGTACCTGAGGGCTACTCCAGTGCTACCAAGAGATCTCAGCTATTAGAAAAGTCTCCATTTATAATAATTTTTCATTGACCATTGCTATTAATCAACAATTCCTTCATGATTTTGTTTTTCCACTTAAAATTGCATGAATTTCATTTTATTCACTTGAAAATAACTTTAATATGTGTAAACAGCTACTCATCTGGGATGCCTAGATGTTTTAATGTGACTCTTTTCCCTCAACACTTGGGTTTTGAGCCTTTGTGTGTTAATTTGCCAGTTTAGAATAAAATGGTGGCACTACTGGCAAATTAATTACTCTTTGTTTAATAATTTCAGGCACACATTAGGAGCTTGGGAAGATTTGGTTCTTATGGTTTCTTTCCAAGTACACCTGGCCATAATACAAAAATCTGCTGTAGTCATGTTTATTAAACAAGAGACATCATGTTTGAGCACTATTTACTATAAGAGAATTCATTTCAACAAAATTATTCATGAAAAGCAGGTGCTTTTAGTGCCAGTTCTGGATAGCTAAACAGCCTCCACCATAATATCCTCTGCCAGGGATTCCTAATTAGTCAATAAGAAAGTTTACCTACTTGGAGCTGTTTAAAATTTTGTTGTCCACACTGAATACAAAGCATTTTTTCAGTGGTATAATCAAGTATAGAAAAAATACTGTAAAAATGTATGACCTCAAATCTTATTATCTTTTGTCTTTTACAGTCTAATAAAAGTTGATGGCACTTATGCTCTGATTCAAGATTAGGCCACCTGGAAACTCAGTAGGCCTTTGGTGTCATGTTTATGATGATGCATGTTTTTTGTTTTTTGTTTTTTTTAGAGTCCACAGTTTTAAGTGAAGACTGCCATTTAGTAGCTCACCAATTTAAAAACATTTTCTGTGAAGGGCCAAATAGTAAATATTTTATGCTTTATGTATTTGCCAAGAAGCAAACTCAAGAATATTATGTAAGTGCTTATATAATAAGTCCTCTGGTGGTTGGGGCCTGGTTCCGGGTTAGATGCATTCTCGGGGTGGGGTGGGGAAGTCTTATGGGCAACCAGCCACCTGATGGGTGGGCTGTATTCCCGCCTAACCAGGTATTTGGTGTAAAGTATCCTAGCACTGGTGCCTATAAACTGGTGGATGAGACCAGGTACCAGCACTGATAAGCTAGAGGAAGGAGTCTAAACTAATGCTTGCCTTTAGCCCTGTCTTTATGATAGAACAAACTTCCCCAAATGGCTCTACCCAGTGTCTTTGTCATCTAGGTGAGCTCCAGTTGCTGCCTGCCCTCAAGGAAGCTCTCCAAGATTAGCAGGTAAGTCGGACTTAGGTTTCTTTCAAAAGACTGCTTCTGCCCTGCGTCTCAGAGTATGTGAGATTTTGTGTGTGCCCTTTCAGAGTGGAGTCTCTGTTTCCCACAGCTCTCCAGCTCTCCCAAAGGTAAGTTCCACTTGCTTTCAAAGCTAAACGTCTGGGGGTTCATCTTCCTGGTTTAAGTTCATGAGTTGGAGAGTCTGATGTGGTACTTGACTCTATTTTTCTTTGGGGAGAAACTCTGTAATTGTAATTATTCCATTTGTAGGCTGCCCACCTGGTGGTATGGGTCTTGACTACCACATTTCACACTCCTAGCCATGTTGCTGCAGTTTCTTTTATGTCTATTTAGCTCTAGAAGCTCTTTATTGCTAATCTTCATGTCTTTCTTAATAGTTGCTCTATGAAAGTGAAACTGTTAGTCACGCAGTCCTATCCAGCTCTTTGTGATCCCATGAACTGTAGCCCACCAGGCTCCCCTGTCTTTGGGATTCTTCAGGCAAGAATACTGGAGTGGGTTGTCATTTCCTTCTCCAGGGGATCTTCCTAACCCAGGGATCAACCTGCATCTCTTACTTCTCCTGTATTGGCAGGTAGGTTCTTTACCACTAGGGCCACCTGGGAAGCCCTATAGTAGCTCTAAAAGTAGTTGTAGTTTTGGTGTGTCCTTACAGGAAGAGGTAAGGTCAGGTTCTTTCTACACTGCCATCTTGGCCACTCCCTCTAATATTTATTTTTATAGTATCACTTTAAGGAAAAATGAGTATAAAGTTTGTAGGAAAATTTTACACACAGTAGGCCACACACACTTTTTCCCATGTTTTTCTTTGAAATGTATTCCAATATTTTACAGTAAACTACAACACTCCTGTAGAGTGAGAGAAAAAATTAATACTTGCTATAAATGTAGAAAAATCTACAGATTTAAATTTAAAATAGAGACAGTGAGTGTCATGCTTTTTTCTTTACATTGTTTAATCTCTATTTTTTCAACCATAAGATAGTACAATAATATTTGCTAAGCAGAGTTGTTATGAAGTTGAGAATGTAATATGCTTCATATATCAAAAAATATCTTATGACAATGTAATTATTATCTGGAAATTACATGGGTATATGGTAGTTACTTTTGATTTACAGTTTGACTTTCAAATTAGATTGTAATAGTTTTTTTTTTTCCCCCTCAACACCTAGTTGATTCCTCACACACAAAAAATGAATTCCTAAATATTAAAGATAAAGGTTATTTATTTAAAGCAATGGAAATATATCACTAAAAATCAAATTAAATTTCAGCATCTCACTTTACAAAAATGTAAGTCATAGGAAGCAGTTTTGTACACATAGATGGAACTGAGCAACATTATGATTCTGTGTGACTTCACTATAAATTCTAGACTTCTATTATCCCTCTTTCTTTCTTTCTATTCCAATTGCCGATGACTTTTTTCATATCTTAGTTTATGTATAATAAATCAACCCATAGAATATATTTTGAAGTTTAAGTGAAGTCGCTCAGTCGTGTCCGACTCTTTGCGACCCCATGGACTGTAGCCTACTAGGCTTCTCCATCCATGGGATTCTCCAGGCAAGAATACTGGAGTGGGTTACCATTTCCTTCTCCAGGGGAACTTCTTGACCCAGGGATTGAACCCAGGTCTCCCGCATTGGAGGCAGACGCTTTAACCTTTGAGCCACCAGGGAAGATGTTATTTTGAAGTTTAACTCAAGTCAAACACAGTGACAATATCTTTATGGGTTATACTCAAAGACCACCACAAGCAAAGTTTCAGATTCTTAAATAAACCCGTGGCAGATTCATGTCAATGTATGGCAAAACCAATACAGTATTGTAAAGTAAAAATAAATAAATAAACACAGACTTCTGAGTCTTTGAAAGAAGGCACAGCCCTACTAGTGGCTTCCAATGTCGAATGTATTCCCTTTCTACACACCTACCACCATCATCACCCCCACTACACTAACTCTGTCTCCTACCACTCTCTCTGTTAGTCATCCAAGTCCAGCCACTCTGACCTCTTTCACCAAATTGTGTGTCATGCCCTATCCTTTGCTCTGAGTGTGCTCTCTGCCTGGGCGGCTACTTCACTCACTGTCTTTGAGACTTTGTCCAAATAACTGCCTTCTCAATGAAGCTCATGTTCATTCTCTATTTAAAGTGGTTGCTGTTGTTGTTGATTCACTAAGTCGTGTCCGCCTCTTTGTGACCCATGGACTGTAGCACACCAGGCTCCTCTGTCCTCCACCACCTCCTGGAGGTTGCTCAAATTCATATCTATTGAGTTGGCAGTGCTTTTCAAGTTTATCTTGTATCTCTTCAAGTAGCAATGCCTGTGATCCTTCTCCTGCTCTGTTTTCTCTTCTTCCCACTACATTTGTCATCTGTTAGTAAGTGCATTTTTATTATTTATTGTTACTCTCTTCCTATGAGAATGTACTCTCTGTATGGAATCTTTTCTCTGCTGTGTTTACTGCTGTCTCCCAAACACCAAGAAGAATGATTGGCATGACTTTATTGAACAGACTAATAAATAAAACATGGGAAATTCTTTCATTTATAAGAGGCATTTTGAATTTCTTTGTTTCTTGTCATTGATTTCTTTTCTGTCTTTAGTTTTCTGTGTTAGTTTGTTTTGTTTTGTCTTTAGTTTTTTCATAGTACTAAATTTAGGATGAAGATACTAATACATCGTTCTCTTTTTTAGGTGTCTTACTACCTATTACTGCAGTACTTTACAATGAAAAAAATTACTCAAATGTCTTAGAAGTTGAAATCTATAAGGGTGCAGAATACTTGTTAAGTTTATATAGACTCTTTGAGTATCTTGATAATTGAATACTCTAATGCAATTATAAATTTTATGTGTCAACTTATCCAGATAGTTGGTCAAATATTATTCTGGTTGTTTCTGTGAGGGTGGTTTTAGATGAGATTAACATTTAAAGTGATAGACTCCTAGTGTGGATGGACCTCATCTAATCAGTTGAAGGTTTGAATAGAACAGGCTGATTCTAACCCTTAAGAAAGAATTTCCCTACTTGATTGTCTTTGAATACCAACATTGTTTTGTTTTTCCTCTCTTGGAAACTCAGACTGAAACAGTCTTTTCTTGGGTGTCAAGCTTGCTGGGCTTTGAACTCAAACTACACTATTGGCTTTCCTGGGTCTCCAACTTACCAACTCACCATAGAGCTCCTGGGCTCTGCCTGACTCAATAATCATGTGATCCAATTTTCTTTGATATAAATACATTTGTATTAATTCTGTTTCTACAGAGAACCTTGACTAATATACCTAATTATATTCAAGAAACTAGACTTTAACATGAAAGAATAAACAATGGGAAAAAATAATTTGTGTTACAGCCCATGAGATTTAGATTATATTTAAGTAAAAACCTAATTTACCTTGGTTAGCAGTCTCTAGATGAATTAAGAGGGATGATTTTGAGACAACCTCAAATTAACAAAATAATAAACAAATCAAAGTATACTGCTTTTTGTGTGTTGGTTTAGCAAATAGTTCAATAATAGGAGAATGAATCATGTTACCTTGTTTGTAGTCATCTCCAGAAGAGCCCATCTCTCCACTTCCCCATATAAATGAGTGATGGAGCTCCTAGAAAAGAAACAGAAGAAATTGAAATATATCATTTTTCTGCTAGAGAGGAGAATATGGCCTTAACTGAAGCATCACAATCACTCTATATTGCCAATATGATGTCTCAGAGGTTATGCTCCTGAGTCACGGCTATCATTTGATCTAAAATAATAAATCTTATGGAGAAAAATTCCAAATAATTTGCATAAGCATTGCCCTGAATGAAGTGGAGCATAACTTCCCCCTCCGTTAGAGTGTCCTCACATAGAGACTTTCTTCAGAAGGAATGGAGTACATAAAAGAGGACAGAGAATAGTGTTACAGTGGAGAAACTTGACAAACACTATCTCAGCAGAATGATCAAGGTCAACATCAGCTGTCATAAATCATGCTGACAGTATATTTCCTTGGCAGAATGTGCTGGTATCCTTTACCTCTGTGGGTGTTTTCCCTTAAGCCAATAACCACAATATAATCACTAGAAAATATCAGACAGATTTCAAAATACCTGACTAGTTCTACAAAATACCTGATTGATTCTCCTCCAAAGTGTTAAAGTCATCAAAATCAAAGGAAATTCTAGATGTCACAGCCCAAGAAAGCCTAAGGAGATGTGACAACTAAATATAATATGGAATTCTAGACAGGATCCTAAAACAGAAAAGGGGACATTACTAAAACTAAGTAAAGGTGAAGAAAATATGGACTTTAGTTAATAATAATGTATTAGAGGGCTTCCCAGGTGGCATTAGTGGTAAAAACCTTGCCTGTCAATGCAGAAGACATAGAGATACAAGTTTAAACTTGGGTTGGGAAGATCTGCTAGATAAGGGCATAGCAATGCACTCTAGTATTCTTGCCTGGAGAATCCCATGGACAGAGAAGCCTGGCAGGCTACAGTCGATAAGGTTGTAAAGTGACTTAGTACAAAGGCACATAATATATCAGAATTGATTCATTAATAGTGAAAAATGTATCATATTATTAGGGGAAACTGGGTGTGGAGTATAAAAATCTCAATTATCTTTGGAACTTTTCTGGAAATCGAAAATACTGTAAAATTAAAAGTTTGTTGGGATACAGTTTAAGATGAGAGCATAGGAGCTCAGATCACCTCACCTGCCTTTTGAGAAATCTGTATGCAGGTCAGCAAGCAACAGTCAGAACTGGACATGGAACAACAGACTGGTTCCAAATAGGAAAAGGAGTACATCAAGGCTGTATATTGTCGCTCTGTTTATTTTACTTATATGCAGAGTACATCATGAGAAATGCTGGGCAGGAGGAATCACAAGCTGGAATCAAGATTGCCAGAAGAAATATCAATAACCTCAGATATGCAGATGACACCACCCTTATGGAAGAAAGTGAAAAAGAACTAAAGAGCCTCTTGATGAAAGTGAAAGAGGAGAGTCAAAAAGTTGGCTTAAAGCTCAACATTCAGAAAATGAAGATTATGGCCTCTGGTCCCATCACTTCATGGCAAAGAGATGGGGAAACAGTGGAAACAGTGAAAGACTTTATTTGGGGAGGCTCCAAAGGCACTGCAGATGGTGATTGCAGCCATGAAACTAAAAGACACTTACTCCTTGGAAGAAAAGTTATGGCCAACCTAGACAGCATATTCAAAAGCAGAGACATTACTTAGTCAACAAAGGTCCATCTAGTCAAGGCTATGCTTTTTCCAGTAGTCATGTATGGATGTGAGAGCTGGACTGTGAAGAAAGCTGAGCACCGAAGAACTGATGCTTTTGAACTGTGGTGTTGGACTCCAAGGAGATCTAACCAGTTCATCCTAAAGGAGATCAGTCCTGAGTGTTCACTGGAAGGACTGATGCTGAAGCTGAAACTCCAATACTTTGGCCCCCTGATGCAAAGAGCTGACTCATTTGAAAAGACCCTGATGCTGGGAAAGATTGAAGGCTGGAGAAGAAGGGGATGACAGAGGGTGAGATGGCTGGATGGCATCACCGACTCAATGGACATGAGTTTGAGTAAACTCTGGGAGTTGGTGATGGACAGGGAGGCCTGGCGTGCTGCAGTCCATGGGGTTGCAAAGAGTCAGACATGACTGAGTGACTGAGCTCAACTCAACTGATAGGAGCTGACCTCCTGACCTCACCTCCTCCCACAGACTTATCAAACACCAACAACATATAGAACAATTTTCTCAAAAACCCTGAAGCCTAGCAGAACAGCTCTTACACAACAAGAGAGACAAAAGGAAATAAAAAGCTACACCATGATGGATAAGAGGGGCAGAGACATGGTTTTGCCATGACCCCTACCCCTGACACAGAAACCAAAAGTGGAAAAAATATCACAAGCAACCCCTTGAGGAGCAAGGGCTTTGAGCCACACATTAGGTGTTACAGCCTATGGGATGTGGGCTCAAAAGGCAAGCCCCTGAACTGATTGGCTTCGAAGACCATCTGGGAGAGCTGGAGGGCTATAGAAACCAAGACTCTGCTCTGGAGGGGTCACACACACTTATTTGCTCCGAGTCCCATTGCAGACAGGCTAGCTTGAGAAGCACCTCGGCCAGGTGTGAGAGAGATTTGTTGATTAGTTTGGTTGGGAATATCCACCGGAGAAGGGAATGGCTAACCACTCTGGTATTCTGCCCTGGAGAATTCCATGGACAGAAGAGCCTGATGGATTACAGTCCATAGGGTCGCAAAGAGTTGGACTTGACTGAACAAGTAACACATTCTCTTAGAATGTATACCAAGGGGCAGTGATTTATTGGGGATCTCTCCAGGGACAGAGACAAAGATGGGCACCACTTTTTCTTATTCTCTTCCCCTTCTGCCTTACTAACCTGGTGGAGACAAGCACCATTTTTCACCCTCAATCCATTCCCCACCCCAGTGTTCCTCTGGGGCCCCACTGCACCAGACCTGGCACACAGGCTCATTCCTCCACCACGGCTTTTGCACCACCAGATCCAGAAAGTGCAGAAGGTGAATGCAAGACCCCCTGGCCACATGCACATAGATATTCATGTACCTGGTGGCCAGAGGGGGTTTGCCTTTTCTGTGCCCCCAGAGCTGAAAAATTTAGAGAAGTAAGATTTGGCCAGCTACCAACCCCAGGGCAGTACTATACAGCTGATTGGGTTTGTTGGATACCTAGGGTGACTTGTTGAACTCACAAACGTGTTCTTGGAACAGAACTCATTAGTATTTAGGGGACTTACTATATGTAGACTTACTTACTATATGTAGGGCTTCCCTGGTGGCTCACAGGTTAAAGCTTCTGCCTGCAATGCGGGAGACCTGGGTTCGATCACTGGGTTGGGAAGATCCACTGGAGAAGGAAATGGCAACCCACTCCAGTATTCTTGCCTGGAGAATCCCATGGATGGAGGAGCCTGGTGGGCTACAGTCCACAGGGTCGCCAAGAGTCAGACACGACTGAGCAACTTCACTTCACTATATGTAGAAACAAATTGAGAAAGTCAGGCAAAATGAGGAGACAGAGGAATATACTCCAAATGAAAGAATAAGACAAAACTTCAGAAACAAATATTATTGAAATGGAGATAAACAGTCTACATCCTCTCTTCTTACCCCTGCTCTCTTGTTTGTCTTTACAACTTCTTAATATCAGACTTGTCTGAGCTTTAAACAGACACATCCTTTTACCTATTCAGTTCAGTTCAGTCGCTCAGTCATGTCTGACTCTTTGTGACCCCATGAATCACAGCACTCCAGGCCTCCCTGTCCATCATCATCTCCCGGAGTTCACTCAGACTCACGTCCATCGAGTCCGTGATGCCATCCAGCCATCTCATCCTCGGTCGTCCCCTTCTCCTCCTGCCCCCAATCCCTCCCAGCATCAGAGTCTTTTCCAATGAGTCAACTCTTCGCATGAGGTGGCCAAAGTACTGGAGTTTCAGCTTTAGCATCATTCCTTCCAAAGAAATCCCAGGGCTGATCTCCTTCAGAATGGACTGGTTGGATCTCCTTGAAGTCCAAGGGACTCTCAAGAGTCTTCTCCAACACCACAGTTCAAAACCATCAATTCTTTGGTGCTCAGCCTTCTTCACAGTCCAACTCTCACATCCATATATGACCACTGGAAAAACCATAGCCTTGACTAGGCGGACCTTAGTGGGCAAAGTAATGTCTCTGCTTTGGAATATACTATCGAGGTTGGTCATAACTTCTCTTCCAAGGAGTAAGTGTCTTCTAACTTCATGGCTGCAATCACCATCTGCAGTGATTTTGGAGCCCCCCAAAATGAAGTCTGACACTGTTTCCACTGTTTCCTTATCTATTTCCCATGAAGTGATGGGACCGGATGCCATGATCTTAGTTTTCTGAATGTTGAGCTTTAAGCCAACTTTTCACTCTCCTCTTTCACTTTCATCAAGAGGCTTTTTGATTCCTCTTCACTTTCTGTCATAAGGGTGGTGTCATCTGCATATCTGAGGTTATTGATATTTCTCCCAGCAATCTTGATTCCAGCTTGTGTTTCTTCCAGTCCAGCATTTCTCATGATGTACTCTGCATATAAGTTAAATAAGCAGGGTGACGTACTCCTTTTCCTATTTAGAACCAGTCTGTTGTTCCATGTCCAGTTCTAACTGTTGCTTCCTGTCCTGCATACCAATTTCTCAAGAGACAGGTCAGGTGGTCTGGTATTCCCATCTCTTTCAGAATTTTCCACATTTTATTGTGATCTATAGAGCAGGATTAAGTTTTTGTAGTTCAGCAATCTTTTGATAAGAAGAGAGATTTTCATCTTCATCAATTTAGAAACTCAGGATTCTCTTAGAATCCTTTTCAGTTAGCTCAGATGTGGGACCCATTCTATTCCATTCTGCACATCAGTTTATACTAGGCTGAGAGCTCTTTATCCGATGAGGACTCTCTTCAATTCCTTCCTAATGTGCTCTTAGTATATTTCTGATTTTCTTGTAGACAGCCTTCATCAGAGGATAATAACAGAAAATGTCTTGCTCCTTATCCTGTTTGAATATGTCTTAGTGAAATTGCTCAGTATGTCCGACTCTTTGCGACCCCATAGACTGTAGCTTAACCAGGTTCCTCCATCCATGGGATTTTCCAGGTAAGAATACTGGAGTGGGTTGCCATTTCCTTCTTCAGGAGATCTTCCCAATCCAGGGATTGAACCCAGGTCTCCTGCATTGTAGGCAGACACTTTACCATCTGAGCCAGCAAGGAAGATCCTGAATATGTCTACCAGGTCATAAATAATGCTCTTTTTAAAGAGTCCAGGTGAAAAAATATTTTAGATTGAGAGAGAAAAAAAGAAAAGAAAGGAAGGAAAAAATAAAGAAAGTATGTGGATTCCCTGGATAGAGATTTGCAAATATAAACTTTTGGACTAGAACTAATATTACTCATACAAGTTCAGTTCAGTTCAGTCATACAGCTGTGTCCGACTCTGTGATCCCATGGACTGCAGCACACCAGGCCTCCCTGTCCATTACCAATTCCTAGAGTTTACTCAAACTCATGTTCATTGAGTTGGTGATGCCATCCATCCATCTCATCTTCTGTTGTCCCCTTCTCCTCCCACCTTCAATCTTTCCTCAAATCAGGGTCTTTTCAAATGAGTCAGCTTTTTGCATCAGGTGGCCAAAGTATTGGAGTTTGTGCTTCAACATCATTCCTTCCAATGAACACTCAGGACTGATCTCCTTTAGAATGGACTGGTTGGATCTCCTTGCAGTCCAAGGGACTCTCAAGAGTCTTCTCCAACACCACAGTTTAAAAGCATCAGTTCTTCGGCGCTCAGCTTTCTTCACAGTCCAACTCTCACATCCATACATGACCACAGGAAAAACCATAGCCTTGACTAGACGGACCTTTGTTGGCAAAGTAATGTCTCTGCTTTTCAATATGCTATCTAGGTTGGTCATAACTTTCCTTCCAAAGAGTAAGCATCTTTTAATTTCATGGCTGCAGTTACCATCTGCAGTGATTTTGGAGCCCCCCAAAATAAAGTCTGACACTGTTTCCACTGTTTCCCCATCTATCTGCCATGAAGTGATGGGACTGGATGCCACGATCTTCGTTTTCTGAATGTTGAGCTTTAAGCCAAAATTTTCACTCTCCTCTTTCACTTTCATCAAAGGCTTTTTAGTTCTTCTTCACTTTCTGCCATAAGGGTGGTGTCATCTGCATATCTGAGGTTATTGATATTTCTCCCAGCAATCTTGATTCCACCTTATGCCTCATCCAACATGAAGTGATAGGACCGGATGTCATGATCTTTGTTTTCTGAATGTTGAGCTTTTAGCCAAAATTTTCACTCTCCTCTTTCACTTTCATCAAAGGCTTTTTAGTTCTTCTTCACTTTCTGCCATAAGGGTGGTGTCATCTGCATATCTGAGGTTATTGATATTTCTCCCAGCAATCTTGATTCCACCTTATGCCTCATCCAACCCAGCATTTCTCATGATGTACTCTGCATACAAGTTAATAAGCAGGGTGACAATATACAGCCTTGACATGCTCCTTTCCTGATTTGGAACCAGTCTGTTGTTCCCTCTCCAGTTCTGACTGTTGCTTCATGACCTGCATACAAGTTTCTAACGAGGCAGGTCAAGTGGTCTGGTATTCCCATCTCTTGAAGAATTTTCCACAGTTTGTCGTGATTCACACAGTCAAAGGCTTTGGCACAGTCAAGAAAGCAGAAGTAGATATTTTTCTCGAATTCTCTTGCTTTTTTGATGATCCAACGGGTGTTGGCAATTTGATCTTGGTTCCTCTGCATTTCCTAAAACCAGCTTGAATATCAGGGAGTTCATGGTTCACGTATTGCTGAAGCCTGGCTTGGAGAATTTTGAGCATTACTTTACTAGCATGTGAGATGAGTGCAATTGTGCGGTAGTTTGAACATTCTTTGGCATTGCTTTTCTTTGGGATTGGAATGAAAACTGACCTTTTCCAGTCCTGTGGCCACTGCTGAGTGTTCCAAATTTGCTGGCATATTGAGTGCAGCACTTTCACAGCATCATCTTTTAGGACTTCAAATAGCTCAGCTGGAATTCCATCCCCTCTGCTAGCTTTGTTCGTAGTGATGCTTCTTAAGGCCCACTTGACTTCACATTCCAGGATGTGTGTCTCTAGGTGACTGATCACACCGTCATGATTATCTGGGTTGTGAAGATCTTTTCTGCTTAGTTTTTCTCTGTATTTTTACCACCTCTTCTTAGTCTTCTGCTTCTGTGAGGTCCAGACCATTTCTGTCCTTTATCGAGCCCATCTTTGCATGAAATGTTCCCTTGGTATCTCTAATTTTCTTGAAGAGATCTCTAGTCTTTCCCATTCTATTGTTTCCCTCTGTTTCTTTGCACTGACCACTGAGGAAAGTTTCTTATCTCTCCTTGCTATTTTTTGGAACTCTGCATTCAAATGGTATATCTATTCTTTTCTCCTTTGTTTTTCGCTTTTCACAGCTATTTGTAAGGCCTCCTCAGACAGCAGTTTTGCTTTTCTGCATTTGTTTTTCTTTAGGATGGTCTTGATCCCTGTCTCCTGTACAATGTCACAAAGCTCTATTCATAGTTCTTCAGGCACTCTGTCTATAAGATCTAGTCCCGTAAATCTATTTCTCACTTCTATTGTATAATCATAAGGGATTTGATTTAGGTCATACCTGAATGGTCTAGAGGTTTTTCTCTACTTTCTTCAATTCAAGTCTGAATTTGGCAATAAGGAGTTCATGATGTGAGCCACAGTCAGCTCCTGGTCCTGTTTTTGCTGACTGTATAGAGCTTCTCCATCTTTGGCTGCAATGAATAGAATCAATCTGATTTTGGTGTTGACCATCTGATGATGTCCATGTGTATAGTCTTCTCTTGTGTTATTGGAAGAGGGTGTTTGTTATGGCCAATGCATTCTCTTGGCAAACTCTATTAGCCTTTGCCCTGCTTTATTCTGTAGTCCAAGGGCAAATTTGCCTGTTACCCCAGGTGTTTCTTGACTTCCTACTTTTGCATTCCAGTCACCTATAATGAAAACGACATCTTTTTTGGGTGTTAGTTCTAGAAGGGCTTGTAGTCTTCACAGAACCATTCAACTTCAGCTTCTTCAGCATTACTGGTTGGGGCACAGACTTTAATATTAAATGGTTTGCCTTGGAAATGAATAGAAATCATTCTGTCGTTTTTGAGATTGCATCCAAGTAGTGCATTTAGGACTCTTTTGTTTACTATGATGGCTATTCCATTTCTTCTAAGGGATTCTTGCCCACAGTAGTAGCAGAAATAATGGTCATCTGAGTTAAATTTACCCATTCCAGTCCATTTTAGTTCACTGATTCCTAAAATGTTGGTGTTCACTCTTGCTACCTCCTGTTTGACCACTTCCAATTTGCCTTGATTCATGGACCTAACAATCCAGGTTTGTATGCAACATTGCTCTTTACAGCATTGGATCTTTCTTCTATCACCAGTCACATCACAACTGAACATTGTTTTTGCTTCATTCTTTCTGGAGTTATTTCTCCACTGATCTCCTGTAACATATTGGGCCCCTACCAACCTGGGGAGTTCATCTTTCAGTGTCCTATCTTTTTGCCTTTTCATACTGTTCATGGGGTTCTCAAGGCAAGAATACTGAGGTGGCTTGCCACTCCCTTCTCCAGTGGACCACATTTTGTGAGAACTTTTCACCATGGTTCATCTGTCTTGGGTAGGACCCTGGAAAGAATCTGCTCATCATTTGAACTGCAGTCAGATTTGTCTCCTGCAAAGGCCGTTCAACTTCTGGGATCTGCCTGCCTCAATGCCATGTCTTCCCAGTGGTCTTCCCTCTCTTCTTCTAGGAAGTGAGGAAGGTGAAGAAGCCCCTTACTCTGAAGTGCTGGGTTCTTTCCATTCTTGGACCATGTTTGGAGAGTCTGGGGTTCTCTAAAACAAATGCAAAACTTTACAATTGAGAACTATGGGTGAAAATACTTGTTTTTCATTTTATGATCACCAATTCAGAGGATTGTTGTTGTTCAGTTGCTAAGTCATGTCTGACCCTTTGTGACCCCAGGGCCTCCCTGTCCCTCACTATCTGCTGGAGTTTGCTCAAACTCATGTCCATTGATGGAGAAGGCAATGGCACCCCACCCCAGTACTCTTGCCTGGAAAATCCAATGGACGGAGTAGCCTGGTGGGCTGCAGTCCATGGGGTCGCTAACAGTCGGACAGACTGAGCGACTTCACTTTCACTTTTCTCTTTCAGGCATTGGAGAAGGAAATGGCAACCCACTCCAGTATTCTTGCCTGGAGAATCCCAGGGATGGGGGAGCCTGGTGGGCTGCCGTCTATGGGGTCACACAGAGTCGGACACGACTGAAGTGACTTAGCAGCAGCAGCAGCAGCAGCAGCATGTCCATTGAATTTATGATTCTATCCAATTATCTAATCCTCTGCTGCCCTCTTTTCCTTTTGCCTTCAATCTTTCCCAGCATCAGCGTCTTTTCCAATGATTGTTAGTACGTGTGTGTGTGTGTGTGTGTGTGTGTGTGTGTGTGTGTACATTTCCTGGAAGATTCTCTTAACTTCCTTTGTTTCTTGGAAGTGCTTCTAGCTGGGAATAGTGTTTCTGCTTTCAAGGGAAATGGTAGAGGGAAGCAGGGGTGCAATATATCTATACAATAATTTCATTTTATACTGGAGAAACTTCTTAGATTGTCCACAGTTTTTGTCCCTGAAAAAAATTTATAGGGTCATAATGGAGGTACATTATGTACTCTCAGAATGGCTGAAGTATGAGTGTTTGATTTGTGATACTTTGAAGATGAGAATATGGAATAGTCTGCACTGATATTTACATTGATTCTGTCTCAGAATTGTGAAGGCATGTTAAGAATGTTTTAAAATGACAATTATAATAGCTTGGTCTTAGGGTAAAATGAACTATATGTTAATGAGAATGAGCTTTTAATTTCTTGCCCTTCAGAAAGACATCACATGAAATTTAATGACCAACTTATCTGGATTATTCCTTTTACTTTTCACCTTAGAAAAATCCTCTTAACTGTAATAACTTTCAGGGTACTTATAAATCACTTTATACTCAAAAGGAAAAAGATCTGGTAATAAAATACCAGTATTTCTTTTCAGTTTTTGAAGTCTTTGAATTCGCCTTTGGAAAAAAAATCTCTTTTCAATGCTGATCAGCTTTGTCCTTGCTCAGCTCCTATCTTTTAAAGCATCATATTGAAAGATAATGAAATTGGTTAGATAAGAACACACCTTCTTGGTGCACTGCTGTATCTGATTTTCTGTTGTGTCTGTTTGCATAGTAATTGCACTGAAGCTATACAGTACAGACGTTTAAAATAATTGCTAGAACCAAAGTAACAGACATTGGAGCTTTTCCTTCTATTTTAAGCAGGGACATTAATAGAAAGAAACATTAGTCTACTTATCACCATGTCTACTTACATGTCACATATCTTCATTTTAATAAGTTAAAAGCTTATTTAACAAAGAAGACAGATCGCTCATGAGACATCTTATGGAACTGTGATGCCATGTTAAGTCATTCAGGTCTTTGCTTAGAGTGAGATGCTTTTAGATGCTCAAATACTAACAATTCTGCAGAATGCTTCCATCACTCAATCATCACTTATTAATTACCAACTGCACATTGACAGCTCTATGACATGCTGTAGACAGACACTAAAGAAAAAGATACGGAATCCACTTTTAAGAATTTTCCTTCCCACCTAAGGAAATAAGTTAGGGATATGTGGATATGACTTAAGAATTTTCACGAAATGTCCTTGACTGAGTGGGAAATGCTCTACCACATATCAGCTGAATGATCTTGAGGCCCTTTGATTATGCTGAACATCAGTCTTCTTTGTTTATGGAATGGAGATTAAATGAATATATGTTTGTAAAGATCTTTGCAGAAAATTATTTTACAAACAGAATCACATTGTACAAAAGTTTATTGTCAAGGTGTGCACTTAGGGGTATGAGGCAGAGGAAATCGTAACAGTGTGTTAACCATGATAGGCAAACTCCTGCTCTTAGAATTACCTGGGGTTAGGACATTAGAGGGGCTTCCCTGGTAACTCAGCCAATAAACAATCTGCCTGCAATGCAGGAGACCCCATTTCAATTCCAGGGTTGGGAAGTCCCCTGGAGAAGGGATAGGCTACCACTCCAGCATTCTTGGGCTTCCCTGGTGACTCAGAAGGTAAAGAATCTGCCTGCAATTTGGGAGACCTGACTTCAGTCTCAGGTTGGGAAGATTCCCTGGAGGAGGGCATGGCAACCCACTCAAGTATTCTTGCCTGGAGAATCCCCATGGACAGAGGAACCTGGTGGTCTATAGTCCATGTGGTCACAAACAGTCATACATCAGTTCAGTTCCGTCGCTCAGTCATGTCCGACTCTTTGCAACCCCATGAACTGCAGCACGCCAGGCCTCCCTGTCCATCACCAACTCCAGGAGTTCACTCAGACTCA
>SJYX01012639.1:341521-354401 GCA_006410675.1 Oreotragus oreotragus | reverse complement strand
TATTGCTGAAGCCTGGCTTGGAGAATTTTGAGCATTACTTTACTAGCGTGTGAGATGAGTGCAATTGTGCAGTAGTTTGAACATTCTTTGGCATTGCCTTTCTTTGGGATTGAAATGAAAACTGACCTTTTCCAGTCCTGTGGCCACTGCTCAGTTTTCCAACTTTGCTGGCATCTTGAGTGCAGCACTTTGGCAGCATCATCTTTAACTAAGCACTAAGCACAGCGCAGGACATTAGAGATCACACAGTTCCGGTCCTGCTGGAAACCAGGCTGCTCAAACAATTGTGCCTCAGGCCATGGATCATTTGGTTATTTGAGTTGATTTAAAAGTGAATTTGACACAACTGAAATAATTAGATGCATAATAATATGGGTGGATCTAGAAGATATTATGTTAAGTGAAATAAGTCAGAGAAAGACAAATACTGTATTATCTCACTTATATGTAGAATCCAAAAAACAAAATGAACAAACAAAACAAAATGAAAACAGACTCATAGATACAGGTAACAAACTGATGCCTGCCAGATGGGAGGAGGTGACGTAAGTGAGTGAAATAGGTAAAGGGGATTAAGAGGTACCAAACTTCAGATATATAATGTCACAGAGATGAATCATAGAACATAAGGAATATGGTCAATTATATTTTAATTACTTTTTATGGGGACAGATGGTTACTAGAGGTGCTGTGGTGATCATTTCATAATGTATACAAATGTCAAGTCAGCATGTAATACACCTGAAACTAACCTAATATTGTATGACAATTATATTTCAGTGAAAAAAAGGGGGGGTCCATTTACGAGCTCTTTTAAAGTATTTTTTGGATGTGGACAATTTTTAAAAGTCTTTGTTGAATTTGTTACAGTATTGCTTTTGTTTCATATTTCATTTGTTGGTTTTTAGGCCGCAAGACATATGGGATTTTAGCTTCCTGACCAAGGATGAAACCCAAAGCCCCTACATTGAAAAGGTGAAATCCTAACCTCTGGACCACCAGGGAAACCTCTGAAATTATTTTTTGTAATATGTCATTTTACTCAGTGAAAACTTTTATACAGTACTGGTCTGTAAAAAGCATTTGGGTTATAGAAATCCTGACTCGTCTAACAGGTAGGAACTTTAAGGATTTGAAAAAGGATTGTGTGAACTTGCTTTCCATTCAGTTGAGTGACTTTCAAATTTAGTGTTTTATACCATACAGCCACGAATCACTTCTTAGCCATAAGAGTAATTAGTAATGAAATTTGTTTACTTACCATAGTTTTGAGACGGGGAAGCTGAAAGTGGGGCAACATGTTTTCTCCTTTCCTAGGTGCCTTCCTGAGTTCTCAGAACCATTTCTGGATATAACAATCAATGCTGCCACATTTTCAATTTTTCCCCTTCCTTTAAAGAACTCTGAGCTTTGTGTGGAGGCAGTAAATGAATTCACAGCAATGAGACAACCAAAAAGGACTGTTCATGAGCATTCAAATGTGAATTTAATGTGAATGTAGGCTTCAGCTTATATAGGCTGCAAAACTCTATCAGCAGAACTGTTTTAGTGGATCTCATTACACTTGGTGTGCTGTTAGAGCTGATGATAGTCCTTTGCCTTTGGCCATGACTTGGAGGGAAACGTTTATGTACCTGCTGCTTTTGGTGACACATCCTAGATGATTTTCTGATGACTCATTTCAGTTACTTTTTACTTTTTATTGATAAAAAATAATAATAAGACTCCTCCCAAGTATATTTACATTTTAATAGGAGATGCCATAATGGGCTTCAGGATCCAAAAACAAGCACCCAAAATAGCAAAGGATGAGTGAAGCAGCTGCTAATTTGCCGGAAAGACTTTTCTGACTCTCTCCATCACCTCCATGAAATTTCTCAATGTCGCATAGAAGTCACTTATTCTGTCAGTTTAAGAGCTGACTACTTTGATGGGCTCCCCTTTCAGCTGCACAGTCCTTTAATGTGGATGGCAGAGTTTGTTTTCTTTTCTTTTTTCTGCCCTGCTGATATAACATCACAGAAATCAAAGAAGTGGAATTCAATAGTAGGGATTCAGACCTAGGACAAACCCCATGTGCTTAATTTTTTGAAGATCAGTCAGTAATTTACCAAATTGCCAAAGATTGTCTTCTGTTATCTGCCTTGTGTAAAACAGGCTGAGAACAAAATAACCGTTATTTCCAGATCTTTGCACTTGTAGAATTTACTAAACAGTCTTTCAAACATTATAAACAGGAACTTATATATGATTAGAATTCATAACATTCTATACATTTAACTCTTTTCTTTTTCCTTAGCCTGGGCATACAAGTTAAATAACAGTAGATAAGATATCAACATGAAGAAAGGGCAACATCATTGATTAAGATGTCTCTTTTGGGAGAAAAGACACAAAAATATTTCTGGCCAAAACTATTATTTATTGCTAAACATTAGGTGTCTTCTTACTTTGGCTTTAAATATTTGATTTAGAGAATCAGAGTACTATTCAGCTGTTTAAGTCAGGGCCAGCAAACCCCATTAAAACAAATACCATCTTCACTCCCTGGCCAGGACCCCAGGTTGAGATTTATCCTTGTGTAGGAGTAGGTGACTTGTGTTGTTACCTACTGCTGCATAACATATTACTCCAAAATTCAGTGGTTTAAAACATACTCAATTATTCTCTCACTATCTCTGTTTGTCAGTAATCTGGATATAGCTAATCAGATCCTCTGCTTCAGGACCTTCCACAGACTGCAGTCAAGATGCTGCTATGAACTTAGGTGTGCAAATTTCTGAGCTATAGAGTAGATGAAAGAGAAAGATTCAGTATTCTCTGATTGAAGATCTTGACTAGGAGAAACTGGAGGCAGGCTAATGAGAAGCGAATAGCCCTATATGATTAGTTAGTGGAGTGTATTTGGGTTTCTCTGGTTGATTGTTAGTTGGAAGTAGGGGAAAACATTAGGAGAAAGAAAGTGAAAGTCAGTCAGTCATGTCCAACTCTTTGCAACCCCATGGACTATAAAGACCATGGAATTCTCCAGGCCAGAATATAGGAGTGGGTAGCCTTTCCCTTCTCCAGGAGATCTTCCCAACCCAGGGATTGAACCCAGATCTTCTGCATTGCAGATGGATTCTTTACCAGCTGAGCCACAAGGGAAGCCCAAGAATACTGGAGTGGGTAGCCTATTCTTTCTCCAGTGGATCTTCTCAACCCAGGAATCGAACCAGAGTCTCCTGCATTGCAGGCAGATTCTTTACCAACTGAGCTATCAGGGAAGCCAACAAAAGTTTAGGAGAAGCTGTCTGTTTTTGATCAAGTCCAGGTCACTTGGGATCAAGTGCCTACAGAGCTTGTGATTTGGCTTCCTGAACTGGCCGCTACAGATTTCAGGTTGCCTTCAGCTACTGGGTGCTGCACATTTTGGGTTAGAGTGTGGGCACTGTCTGGTTGTATATCCAGTCTTTCAGCATAAGGAGTGGGGAAGGTTATAATAAATAAAGACTGATCCTAAGGAGCAGTGGCTGAGTATCTGGTTAGGACATGGGTACTAAAGCTGTTACTACAAAATCCATTTGCTAATGCCTAAAATTTTTTGAAAGTTGAGCTCTGTGTTAAAATTCAAGCTAATTAGCTTTGAGACAATTATTTGTTTTGAACCATAAACTTTATGCTTATTTAATCTTCACAGCTTTTTGTTCAAATTAAAGGCCTATATTGGCACCTACTTACATCACAAGCACACATTTACAGATTGCACCCATGCTCACCAACTGTGCCCTTATTTTTACCCACTCGTTAATAATCATAAATTTACATGGATAATGTGAACATTGAATAAAAATGTCTACCTAAGCTTTCAAGTGCTACTTTCAATGTTTTACATTTCTAAGTCCTAATTTATTTTAGAAAAAGATAATTCCTGTACTACATCAGTCTGAGCCACAAAATAACAATAAAACATTATTATTCTCCTTATTTCAGTCATCACAATTGGGGTGGGGGAGTTCAGCAGTGCTAACAAAACTCCAAATCTGTTCACAAAGTCTCCAGAAACCCACTTTAAGTTGAATACATTCCCTCCAGTTGCTTCTAGAATTCTCCACCTTCTTTGTCCTACTCCTGATGCTGGCTTTACAGAATACCATCCTCTTATTTTATGAAAGCTTCCCAAAGTAAGTCTGCTTTTTCCTCTGGCTCCTACAGAGATTTCAGAGAAAAGAGCATTATAAATTTTCACTGCAGGTTCCTCTCCTTAGGACCCAGGCATGAATCCCAGAGGACTTGGAACATGTAGGCAATTAGAGTAACACACTCTGTGGGGTTCTAAAAAAAAATCAAGGAAAGGCTCGAAAAGCAGCTTATTGGAGTCTTGGCAGAACATCTTGTGGTCCTCCCAGAACATGAGAGGATGGGGACCTAAAAGGAATCACCCTGACGTCATCGCCCATCACCTCTCTATCCCCCTGGGAGAGTCATGAGACAGTTTCCCATCGCCTTGTGACTTTTGATGATGGGTGAGGCTTTCTGCCTGCACCCCTCAGACTAGACTTCTCAGCTACAGTCTGAAATTGGCTCCTGGGCAGTGATACATCCCACAGCCTGCCTTGCAGTCACTGGGCTCCTTTTGTTTTGTGTTGTCCTTGTGGGTGTGTGAGAACAAGGGAGCTGATGCTTTTGGCTGTTCTTCCTTTTACTGTCTATGTTAATAATAAACTCTTTTAATCTAAAAGTGACTCGTATTTTACTAACCGAATCAGTCAGGCCAGGGCCTTGGCCTTGCCTTTCCTTGTGTGTGCTTGGCAAATGGCAGCCCCAGGCCTATACTGAGATACTTGGTAACAGACGTACAGAAAGCGTAGCCCCACCGAGGTCACAACTTCCTATAGACCTCTCCACAAGTCTGGTCATGGTCCCACTTGGGAGACTGAAAGTCTTTAGTTTCTCAGAATTTCCCTGCAAGCTTTAAATTGTTCACTGCAATTGTTCACTTTCGGTAAGGCTAGTTAGTCTTACCTTTGCTTTGATCTTCCAATTCTGTCAGAATTCTGGGGACTTATATATCACCATCTCATCCTAGACTCGTGTAATATCTACTTACTGTAATAAATCCCTTAATCCCACAACCCTCCTAGTAGATCTTTCCTGACTGAATCTTGACTGATGAAATCAGATTTTCTTTTAAAGCTTGCACTGAAATAGAAAACTTCAAAAAAGAGGATTTCAAATATGTTAATACACAGGAAATCTTTTGTTTAGAGGGGGAAATTTGCAATCAGGTCAGCTCTGAGCACTTTTCACATATTTTCTTCCTGCAGAGTTTAATAAAATTCAAATCTCTGGATTGTGAGGTTGAAATTGTTCAAGTTCTTGCCTCTCATTCTAATTAAGTTTTCCCTTTAATGTCACTTGGTTATCTTTGTCTTTCCTTTTTTAAAAAAAAAATAGCTCTAAAATACAGAGAGTGGAACAGACATACTGCTAAAATACAATTAGTTGATGAAAGTTGAAAAAAAAATTGTGGGAATGATTAGACTATGAGGATTAAATATCTACTTTTATTAAAGGAAATTTTCTTCTGATATAAGGACAATTACTCATACCTTAGCAGAAAACACATATACCAGTTGAACTTTGAAATTCTTTCTGGCCTTATAATGCAACATCGTTGACATATCATGCTTTTGTTAAAACTGTATTTTTGTATTAATACATTGTAAAATAACCTTCACGTGTATTTTTTCAATTAAGCTTTGTGATTTATATAAGGGGAATATTGTTATTCTTATTTTATAGGTGAAAGTACCCAATGGCAATAGTGACTTTTACTACACTGTGGGCATGGTGAGGTATCAGGGAAAATACAGAGTTTTTAAGAAGTATGTACAATACAAAAAGCCTCAGGGCCTCCCTCGTGCCTCAGTGGGTAAAGAATCCAGCTGCAGTGCAAGAGATGCAAGAGATGCAAGTTCAATCTTTGGATTAGAAAGATCTCCTGGAGATGGGCATGGCAACCCGCTCCAGTATTCTTACCTAGAAAATCTCATGGACAGAGAAGCCTGGTGGGCTACAGTCCATAGGGTTGCAAAGAGTCAGACATGACTGAGTGACTAAGCATAGCATAGCATATACACCGGGGAAGGCAATGGCACCCCACCCCAGTACTCTTGCCTGGAAAATCCCATGGATGGAGGAGCCTGGTGGGCTGCAGTCCATGGGGTCGCTAACAGTCGGACAGACTGAGCGATTTCACTTTCACTTTTCTCTTTCATGCATTGGAGAAGGAAATGGCAATCGACTCCAGTGTTCTTGCCTGGAGAATCCCAGGGATGGCGGAGCCTGGTGGGCTGCGGTCTATGGGGTCACACAGAGTCGGATACGACTGAAGTGACTTAGCAGCAGCAGCAGCATATACACATACACACACAGTAAGTTTCATGGTAACTACACACAAAAATTATGTACAGAATACACACGAAATGAGAAAGGAATCAAAACATATCACTACAAAAAAAAATCAGTGAAATACAAAGGAAGATAGAAGTGAGGAAAAAGGATCAAAAGACAGAAAACGTTTAATAAATGGCAATAGTAAGTTCTTCCCTATCAATAGTTACTTTTATTGGCAGTGCTGGGGTTGGGCAAAATGGGTAAAGGTAGTCAAATCAAATGTGATATAGAAAAGCTACATACACATTTACAATTTTATGGTATAAAGTTTGGATTTGTTTGAAAAAGGTAAGCTTTTTTAGTATTTGAAAATAAATTAATGTATTCTACCCATATTTATAGAGTGAGGGAGAAAAACAATATGATGGGTATAGATACAAAAAGTTTTTGATAAAATGTAAGACAGATTTGTACTCAAAACTCTCAACTATCAGTGAAAACAGCTTTCTTAATTCAGTGCAAGTATCTACAAAATACCTACAGTAAATATTACAATTAATGCAGAAATATTGAAAACATTTCCCCAAATATTAGAAGTGAGGCGGGCAATGGCAACCCACTCCAGTATTCTTGCCTGGAGAATCCCCATGGACAGAGGAGCCTGGCGGGCTACAGTCCATGGGATCGAAATGAGTTGGACATGACTGAGTGACTAGGCACAGCACGAGGATGTCTGTTACCATGATTTCCTTTCTACTTTGTACTCAAACTCTTAGGACAATTAGAGAAGAAGAAAGAAATAAAGTCATAAGGTTTGGGAGAGAGAAATAAAACTGTTATTATGTATATAGTTGATACTATTGTATTTGTAGAATACCCAAAAGAATCATAAGGTATTAAAAACAATAACTGAATTTAGTAAAAAAAAGAAAAAAAAACCCACTGGATATAGGATCAATATGCAAATCTATTGTATTTTTATAGAAATTATCTAGCAAAAGAAATCACTAGGAAGGCAAATTTTTTAAATGACAGTATTTATAATAGCTCCAGCAACATCTAGGAAAAATATTAATATAAGAAGCATAAAATCTCTACACAGAATGTTATAAAACTGCAATGGATTGAAAGCAATCACAATCAAAACCTTGGTATATGCTTTAGTCTCAAAACTGACAAGATTCTAAAATTGAGAAACATACGCAAATGGCTACTTATATAGCCAAGACAAACTTGAAAAAGGAGCAAAGTTGAAAAATTCATGCTACTAGTCATTTTCATTTTGGTGCAAAAGCGTTGAACTACAAGAAATATTTTTTTTCTTTTTTTGGTAAAAACCTTACTCCTGAAAACCTCTTTCTGAGACTTGAGATCCACTAGTGAGTTTAATGGAGAAGGCAATGGCACCCCACTCCAGTCCTCTTGCCTGGAAAATCCCATGGACGGAGGAGCCTGAAAGGCTGCAGTCCATGGGGTCACTAAAAGTCTGACACGACTGAGCGACTTCACTTTCTCTTTCATGAATTGGAGAAGGAAATGGCAACCC
This sequence comes from Oreotragus oreotragus, assembly GCA_006410675.1. NCBI lineage: Eukaryota > Metazoa > Chordata > Mammalia > Artiodactyla > Bovidae > Oreotragus > Oreotragus oreotragus. The sequence goes on along the minus strand of SJYX01012639.1, from coordinate 346,477 downwards.
ACTCCAGTGTTCTTGCCTGGAGAATCCCAGGGACGGGGGAGCCTGGTGGGCTGCCGTCTCTGGGGTCGCACAGAGTCGGACACGATTGAAGCAACTTAGCAGCAGTAGCAGCAGTGAGTTTAAAGAGAGGCATAGAAATCAGTGAGTGACAGTTTCATAATTCAATTACTATTACATTTTGACCAGTGAAAGGGGAGAATGAAGACCATGTGGAGGAAGGAGAGAATGACTTCACGGGAAGGAATGACAGAAAGTAACAGATGTTGCACCCAAAGAGTAATAAGAAAATGTCTTTAACATTTTGAGGAAGCCAGGTTGGAGAGTAGAAATAAGTGAGCATTTTTTAGTAATTTGAAATGGATGGTTTTTCTCAATAAAACAATTAGAATTTCTTAGCTTATGGTAAAATTCTGCTGTAAACCTTCTCTTACTGCCTATCTGAATGCTTCTCTATAATGAAGTGATAAATACTATATCTTGAGTAGATTTTCTAGCTCTAGATTTAAAAAGGACTGGAGGAAAACAAAGAAGGAAACACTCTGCCCATTATCTTCTGAGGGAGCAGAATAAAGAGCTTGATATAAAGATTTGATCAGAACTGGGCAAAATTGAGTCTTACAATAGGATAAAGTATCTTACACAGCATGACATATACTAAGCTGCACCATGATCCAAGTTGGAGGTGCAGATAAATTTCTTAACACCTCTCAACTATAATCAAATGCCTTCCTGCTTGCCAGATAAAAACATAAAATCTAGCCCTGTAACAAGTATGACTTCAAATACAAATACATTAATGGCAAGTTTCCAGGCATCTCTTTACATTTGACCAATGCTAGACCCCAGACATCTTGAAGACATACTTACTAAACCATCCTCTGACAGGTCTTTTTCTTGGATGAGACTAATAGAAAGTTAGCACAAGGACTAAGATCATAAATCCATTTACCTACAGAATTCCATCTCCATGTCTACTGCTTGTGAGCTGGGAGGTACTAGCAGCAGTAAGTAATTATGGCCTTCTTTTCTAGGTGCTGCCTTCTCTTCTAAGTGCTGGGTGCCACTGTTAGGAAAATGGACACATCCTACATAGTCCTTCTCATCTTGAAGCATACATTCCAGTGGTAGATAGCAAGTTACTTATCTTCTTTAGTTTCTGTTTTCTTAATATTTGTGTAGGATTTAGTAAATGGCCTATATAAGTGCCCAACATGCCCTATGTCTGTATTACTAAAGACATTCAAAAAGAGAACCAGGTGAAAAACTATTATGTGCCATACCAGTAAACAAAGCATGCGTGGCCATCAAGTCATCAGTCGCTGCTGCCAGCCCCCAACTTTGCACCTTGACTGGATTCGGAATGGAGAAAAGCAGGATACTAGCCCTAGATAGTTAAGGTGCATATTAAAGGACTGATTTCAGTAACGTGAGGTTCTTGCATCTTCCCATACATAAAAAGTGCTAAGTTCATTAACTTGGGAGGTTTGTTTTTTCTTTAGCTAGCAGAAAATGTTTGATGGTCAACTATGTGGTTAGCTTTTGCAAAACTCCTATATACCCTGGCTCTTCCATTATCTCTTCGGAACAGCCCCTCAAAGTTATCTGAGAGGCTGTCTCCCAGACTTAAGTCCTCAGCAAGTCCACTTGAATAAACCATTTCTTGATCTTTGGGTTGTGCTTTTTTTTTTTTTTTTTNCCAGGCATGAATCCCAGAGGACTTGGAACATGTAGGCAATTAGAGTAACACACTCTGTGGGGTTCTAAAAAAAAATCAAGGAAAGGCTCGAAAAGCAGCTTATTGGAGTCTTGGCAGAACATCTTGTGGTCCTCCCAGAACATGAGAGGATGGGGACCTAAAAGGAATCACCCTGACGTCATCGCCCATCACCTCTCTATCCCCCTGGGAGAGTCATGAGACAGTTTCCCATCGCCTTGTGACTTTTGATGATGGGTGAGGCTTTCTGCCTGCACCCCTCAGACTAGACTTCTCAGCTACAGTCTGAAATTGGCTCCTGGGCAGTGATACATCCCACAGCCTGCCTTGCAGTCACTGGGCTCCTTTTGTTTTGTGTTGTCCTTGTGGGTGTGTGAGAACAAGGGAGCTGATGCTTTTGGCTGTTCTTCCTTTTACTGTCTATGTTAATAATAAACTCTTTTAATCTAAAAGTGACTCGTATTTTACTAACCGAATCAGTCAGGCCAGGGCCTTGGCCTTGCCTTTCCTTGTGTGTGCTTGGCAAATGGCAGCCCCAGGCCTATACTGAGATACTTGGTAACAGACGTACAGAAAGCGTAGCCCCACCGAGGTCACAACTTCCTATAGACCTCTCCACAAGTCTGGTCATGGTCCCACTTGGGAGACTGAAAGTCTTTAGTTTCTCAGAATTTCCCTGCAAGCTTTAAATTGTTCACTGCAATTGTTCACTTTCGGTAAGGCTAGTTAGTCTTACCTTTGCTTTGATCTTCCAATTCTGTCAGAATTCTGGGGACTTATATATCACCATCTCATCCTAGACTCGTGTAATATCTACTTACTGTAATAAATCCCTTAATCCCACAACCCTCCTAGTAGATCTTTCCTGACTGAATCTTGACTGATGAAATCAGATTTTCTTTTAAAGCTTGCACTGAAATAGAAAACTTCAAAAAAGAGGATTTCAAATATGTTAATACACAGGAAATCTTTTGTTTAGAGGGGGAAATTTGCAATCAGGTCAGCTCTGAGCACTTTTCACATATTTTCTTCCTGCAGAGTTTAATAAAATTCAAATCTCTGGATTGTGAGGTTGAAATTGTTCAAGTTCTTGCCTCTCATTCTAATTAAGTTTTCCCTTTAATGTCACTTGGTTATCTTTGTCTTTCCTTTTTTAAAAAAAAAATAGCTCTAAAATACAGAGAGTGGAACAGACATACTGCTAAAATACAATTAGTTGATGAAAGTTGAAAAAAAAATTGTGGGAATGATTAGACTATGAGGATTAAATATCTACTTTTATTAAAGGAAATTTTCTTCTGATATAAGGACAATTACTCATACCTTAGCAGAAAACACATATACCAGTTGAACTTTGAAATTCTTTCTGGCCTTATAATGCAACATCGTTGACATATCATGCTTTTGTTAAAACTGTATTTTTGTATTAATACATTGTAAAATAACCTTCACGTGTATTTTTTCAATTAAGCTTTGTGATTTATATAAGGGGAATATTGTTATTCTTATTTTATAGGTGAAAGTACCCAATGGCAATAGTGACTTTTACTACACTGTGGGCATGGTGAGGTATCAGGGAAAATACAGAGTTTTTAAGAAGTATGTACAATACAAAAAGCCTCAGGGCCTCCCTCGTGCCTCAGTGGGTAAAGAATCCAGCTGCAGTGCAAGAGATGCAAGAGATGCAAGTTCAATCTTTGGATTAGAAAGATCTCCTGGAGATGGGCATGGCAACCCGCTCCAGTATTCTTACCTAGAAAATCTCATGGACAGAGAAGCCTGGTGGGCTACAGTCCATAGGGTTGCAAAGAGTCAGACATGACTGAGTGACTAAGCATAGCATAGCATATACACCGGGGAAGGCAATGGCACCCCACCCCAGTACTCTTGCCTGGAAAATCCCATGGATGGAGGAGCCTGGTGGGCTGCAGTCCATGGGGTCGCTAACAGTCGGACAGACTGAGCGATTTCACTTTCACTTTTCTCTTTCATGCATTGGAGAAGGAAATGGCAATCAACTCCAGTGTTCTTGCCTGGAGAATCCCAGGGATGGCGGAGCCTGGTGGGCTGCCGTCTATGGGGTCACACAGAGTCGGATACGACTGAAGTGACTTAGCAGCAGAGGCAGCATATACACATACACACACAGTAAGTTTCATGGTAACTACACACAAAAATTATGTACAGAATACACACGAAATGAGAAAGGAATCAAAACATATCACTACAAAAAAAAATCAGTGAAATACAAAGGAAGATAGAAGTGAGGAAAAAGGATCAAAAGACAGAAAACGTTTAATAAATGGCAATAGTAAGTTCTTCCCTATCAATAGTTACTTTTATTGGCAGTGCTGGGGTTGGGCAAAATGGGTAAAGGTAGTCAAATCAAATGTGATATAGAAAAGCTACATACACATTTACAATTTTATGGTATAAAGTTTGGATTTGTTTGAAAAAGGTAAGCTTTTTTAGTATTTGAAAATAAATTAATGTGTTCTACCCATATTTATAGAGTGAGGGAGAAAAACAATATGATGGTTATAGATACAAAAAGTTTTTGATAAAATGTAAGACAGATTTGTACTCAAAACTCTCAACTATCAGTGAAAACAACTTTCTTAATTCAGTGCAAGTATCTACAAAATACCTACAGTAAATATTACAATTAATGCAGAAATATTGAAAACATTTCCCCAAATATTAGAAGTGAGGCGGGCAATGGCAACCCACTCCAGTATTCTTGCCTGGAGAATCCCCATGGACAGAGGAGCCTGGCGGGCTACAGTCCATGGGATCGAAATGAGTTGGACATGACTGAGTGACTAGGCACAGCACGAGGATGTCTGTTACCATGATTTCCTTTCTACTTTGTACTCAAACTCTTAGGACAATTAGANAGTGAGGCGGCCAATGGCAACCCACTCCAGTATTCTTGCCTGGAGAATCCCCATGGACAGAGGAGCCTGGCGGGCTACAGTCTATGGGATCGAAATGAGTTGGACATGACTGAGTGACTAGGCACAGCACGAGAATGTCTGCTACCATGATTTCCTTTATACTTTGTACTCAAACTCTTAGGACAATTAGAGAAGAAGAAAGAAATAAAATCATAAGGTTTGGAAGAGAGAAATAAAACTGTTATTATGTATATAGTTAATACTATTGTACTTGTAGAATATCCAAAAGAATCATAAAGTATTAAAAACAATAACTGAATTTAGTAAAAAAAAAAAAAAAGAAAA
>SJYX01012639.1:295130-326971 GCA_006410675.1 Oreotragus oreotragus | reverse complement strand
AGGAGGAGAAGGGGACGACTGAGGATGAGATGGCTGTATGGCATCATGGACTCGATGGACGTGAGTCTGAGTGAACTCCAAGAGATGGTGATGAACAGGGAGGCCTGGCATGCTGCGATTCATGGGGTCGCAAAGAGTCAGACATGACTGAGCGACTGAACTGAACTGTACTTTGTTCACTCTAGGATACTTTCTAATCACTAGTAGATGCTTAGGCTACCCAAATAAGTTAAAAAATATTTCTACCCTTGGTCAACCCATAGTTCTATGTCCTTCTGACTCTTAGATTCTCATTTGTGAAAAACAATATACATTAAGAAATTTGGGAAGAAGAGGGAGCTAGGAAGGTTTAGGGGAGAAACAACTTTCCCAGGGTAAAATGGATTTTGCTGTCCTTGTGGTACTGCTAGTAAGGTATATTCTTGGAACTGTTCTACAAAAACACTCTTCATCTTAGGCAGTGGAGCATAGTACTTTTATTCAAAGAAATACTGAAATCTTAGTTTGACCCTGACAATACCTAGTGATGCATTTTGTCCTCTTTTAAGTACCTCCTTATGGGGATGATGGAGATGGTAAATTAGTGCTTATCTTGCTCTTAACTTTTGTAGATATTTCAGACATTTCTTTAAAATGACCTGAGTTTTTCCTAAAAGCACTCAAGATAGCCACCCTTCAGCAAGGATAATTGATTTATTTCTCTTCTGAACTGGACAAAGAATTAATTTGCCTGATGTAGCCTTGAGCAAAAGCAAATGTTGAGGTGACCTCATTTTCTGGCTATGTGCAGCATAACAGTGAATGAGAAGGATAAATAATAAAAATAAGAGGAAGATCAGTGAAATGTACAACGCAATGCACACATGCAAACACACACACACAGATTCCTGGTTAAATCCAGCAAAGAGAAAAGCCTCCTCTTAGTAACTTGCTAGTCATTCCTTTTCTCTTAAGGAGTTTCAATAAACAGATACAGATTTATTTGCCTTCTCTCCGTTCTTCCTCCACATTCAGGTGTCATGCTGTTTCCACGCTTCTAAGTCTCCAGTTCCCTTCATATGCATTGTCTCCTCTGCACTCTTGTTTTAACTCTTCTCGTTTATTCACTCACATTCTGTTATCTGGAATAATATATTAATATACCAGCTAACTCCTCCTTCAGCAATGTTCAACTTCTTAATGCAGATCATTCCCTGTACCAACAGAAATATAACTTTAAGACCCAATTTAAATGTTTTAATCCAGTTCTCAAAAACCTTCTGTGGCTAATCAATGTGTGAAGTCAAAATCGCTAAAAGTCTCTGTCCTTATTTTATCTTTCATCCATTCAATTCTCAAATAAATGCAAGCTATTCCCATGGGGTGTGGTGACCTTCCTAATGTTTGTGTTCACTGTTTCTCCTAGGCCTGGCATTTTCACACCATCCTTGCTGTTTAGAGAATGCAGTGGTGGTTCCACTCTCTGTGCACCCACACAGACAGAATCAGTACCTCTTCTCCAAATCCCTCACACTCTGTTTTGGCATTTTTAAACATTTCATTATATAAACATACTTTAAAAAATAGAGAAGAGTATAATAAAGAGTTATGTACGCCCATCTCACAAATTCTATGCAATTTTCAGGGATAGCCAAATCTGTTTTATTTCTGTTTCACTCCTCCACTTCCTCATCTCTACTACTGGCTTACTGTAATGGAAATTGAAGTTCTTTCATTGGAATTATTTTCTAAGAGCAACTATCCATCAACCATTTGATCTTGAAGAGCACTTGATATAAGATAGGCAGGATACATTGAAATTGATGTGCTAGAAAACTTTCAGAAGGAAATGGCAACCCACTCCAATGTTCTTGCCTGGAGAATCCCAGGGACAGGGAAGCCTGGTGGGCTGCCATCTATGGGGTTGCACAGAGTTGGACACGACTGAAGTGACTTAGCAGCAGCAGAAAACTTTCAAGTTTACCAATTTAGCTCTTTTTTATTTTCAGTGTGAAATCATGGATTTTGTAACATATTTGATGGGTTTCAATCAGTTGCAGTCACTGCTTTTTGTGATGCTCAAATTATCCCGTTTTTAACCAGAGACACCCTTTCAAATAGACTCATTTCCTTTCAGCACAGCATCAGTAATATTTGATAAACATTTTGTTTTCTGTATCCCAATATATAATATATTCTCTATCCCAGCCAGATCTAGAACCAGTCAGATCTGTGAGAAGCTCTACTTGCTTTCTGCAGAAAATAAAGTTGTGTCCACTTCTGGTTGATGGGTAATCATTGCTAGTGGGTTGGGATACTGGCCCTTTTCAGCAATTAAAGCCAATAAAGATTTTTCTGCAGATAAAGAGGTTGTACCCATACTATCAATTTAAATGTAAAGATATAGGACTTTTGATTATCTTTTAAAAATATTTTATGTGTGCATTTCTTGTATGTTAAGCTAGTTCCACATACCATTAACATAAATGCATATTTGCCTCATCCTTCAGTGTATATTTAATAGCTTCATAATAACAGTATCAATATTGTTATTGAAAATATTGATGCCATCACTGAATCCTGTCTTACATTTCATTGTAGCTCTTTTCGTCCTTATAGTATAATCAATTGTTGTTGTTCAGTAACCCAGTGGTGTCCGACTCTTTACGACCCCATGGACTGCAACATCAAGCCTCGTATAATCAATTAGGGATAGCCAAATTATTTGTTTTGAAGTTTTCAAAAATAATTTTCTTGTATGTGGTTAAGATACCGACACACATAGTTATACTTAAAGTCATAAATACCAAGTGATAATACACATACGCACACGCACACGCACACACACACATGTAATATGGTGATCAGTGGTGGTAGTTTACTCACTAAGTTGTGTCCGACTCTTATGGTCCATGGACTGCAGCCTGCCAGGCTCCTCTGTCCCTGGGATTCTCCAGGCAAGAATACTGTAGTGGGTTGCCATTTAATTCTTCAGGGGATCTTCCCGGCCCAGGAATCAAATCCAGGTTTCCTGCACTGCAGGCAGATTCTCTACCAAATGAACCATGATGATCAGTGGACTCACCCAAATACAGCAGCACCATGACCAGCCAGTTGATTGACACAAACACCTAATAACAGTTTTTGAATATTGACCTAAAATGACTTAGGAACATGGATGGCTTGGTCAAATTTAAGGTGAATTATCTCAGTATTTACAAATAAACTATCTGGGAAAGACAGGTATTGTTAAAGCCTGATGATAAGAATTTTAGCATTGGAAAGGATGAGAGGTGCTCTGAGGCTGACATATGTTGATCTAAATTTGATTTGGGGACACCCTTTGAATCACACTCTGCTGGTGGAAACATTTGGTTGCCAACTATCTTCTAACGTCAGCATTTTCTACGGTGAAAATAGGCACTTTCACCTATAATTGTGGCTTATTCTCTGATGGTCTTTACTGGCTTCTTTGTATAGCCATTTAGCTTAATTTGGTGTAATTTATCCATACCTGCCAGTCCAAATATACAGCCCAGTAACTTTTATCTAATGGGGAGGAAGGTATGAATGTGGTACTGTTAATTATGATGAAATCCCAAATCTAAAGTAAATGGCTGAATTTCTTCTTATTGCAAACATCTTATTTAGTATACTTTAGTTATTCTTTTAGAAACGAGGCAGTTTTTAGAGGCAAATGCAAAATACTATCTGCTGTTCTAACCATATATTTTAGACCTCACATACTGGGTTTAGAGACAAGTGCTCCTGAGTGCAGTGCGCAGTCCCTAGGAGGAGAAGCTAATGTTAATGTATGTTCCCCTCCAAGGGGAACAACTCAGGGTGAATGTTGGGATGGAAATATATATTTTTTCATAAAATAAAAGGATGATATATGAACAATGCAAATGGCCACAATTCAGGTACAACTGAACTATACACCTAAAACCACCAAATTAAAAAAATCTTATTGGCAAAAGCATCTCCTGAGAATGTGAATAAGTTCCAAGGAATTGTAGAGGACATTCTAACATGACCAAGAACTGTCAAGGGAAGAGTAAAGTGATGATATTTCCAGTAAAAATAAGTAAAAGAGAGGAACAGCTTCAAGAAATACCTTGGGACAATCTGATACCAGATTTATTCTGGGCATCTTGATAAATGAAAATGATACGAGAGACAGATTTTAGACTGCAGAAGTAGGCTTTAGTTTTTCACACATAAGGTCCTATGTAATTCTGGCACACAGCTGTGTAATTAGCTACAGTTTATATACGCAAAATCAGCTCTGCCCTTCCATTTTATTAATGGAAACTAAACTGCCAATTGGACAAGAAATGTTTAGGAGGGAAAAAGGAGAACAGAAATGAGAAGCCAGGGATGCACATAGAAAGGATTGGTTAAAAAAGACTTTAAAACATGGAGGTGACATAGAGGATATCACTGCAGTAACATAGATTCTTTAAATCTCTTTGCGATTCCCTCCTGAAAACCAAACCCAGGGTTAGATAGAGGAAGAGAAAACAGGACAGAGAAAAATAACAACACATTGCTAATCTCCTTGGCACAGCTAGATGATAGTGAAGCCCACAAACCCCACAACAAGGGTGTGTGTGCGTGCTCAGTGACTTCAGTCGTGTCTGACTCTTGGGACTGTCACCTGCCAGGCTCCTCTGTCCATGGGATTTCCCAGGCAAGAATCCTGGAGTGAGTTGCCATTTCCCTTCTCCAGGAATCTTCCCAAACCAGGGATCAAACCTGTGTCTCCTGCATTGCAGGCAGATTCTTTACCTGCCAAGTCATCAGGGAAGCCCTACAATATGAGCAAATAGGGCCAAATGACCATCAAGAGCAAAGTCAGAATAATCTCAGCCAGCAAATATGAAGGTACAGACAGAATAGAAAAATCTCTCTTTTGACACCCTAAGAAGAAATTGATTGTGGTAACAGTCACCAGTTATGAACCTATTAGCAAAAAGTATGATGAGAATATCTAAATAATCAGGCTCCCAACACCTGGATTCAACTTTCACATTAGCCTCAGAATTAGGATAACTAGTCATTTTGTGCCCTTTGACATGAAGCAATTTGAAGCACCTGGTACCTTCCATGAAACAATCTTGTCAAAATTGGAACCAGAATCTAACCGACTTCTAGAGATAATATCCATTATTATGATACAGGATAGGAAAGCAAGTTAAAAGATTCCACAAGAAAGAAAACAGCCAAAGAATATGAGACATTTATACAGGACTATCGATACTACTGATATATAATGTGTCAGTGACAAGAAGAAAAAGGGGGAGTAGCAATTTAAAGAAACTAGATATATATAAAACAAACACAAACTTTAGNATACAGGATAGGAAAGCAAGTTAAAAGATTCCACAAGAAAGAAAACAGCCAAAGAATATGAGACATTTATACAGGACTATCGATACTGTTGATATATAATGTGTCAGTGACAAGAAAAAAAAGGGGGAGTAGCAATTTAAAGAAACTAGATATATATAAAACAAACACAAACTTTAGGCATTGTTTCATCATATATTTGAATAAATAAACTTGTAAAATATATATTTAGGAGGCAATAGAGGAAATCTGACATGGATGGGTATTAGACACTACCAACAAAAAAAGGGGGAGTAGCAATTTAAAGAAACTAGATATATATAAAACAAACACAAACTTTAGGCATTGTTTCATCATATATTTGAATAAATAAACTTGTAAAATATATATTTAGGAGGCAATAGAGGAAATCTGACATGGATGGGTATTAGACACTACCAACAGATTGCTGTTAACTTTATTAGCTGTAATCGTGTTATCGTGAATCTGTAAGAAAATGTACATTTTCTTGGAGATACAAACTGACACTTGATCACTTATACCTCAGTTCACTTCAGTTCAGTCACTTTGTTGTGTCCAACTCATTACGACCCCATGAACTGCAGCACGCCAGGCCTCCCTGTCCATCATCAACTCCCTGAGTTCACCCAAACTCATGTCCATCGAGTCGGTGATGACATCCAGCCATTTCATCCTCTGTCGTCCCCTTCTCCTCCTGCCCCCAATCCCTCCCAGCATCAAAGGTGACATAGAGGATATCACTGCAGTAACATAGATTCTTTAAATCTCTTTGCGATTCCCTCCTGAAAACCAAACCCAGGGTTAGATAGAGGAAGAGAAAACAGGACAGAGAAAAATAACAACACATTGCTAATCTCCTTGGCACAGCTAGATGATAGTGAAGCCCACAAACCCCACAACAAGGGTGTGTGTGCGTGCTCAGTGACTTCAGTCGTGTCTGACTCTTGGGACTGTCACCTGCCAGGCTCCTCTGTCCATGGGATTTCCCAGGCAAGAATCCTGGAGTGAGTTGCCATTTCCCTTCTCCAGGAATCTTCCCAAACCAGGGATCAAACCTGTGTCTCCTGCATTGCAGGCAGATTCTTTACCTGCCAAGTCATCAGGGAAGCCCTACAATATGAGCAAATAGGGCCAAATGACCATCAAGAGCAAAGTCAGAATAATCTCAGCCAGCAAATATGAAGGTACAGACAGAATAGAAAAATCTCTCTTTTGACACCCTAAGAAGAAATTGATTGTGGTAACAGTCACCAGTTATGAACCTATTAGCAAAAAGTATGATGAGAATATCTAAATAATCAGGCTCCCAACACCTGGATTCAACTTTCACATTAGCCTCAGATTTAGGATAACTAGTCATTTTGTGCCCTTTGACATGAAGCAATTTGAAGCACCTGGTGCCTTCATTGAAACAATCTTGTCAAAATTGGAACCAGAATCTAACCGACTTCTAGAGATAATATCCATTATTATGATACAGGATAGGAAAGCAAGTTAAAAGATTCCACAAGAAAGAAAACAGCCAAAGAATATGAGACATTTATACAGGACTATCGATACTACTGATATATAATGTGTCAGTGACAAGAAGAAAAAGGGGGAGTAGCAATTTAAAGAAACTAGATATATATAAAACAAACACAAACTTTAGACATTGTATCATCATATATTTGAATAAATAAACTTGTAAAATATATATTTGGGAGGCAATAGAGGAAATCTGACATGGATGGGTATTAGACACTACCAAAAGATTGCTGTTAACTTTATTAGCTGTAATCGTGTTATCGTGAATCTGTAAGAAAATGTACATTTTCTTGGAGATACAAACTGACACTTGATTACTTATACCTCAGTTCACTTCAGTTCAGTCACTTTGCTGTGTCCAACTCATTACGACCCCATGAACTGCAGCACGCCAGGCCTCCCTGTCCATCACCAACTCCCTGAGTTCACCCAAACTCATGTCCATCGAGTTGGTGATGACAACCAGCCATTTCATCCTCTGTCGTCCCCTTCTCCTCCTGCCCCCAATCCCTCCCAGCATCAAAGTCTTTTCCAATGAGTCAACTCTTTGCATCAGGTGGCCAAAGTATTGGAATTTCAACTTCATCATCAGTCCTTCCAAAGAACACCCAGGACTGATCTCCTTTAGAATGAACAGGTTGGATCTCCTTGCAGTCCAAGGGACTCTCAAGAGTCTTGTCCAACACCATAGTTCAAAAGCATCAATTCTTTGGTGCTCAGCCTTCTTCACAGTCTAACTTTCACATCCATACATGACCACTGGAAAAACCATAGCCTTGACTAGATGGACCTTTGTTGGCAAAGTAATGCCTCTGCTTTTGAATATGCTGTCTAGGTTGGTCATAACTTTCTTTCCAAGGAGTAAACGTCTTTTAATTTCATGGCTGCAATCACCATCTGCAGTGATTTTGGAGCCCCCAAAATAAAGTCTGACACTGTTTCCCCATCTATCTGCCATGAAGTGATGGGACAAGATGCGATGATCTTCATTTTCTGAATGTTGAGCTTTAAGCCAGTTTTTCCAGTCTCCTCTTTCACTTTCATCAACAGGCTTTTTAGTTCTTCTTCACTTTCTGCCATAAGGGTGGTGTCATCTGCGTATCTGAGGTTATTGATATTTCTCCCAGCAATCTTGATCCCAGCTTGTGCTTATTCCAGCCCAGCGTTTCTCATGATGTACTCTGCATAGAAGTTAAATAAGCAGGGTGACAATATACAGCCTTGATGTACTCCTTTCCCNGGTGGTGTCATCTGCGTATCTGAGGTTATTGATATTTCTCCCAGCAATCTTGATCCCAGCTTGTGCTTATTCCAGCCCAGCGTTTCTCATGATGTACTCTGCATAGAAGTTAAATAAGCAGGGTGACAATATACAGCCTTGATGTACTCCTTTCCCTATTTGGAATCAGTCTGTTGTTCCATGTCCAGTTCTAACTGTTGCTTCCTGACCTGCATACAGGTTTCTCAAGAGGCAGGTCAGGTGGTCTGGTATTCCCATCTCTTTCAGAATTTTCCACAGTTTATCATGATCCACACAGTTAAAGGCTTTGGCATAGTCAATAAAGCAGAAATAAATGTTTTTTCTGGAACTCTCTACTTATACCTAAACAATATGATACTTTGGCCACCTAATGCGAAGAGTTGACTCATTGGAAAAGACCATGATGCTGGGAGGGATTGAAGGCAGGAGGAAAAGGGGACAACAGAGGATGAGATGGCTAGATGTTATCATTGAATCGATGGACATGAGTTTGAGTGAACTCCTGGAGTTGGTGATGGACAGGGAGGCCTGACATGCTGTGATTCATGGGGTCACAAAGAGTCGAACATGACTGAGTGACTGAACTGAACTGAACTGAAACAATACAAACAAGTCACAAACCCGGTACAATGCAACTATAACTTAATTCCATAAATTAAAAAGTCCTATTGGCAAATATATATCATGAGGATTTGAATAGTTATAAGTATGTTTTAGAAATGCATGCAGAAGTGTTCAAATTTTTCTTTTATCGGGGGAAAATGAGGAAATATATAAATGAACATCAGCATGTGTGTGTGTTTGTGCGTGTGTACTAAGTCGCTTCAGTCATGTTCAGCTCTCTGTGATCACATGGCTCCTCCATCCATGGGATTTTCCAGGCCAGAATACTGGAGTGGGTTGCCATGCCCTCCTCCAAGGGATCTTCCTGACCCAGGGGTTGAACCTGCGTCTCTTACATCTTCTGAATCAGCAACCAGGTTCTTTCTTCTCCAGTGCTAGCACCACCCAGAGAAGGAAGTGGCAACCCACTCCAATATTCTTGCCTAGAGAATCCTGTGGACAGAGAAGGCTGGTGGGCTGCTGTCCATGGGGTCGCACAGAGTCGGACACGACTGAAGCGACCTAGCAGCAGCAGCACCACCTGGGAAGCCTTAATATAAAGCAAAAGTTGGCAAAAATGTAACAGGTTTTAAATCTGGAGGATGTATATTATACTACACATTAGTTCCATTACTTCATGGCAAATAGGTGGAGAAACAATGGAAAGCATGATAGACTTTACTCTCTTGGGCTCCAGAATCACTGCAGATGGTGACTGTAGCCATGAAATTAAAAGGCACTTGCTCCTTGGAAGAAAAGCTATCACTAACCTAGACAGAAAATCTAGACACAAAGCAGAGACATTACTTTGTCAGCAAAGATCCATATAGTCAAAGCTATGGTTTTTCCAATATTCTTGTATGGATGTGAGACATGGAACAAAAATGCTGAGCACCAAAGAACTGATGCTTTTGAAGTGTGGTGTTGGAAAGGACTCCTGAGAGTCCCTTGGACTGCAAAGAGATCAAACCAGTCAATCCCAAAGGAAATCAATGCTGAATATTAATTAGAAGATCTAATGCTGAAGCTAAGGTCTAAAACTTTGGCCACCTGTTGCAGAGTCAACTCACTGGAAAAGACTCTGAAAGCAGGGGTAGAAGTGGACGACAGAGGATGAGATGGTTGGATGGCATCACTGAGTCGATGGAAATGAGTTTGACCAAGCTCTGGGAGTTGGTGATGGACAGGAAAGCCTGGCGTGCTGCAGTTCATGGGATCTCAGAGTTGGTCAGGACTGAGCGACTGAACTGAATTGAGTGCATATGCAATAAGAAGCTCTGGAAAAGTCTTTTTAAAATATCATTTTCCTTTTTATTAGATTATACTGCTGCATAAAAAATAGTCTGGAAAGTGCAACTTCAACTGACTACGCAATAGATAGGGGGTCTCTGTGATGCCATAAGTGCTGTGTTAAGGTTCTGTGAAAACACAAAACTGTATTTACTTTTTTCTTTTCTTGTAATTTCAGAACAGGGAAGAAAAGAGTAGGAGAAACCAGAAACATCAGTGAAAATTAATTGTTTCACAAACTCAAATGAATATTTAGGTTCTTAAATAATTATTTTAAAAATGTCCACAACTTATTTTGGACAATTTCTGCTATATTTGTTCCCTAATAAGTATTTACATCTAGGTAGAGCAAGGGGTCTCCAGAATTATAAATGAAATATTTTAGAAAATTGGTTATAAGATACAATAAAAACCCTTGGGAGAAAGGAACAAATAACAAAAACAAAAAGCAAAACAAAAAAATTCTGATTCTTTAATTATGCAGAAGTATAGATGATTCCTTTTGTTACAATCAGTGCTAAATGACACTAAGTGTAATAGGTCTACCTGTACCTTTTTCAAATACAGTTTTTTATCAGCATTGTTTTAGTTCTTCACTTTCTATTTTTGAAGCATTTTGAGACTTACATTCAGAATGTAGCCAAAAGAGCCAGATTTGCCTAGTGAACTAGCTGTTTTAGACAAGTGTGACTTGTTTCTGACATATGCTGTACAAGCAATTGTGTTAGGATGACATCCATCAGAGATAATAGCAAGCTAAAAATGGCACTATCATATTTCATCCTGATAATCATAAAAGCATACACAGAAAGCCCTAATATTTCAGCCCACAGGAGCAAAACTCTCCAATTGGTTTTCATAGTGTAGATGTATTGAAACCAACAGAGAAAAAAATCATTGCTCAAAGCTAATCTAGTCACATTGTTTATAATTCCATCTTTGTGGGTTGAATTTAATTTTAGTAAATCTCTGCTTCTAGTTTCTGGATCAACTGCAATCTGTTTTCTAAAGTCCTAACATTACAGCATGCTTTTCTCTGCCTTGTACGTTGTCAATTATTGAGTCAGTTCTGCAAATTCTTATTCTGCATGGAAATGTACCTACTCAAGCTAATAGAAATGACTTTGGCCATAAATTCAATTGAGAAATTTGATCTTATAATATTATTCTATACTTAAGCCTTTTGGTTCCTTTCTTCTGAGAAGGAACAGAAGCCGGTGCTACTTGGAAAGTGTCCTTATATGAATCAGGGGACAATTTTTCAATTTATAGAAAAAAGGCAGAAGTTTATTATGTGCCTATTCACAAGAAATTAGATATAATACATTGTCACTAGCACTTTTTCCTCATCAGAGAAAAGATCATGTCTAGAAGATATAGCCTCAACTTAAAAATCATGCTAAAAAGAAAAACAAATATTGTATATTAAAGCATATATATGACACCTAGGAAAATGGTACTGAAATGTATTTGCAGGGAGGAATAGAGACACAGATGAGGAAACAGAGAATGAACTTGCAGACACAGTGGGGGAAAGAGAGGGTGGGATGAGGAGAGAGAGTAGCAATGACATGAACACGACTGTGTGTAGATTAGACAGTGGGAAACTGGTATAACATGGGGAGCCTGGCCCAGGGCTCTGCCAAGACCTAGAGGGGTGCGACATGGGCAGGTGGGTAGGAGGGAGGCTAGAGAGAGAGGGGATGTGTATATATACACTTATGGCTGATTTTCATTGTTGTACAGCAGAAACTGGCACAACATTGTAAGCCAATTATCCTCCAGTTTTTTAAAAAAAGATATTGTGTCAGTACTAGCTTAGGAGGTCAGGAACCCACAACAACAACAACAAAACCAAAATAACAACAACAAAAAAACAACAACAAGAAAACAACAAAAAATCCAAATCCTCCCACAAAAACAAAAACAAAAAAACCCTGTAGCTGAAGCAAAGACCAGGGGATGAGCATGTATCGCAGAGCCCGCCCCTACAATCTACTGTTGTTTGGTCACTAAGTCATGTCCAGCTCTTTTGGGACACCACGAATAGCCTGCCACTCTCCTGTGTCCCTGGGATTTCCCAGGCAAGAATACAGGAGTGGGTTGCCATTTCCTTCTCCAGGGGACCTTCCTGATCTAGGAATAAAGCTTATGTCTCCAGCATTGGCTGAGTCACCTGGGAAGCCCAACCCGCTATGATACTTATAAGTTTATATGAATAGGTTTCCTCTCTGGGAGACACATAAGTGCAGTCTGGGGAAGATGATATTAATGATCAAGAGCTTATCTGAAAGATTTCTGAATTAACTGTAATACCAGAAGAAACCAAGATTCTGTCATTGGTACTTTCTTATATATAATGTGGGTATAATAAAAGTAGTTCCATTATATTTGTGAGGATTAAATGTAAATCATTTCTTTTACATGAATATCCAATACAAAGCAAATGCACAGTAATTACTATTAGAGTTAACAGCTGTAATTGTAATGCCTCCCTTTAATTAGTTCTATAGATGCTGAAGCTGAGACTTTAAAACTTTGGCCACCTGATCAAAGACCTGACGCCTTGGAAAAGACCCTGGTGCTTGGAAAGATTGAAGGTGGGAGAAGGGAACGACAGAGGTTGAGATTATTGGATGGCATCACCAACTCAATGGACATGAGTGTGAGCAGGCTCCGGGAGTTGGTGATGGACAGGGAAGCCTGGCGTGCTGCAGTCCATGGAGTCTCAAAGAGTCAGACACAACTGAGCAACTGAACTGAACTGAACTGATAGCTGCTCATAATGACAAATTTGATATCTATATTTTAACTTTCTTGTTTAACGTAAAAGAACTGCTCTATGTTGTGTGCACTTCTGATTTAAGATTGCCATTCAAAACAGAATCTGTAATTTTTCCTGCCAAATGAACTGAAAAAATTATTTACTCAATCCAAAAAAAAAATCATGCTATGGCAATCTAGCATTCACTTGTATGATCAGTTTTGCTGAAAAGGACCAAATAGCTTTACTGGTGAATAATACATAACATTCAAAGAAGATTTAATACCTATTTTTTCTCATATTCTCCTAAAAAATGAAGACAGGAGAAACCAATCAAATACATTTTACAAAGCCAGTATTACCCAGATATAAAAGCCAGACAAAGACATCATCAAGAAAAAAAAGAAAGTAACGGGGCTGATATCCTTGAACAGATATGCAAAAATCCTCAACAAAATATTAGAAAATTGAATCCAACAACATATTAAAAGGATCCTATACCACAATAAAATGGGATTCATTCAGAGATGCAAGGATGTCTCATCCACAGATAAATCAACATGACATGTCACATTAATAAAATGAAGAATAAAAATGATCATCTCTATAGATACAGAAAAAGTATCTGGCAAACTTTGCCATCTATTTACGGTTAAAACAATCAACAAAGTGGATATAGAGAGGATTATTTCACCATAATAAGCCCATATAGGACTTCCCTGGTGGCTCAGATGGTAAAGCGTCTGTCTACAACGCAGGAGACCTGGGTTCGAGCCCTAGGTTGGGAAGATCCCCTGGAGAAGGAAATGGCAATCCACTCCAGTACTATTGCCTGGAAAATCCCATGGACAGAGGAGCCTTGTAGGCTACAGTCTATGGGGCCGCAAAGAGTCAGACACGACTGAGCGACTTCACTTCACTTCACTTCAAGCCCATATATGACAGACCCACAGCTAAAATGATTCTCAATGGTGAAAAGCTGAAAGCTTTCCCTGTAGGATCAGGAACAAGACCAGAATGCCCACTATTGGCAGGCAATACTGGACATTCTTGTCTTGTTTGACTGAGCATGTTAACACTTTCATTTTCATAGTTAATATAGCATTGGAAGTCCAAGCCACAGTATTTAGGCAAGAAAACAAGAAGACATCTAAATAGGAAAAGAAAAAGTAAAGCTCTCATGATTTGCAGATGTCACAATACTATTAATATATATAGAGAGAATCCTAAGAAAGTCCAACAAAAAAAACTGTTAGGACTAATAAATAAATTAAGTAAATTCAGTTCAGTTCAGTTCAGTCCCTTAGTTGTGTCTGACTCTTTGTGACCCTATGAACCACAGCACACCAGGCCTCCCTGTCCATCACCAACTCCTAGAGCCCACCCAAACCCATGTCCATCGAGCCAATGATGTCATCCAACCATCTCATCCTCTGTCATCCCCTTCTCCTCCTCCCCTCAATCTTTCCCAGCATCAGAGTCTTTTCCAATGAGTCAGTTTTTCACATCAGGTGGCCAAAGTATTGGAATTTCAGCCTCAACATCAGTCCTTCCAATGAACACCCAGGACTGATCTCCTTTAAGATGGACTGGTTGGATTTCCTTGCAGTCCAAGGGACTCTCAAGAGTCTTCTCCAACACCACAGTTCAAAAGCATCAATTCTTTGGCACTCAGCTTTCTTTATAGTCCAACTCTCACGTCCATACATGACCACTGGAAAAACCATAGCCTTGACTAGATGAACCTTTGTTGGCAAAGTAATATCTCTGCTTTTNTTTCCTTGAAGTCCAAGGGACTCTCAAGAGTCTTCTCCAACACCACAGTTCAAAAGCATCAATTCTTCAGTGCTCAGCTTTCTTTATAGGATCATATAAATCACTGTAAAATAATAGTTATTCACTTAGCCAAAGTTAACAAAAGATTTCAAAGGTAAATATAGAAGAGATCAATTAAGAGGTAAAGAAACTTAAATCTATAATTAAAATCAGTTCAACATCTGAAGAAAGTATGTCCTCTTAATAGGGATAAAGGCTGAATTTTAGTTTTTGCATCAGCTTACTTTAAACTCATTTAGGTAAACTTAATTAAATTTATTTTAAATTTAGTTAGACCTAACCATGCACAAAACTTTTTTTTTTCAGGGTCCACTTTCCACAAACCTTCTAATCGCTTTTTGTAACAGCTACCTGTAAAGTCAGAACTACTTTCTTTTCCCTTCATAAAATGTAATTTTTATTTTTTATAACTTCTTTATTAAAAACATACATCCTACTTTCTTTGCTAGATTAGCAAACAAACATTAATACTAGATATTTAATATTGAATATTTCCCAGTTCACGTGAACCTGCAATTTATTTACGTTAACTTTCTTGTATTTAGAATTGTTTGATTAAAGCGTTTACTTTTCTTTAAGCCAATTAAATTAGAACTCATTTACAACTTCAACGATATTATCAGAAAAAAACAAAGACATACATACACTGAGACATACATAAATCCAGACAGACAGACTGACAGAGATCTTACAGTTTTCTGTTTGAGATTCAAAATATCTCTTTGACTTCCTTTTTTCCCCCCTTTGATTGAATTTCTAATTAGCCCAAGGCTGAGGTCTCAGGCAAAGTTGGCTGTGTATTTCAAGGACATGGAAAGGGTTAACTTCAAGCTTTTCCCTAGGCAGGCCTTTCAACAAGCTAGCTGTTTTTAATTGCATATGCAAAGAGAATTGGATTTGCAGATTCCAAAAAGAAAAATTTCCCTTGGTCTGTTCAATCAATAATCACGCACTTACAATCATTCAGAGGCTATCACAGTGCCTCCCTTCTCCTGAGTCCTCAGGTTTCCTTAACTGTTGCCACCTTCCTGGGAGCTCCAAGGAGATCAGCAGTCAAGATACCTTCCTTCTCCTGAGTTCCCAGTTCTCCCTATCTGATGTTCCCTTCCTGGGAGCTCCAAGGAGGTGATCAGTCTCCTCTTCTACCCGTTGGGGTAGGACCTGACTGGGGACTGGCCCCAGGGCCTTACCTGATCCTGGTGGCCATTCCTGGTGAGTTGGTCCATCTCTCCAATGAGTCCAGTCGGGGCTCAGCCTTCTGGAGAGTTGGAACACTGGTCCAAAAGAGAACCCAGAATACCATCAGGTGGTGCACCATCTCGGGGTCCCTTTGCTCCAGCAAGGCTGAGCCACCAGTCCAGTGGCTCAAGGGGCCAGCATGATTGGAATCTTGCAGGGGCCTCCAGAAATGTTGCAGGAACCAGTACTCGAGAAATCAGGCACCACACTTGGAGAGTTGGAGAATGCAAGTTTATTATGCTGGCAGGCCCAGAGGAGTTAACACTCCAAGTTCTGAGCCCTGAACAAAGGGGTTACAGAATTTTTATACACAAACAGGCATGATTAAGTGGGTTTGCAAGGGCTGGGCGACTGCAAAGAGTACGACAAGGGTGAGTGAGATAAGCTCCAGTTCCTAGTATTGTGAGTCCCCACTTTATGAGACTACATGACCTACGTGATCCAGACTTTGCAAGGAGCAAGCTGAGTTACAGAGGCAGAAGGAGCAGGAGGTTACGTAAAATTTTAACCTTTCCTCTTCAATGTAAATATAGGTATCAACTACCTATAATACCTTTTCTCATTTGATTGTCAAATGGAACATCTGATTCTAATATTCCCATGTATCAAACCCATATAAGTTCACTCAGATGCAAGTTCATGGGGGCAAAGCGCAAAACTGCAGGTCTAATCTATACCGCCTTTGCCTTCACACATTGCCACATAGCTGATTGTGCTACTGCCATGGTGAAGAATGGGGCTCCTAAATTAGACACTAAATCACCCAGAACATTTATCATTAACAAGTGTCCTAGTCACTCTTTGAATCATATAAATCTTTTGTGCAAAGGTCAAGGGGATGGTGGACAGACAATATGTGCAGCACTATTGGCCATGGGCTGTATAGTCCATGGGGCCACCAAGAGTCAAGGACACAACTGAATGATGTTCACTTTCACTTTCACTACTGGCATGTAAAACACTATCAGTATCAACCACTTGGTGAATATGATTAACTATATTATAGATTCAATAGATACTTTAAATCAGATTTACACATTTTAAGAATAATTGAATTGGTTGCACAGATATTATGATAAGGAGGCAATGATAGAGGATCTTATATGCTAAACTTAGTTTTACACATTTCAGTAAAAATATACCACATTAACCTCATGTCATAATAATATTCAGAAAATTTTCTACAGCCCTTGTTTGCCTTTTGGTACAGATCTGCATTTTCCTAACAGCTGGGAGTGTATAAGTTTAAATCTGCTGTAAATTCCCCAGTATATTTCCTTCCTTGCAGAACTATTGTGGAACTTTTACAATTTGAATTATCATGGTAATTCAGAGGAAGTTATGTAGCAGCCACTGGCTTATTCACATGTGATGACACATGGAGTAGGCTTTATTTTGTATTTCAGGAAATTGAGTGGTCTGTTGTACCTTTCTTTTCTGGAGGTTGAAAATGTTAGCTAGAATAAAAGAGATGAAGATAAAGCACAATTGGTCAGACTCCCTACAGGTTTTCATAACATTCATTCCTAATCTTTCATGAAGAAAAAAAAAAACTTCAACTTTGCTTTCTAGGAAATAAAAAATTTCTGAATGGGTAATTGATTATCTTGGGCTCCAAAATCACTGCAGATGGTGACCACAGTCATGAAATTAAAAGACGCTGGCTCTTTGAAAGGAAAGCTATGACCAACCTAGACAGCATATTCGAAAGCAGAGACATCACTTTGCTGACAAAGGTCCGTCTAGTCAAAGCTACGGTTTTTTTGGTAGTCACATATGGATGTGAGAGTTGGACCATAAGAAGGCTGAGTGCCAAAGAATTGATGCTTTAGAATTGTGGTGCTAGAGAAGACTCTTGAGAGTCCGGACAGCAAGGTGATCAAACCAGTCAATCCTGAAGGAAAACAACCCTGGGTATTCATTGGAAGGACTAATGCTGAAACTGAAGCTCCNAGTCCTTCCAATGGACATTCAGGACAGATTTCCTCTAGGATTAACCTGTTTGACCTCTTTGCAGTCTAAGAGACTCTCTTCGCCAACATCACAGTTCAAAAGCATCAATTCTTTGGTTTTCAGTTTTCATTTTGGTCCAGCTCTCACATCCATACACAACTACTGGAAAAATCATAGCTTTTACTATATGGACTTTGTCGGCAAAGTGATGTCTCTGCTTTTTAATACACTATCTAGGTTTGTCATAGTTTTTCTTCCAAGGAGTACGCATCTTTTAATTTCATGGCTGTAGTCACCAACTGCAGTGATTTTGGAGCCCAAGAGAATAAAGCCTGTCACTGTTTCCACTGTGTCTCCATCTACTTGACATGAAGTGATGGAACCATGTGCCAATATCTTAGTTTTTTGAATGCTGAGTTTTAAGCCAGCTTTTTCATTCTCCTCTTTACCCTCATCAAGAGGCTCTTTAGTTTCTCTTTGATTTCTGCTGCAAGGGTGGTGTCATCTGCATATCTGAGGTTACTGCTATTTCTCCCAGCAACCTTGATTCTGACTTGCATGTATATATGGTATACACGCAACACACACATACACACACACACACACAGGAAATTACTCAGCTGAAAAAAAGGAAAGAAATTCTGCCATTTGTGACAACATTTATGGACCTTGAAGGTAATAAATCAGAGGGAGAAAGATAGTCACTATGATTTTACTCATATACAGAATCTAAAGAAACAAAACAAATGAATAAACAAAATAAAACAAAAACAAACTCATAAATATGCAAAACCTATTAATGGTTAACAGAGGGAAAAGGGGTTCAGAGGAAGGCAAAATAGATAATGAGGGTCAACTGTATGGTGATGGATGCCAGTTAGATTTGTGGTGGTAATCACTTTGTAATGTATACAGATGTCCAATTATGATGTTTTACACTTGAAGCTTATATGATTAAAAAGAGGTTAAAAATATCACTTTAGCAAATAAACCTAGATGTTATATTTAACCTTAAACCTCTTTAAGTTAAATTATGGCACTTTCTTAAGAAAGTTGAATGTAAATTTAGACTGCATCAATATATAAAAATTCTAACTATACTAAATAAAAGAGATAAAACTACATTGTCCCAAACAAAGGAAAGCATATCCCACCATATTTAAGGCACTTACTATGAACCAGAAGTTAGCTTGAATAATTTACATAAATCAATCAACTTAATCCTAACAGCTCTCTTAAGATATAGTTACTATTATTATCTTCACTCTAACTTTATAGATTAGGAAATTATTACCCAGGAAGGCTAAATAACTCTGATATTACCAAACAACTAGAAAGTGACTGAGCTGGGATTTATTTCCAAAGGGTCTGGCTCAAAACTCAGTCTTAATTAGGATGCTATAATGTGTTTTTGGATAGCCTTATCTGATCATGAAGTCATCAGCAAAGTCATTGTATAAGTATCTATTTTTATTTGTTATTTTAAGTAAACCAGTGTAATAGAAAATCAAGAAGCTTCATCACATTTGAGAAATTATGTTCCTTTGTTGATGTTATAGTTTAAAAGGGTTATTGACAAACAAGACTATTTCTGATGATAGACTACAGATATCCCAGTACCTTCAACATTTATGCTCTTCAGTTTGATACCATAAACACAAATACAAGGAAACCAAAGGAGGCTGGCTGTAAATTACAATGGAGAACTTGAGAAAGGGTTTGAACCATTCAATAACTGAACCTCAAGAAGAGAATTCTTTATTGCTAGATGTAATTATGGAAATATGCATTAACTTATCTTACATGTGTGGACTGAGTCTGGAAGGATGATAGGATTGGATCTAGGTAGAATTTCTGAAGTCGTGTCCTCTGGTGGACAAGAAGAGCAGACTATGGTAAAGGAAAAGGCATTGCAGTAGCTCAAATCAATGCAAATAGGACTGAGGGAATCTCAGCTTCTGTTTGAATGTTATTCCCATCCGGTCAAGCGCATCTCCTCTGGGAAGAAGGGCATAGCAGCGACACTATCCCAGCAGGCACAGTATATGGGAAGAGAAGGCTGGCAATCAAGAGCTCAGTCTTGGAGTCCTCTTAGGGCTTATGAAAACCTACTATGTGCTCCACAAACAGATGAGGCTCGGGTGAATGATGGCTATTTTCAAGCCAGTACAGACACAGGATATCGTTAACCCAGAAACAACGTCAGAATCAAAAAGATAAGAAGTATCAGAATGCAAAATCAGAATGAAAGGGCCAGGTAAAAGTGTAAGTGAAAGCAGGGAGCTACATCAGAGAGTAAAGAGAGTAGTCATGGGAGTAAAGGAAGATAATTAAATTTCTGTCTTCAGACTCTCAGCATTCAACCGCAGTGGGTACTTTTGGAAGAGGGGCCATCTTGGTTATCTGGATGAAGATGGGCACAGGATGTTTGAGAGTTGGGATTATAAGCGTGAAAGCACGATGATTTATAATCAGGGTCTTTACCCACAGGGATCTTAGACTAGATGTAAAAATACATATACACATGCTAAAAGACTTGTATGCATCAAGAGATTCAAGACTAGTGGCAAAAATTATTTCTACCAGATCCCGAAGAAACTATATGTTGTTGGTGGTGGTGGTTTAGTTGCTGTGTCGTGTCTGACTCTTGCGACTCCACGGACTCGACCCTGGCCTGCCAGGCTCCTCTGTCCACGGGATTCTCCAGGCAAGAATACTGGAGTGGGTGGCCATTTCCTTCTCCAAAATATATGTCAGATAAGTATAAATTGATACCTAAACATTATTGAGCAAAATATTTAGTTTTGTCAAATTATTTCATTTATTTTATAATTTTATCTCTTAATTTTTAAAATAATTATAATAATTAAAAAATTTGTGTTTTAATACAACTATATGTGCATTTTCAAATATGGGAATGGAAAACAAAAGTAAATTGTCTCCAATTTCCCACCGTTTTAGGAAATCTCCTTTCTAGGTTACAAGGTCATGGTGACAACGCATAGCTATAGTATGCTATTAGTGAGCTAAAGAACATACTAAAAAGTAAAAAGAGTCTCCAGTTTTTATCTTGAATTGCAAGACTCAAAGTGAATGACAAGAGGCAAATATACAAAATTTTACTTGCTGATTAACAATTTATTTATATATATATGTCTCTAGACATTATTAGTTTCTTGACTAGATTTAATCCTGCATTTATGAATTTATTACAACTAAGTGCTTAGGTTATAATCTGGGTAGTAATAGACATTAGAATGTTTTAGGACTATTATTATAATTTTAATAGAGGCCTATATATATTTGTATTATCACAATATTTTTGCTATAACTAAAATGATTCACCTTCTAATTTTTAAATACTGGGGTAATGGAATGGTAAGGTATTAAAGGATTCTATAAATAACAAAATTTATGAATAAGTGCTTGCAACTATAATAATGAATAGAACAGAAATCCTTTTTAAATATTGAAAGGCATTTCACGCCCATATTAAAACATTCAACATGGTGTCAAAAGGAAACAGACATAAGAAATTAATTACAGGTAATTAAAATCAAACATTTAGCATAAGCATTTGTCATTGAGTCTGTTATATTATAGAGACAGTTCTAACTCAACAAGCATAATCAACGCCTTGGAATAATGCCTCTATAGCAAGCACAATCATATTGAAGAAAGTTGCCACTTAGGTCATGTCTTTGCCCTGGAGTCATATATTGGAGAATGGCAGTGGTAGGAATGACTGCTGCTGCTGCTGCTAAGTCACTTCAGTTGTGTCCGACTCTGTGCGACCCCATAGATGGCAGCCCACCAGACTCCCCCATCCCTGGGATTCGCCAGGCAAGAACACTGGAGTGGGTTGCCATTTCCTTCTCCAATGCATGAAAGTGAAAAGTGAAAGTGAAGTTGCTCAGTCGTGTCTGACTCATAGTGACCCCTTGGACTGCAGCCCACCAGGCTCCTCTGTCCATGGGATTTTCCAGGCAAGAGTACTGGAGTGGGGTGCCATTGCCTTCTCCAAGGAAGGACTACTGAGTTAGAAAAACCCAGTTCCTGCCTGTTCTGTCTTTCTTTCCTGTGTGTCTCTTTTGCTCCTCACATGAAACAGTTCATTTCTGATTTTTTTTTTTTTTGACACTGGTCACCAAATGCGTGGGTTTCCACCACCACCACCCCCCAACCCCACATCAAGCAAATCTGTGATACCAGCTGGGTGAACTATATTTTAACTCAGTTCTGATACTATAAGGATACAGTACCACCAGACTGATCTCACTTCACTAGCGATGTCAACTGCAAGTAGAAGGTTCTTGGGTGACCCACAGCTTGTGCTCTGTTTGGCTACAATTGGAGGTTCCCATGACCCCCTCCACAGATGTAGCTAATTCGCTAGGGAGGCTCACAAAACTTAGGGAGACAGTTACATTTACTATTTTATTAAAGAATATGATAAAAGGCACAGACAGATGAAGAGATATACAGAGCAAGGTCTGGGAAGGGAAGGCCCCAAACACAGGAACTTCCATCCCTGTGGAGATGGGATGTGTCACTCTCCTGGTTCAGGGATGTGTTTACAACCTGGAAGCTCTCTGAATTTCCTACTGTTGGTATTTTGCAGAGACTCTCACACAGGCGTGACTAGCTATTAACCCCATTTCCAGCTCCTCTCCCCTCTCTAGATAAGTAAGATTTGGGGCTGAACATTTCAAGCTTCTAATCATGGCTTGGTCTTTATGAAAACCATCTCCCATTCAGGAGCTCACCTAGAGTCTTCTCATTTGATCAAAGGATTCTCCTAGTGCACTTATCTCCTGCAGAGTTACAACGGTTCTAGGAGCTCTGTTCCAGGAAAGGTAGACACCAATACAAATGGTCTCCGACTTAAGATGGTTCAACACAAGATTTTAAACTTTATGATGTTGTGAAAGGAATACACACCCAGTAGAAACTGTACTTTGAGCTTTGAATTGTGACTTTTTCCCTCTGGACTGGTGATATGTGGTATGATCCTCTCTTGTCATGTTGGGCAATGGCAACTCCCAGTCTGCCACATTATCTTGCAGATAAAAAACTATTATACTCAGAACCATTTAGTATCCAGACAGCCATTTTATTTTTTCACTTCCAGTGGAGTACTCCATAAATTACATGAGATATTCAATACTTTATTATAAAATAGGCTTTGTGTTTGATGATTTTGCCCAGTTCAGTTCAGTTCAGTCGCTGTCATGTCCGACTTTGCGACCGCATGAATCGCAGCACGCCGCCAGCCCTCCTTGTCCATCACCATCTCCCGGAGTTCACTCAAACTCACATCCATCGAATCAGTGATGCCATCCAGCCATCTCGTCCTCTATCGTCTCATTCTCCTCCTGCTCCCAACCCCTCCCAGCATCAGAGTCTTTTCCAATAAGTCAACTTTTCGCATAAGGTGGCCAAAGTACTGGAGCTTCAGCTTTAGCATCATTTCTTCCAAAGAAATCCCAGGGCTGATCTCTTTCAGAATGGACTGGTTGGATCTCCTTGCAGTCCAAGGGACTCTCAAAAGTCTTCTCCAACACCAAAGTTCAAAAGCATCAATTCTTCGGCACTCAGCTTCCTTCAGTCCAACTCTCATATCCATACATGACTACTGGAAAAACCATAGCCTTGACTAGATGGACCTTTGTTGGCAAAGTAATGCCTTTGCTTTTCAGTATGCTATCTAGGTTGGTCATAACTTTCCTTCCAAGGAGTAAGTGTCTTTTAACTTCATGGCTGCAGTCACCATCTGCAGTGATTTTGGAGCCCCCCAAACTGAAGTCTGACACTGTTTCCCCATCTATTTGCCATGAAGTGATGGGATCAAATGCCATGATCTTAGTTTTCTGAATGTTGAAGTTTAACTGTAGGCTAAATTAACTGTTCTGAGAATGTTTAAGGTAAACTAGACTAAGGTATGATGGTCATGCCTTCAAATTATGATGGGTTTACTAGGATTTAACCCCACCTAAATTGAGGAAAACATGTGTATATATTTATGTACTATCACAACAACTCTCATGCTTAAGACCCCAGGAGCTTAGGAGAAGATTGAGAAGATAAAAAATGAATATGGCTTGCATTTCTCCTCTGCTTCTCATTTTATAAGTAGGTCCAGGATTAATCCTCCATTTACCCAAAGAAGCAAACTCTTAATACCTAAATCTATTAATGGATATTTACCAAAATATTTCCCTGCCAAACACTAACACCTAGCAAAAAAACAAAACCCTGTTTCTTGATAGGTTATTTCAGCACAAATATTTCATCATTATTTATATATTTTTGGATAAAAGTATGTAAGACAGCAGATTACTTTTTCTGGAGGGGTTGAATTTAAAACTATTTTTATTAATTGAGATTACTTCAGTAGACAAATTGTCAATTAGAAAAATTCAAATCACTAAAGCACAGGACTAGTAAATTTAATAGAGATTGAACAGCAGGGAAAAATATCTGAATTTCAACTAAGCCAGGGTACTTCTTATGACGGTCAAGGTGGTAAACTATTGGCAGACAGTGGTGGGGAAGAAGAGGTATAATGAAGCACTGTAAAAACAAACTTATCTCGATCCTTGGCACTCAAAGTGTGATCCAGGGCTAGCATCATCTGGGGACTTGCTAGGAATGCAGGAACACAAGCCTTCTACAAGATGTCCTGAATCCTAATTGATCCTTATCAAGATCCCAAAATCACAGGAACATTAATGTCTAGAAGTGCTGATCTACATGTCAAGTTGGTCTAGGACTAGCTTTGTGGTACAGGATTTGAGTAACAAGATTAGCCTTTTCATGGTGTGAAAAGACCAATACAGTGGGGTGATGTTGATGGGTTGTTTGGCCACAGCCCCTAAGCACTGCCATGAGCAACACACACAGGAATTTACAGATTTGCTGCTGCATGCAATTTGTGCTGATTAACATCAATTAGACAATTTTTTCCAATCATTCTGACTGAAAAGAGATGCAGATTGGAATAATGACAACATGGACATTTGCATTATATAGTTCTGAGTTAAACCCTTTATGGCTTGAGTAAGATATATAAGCACTTTGAAATTCACTTCTGCTTCTATAATTTGGAAAGTATAATGCCTATTTTGTAGGATTATGTGAAGATTAAATGAGATGAATTGTATCCATTTCTTGATATAAATCCAGAAACATATTTAGATTTCCTGTGCGTGTGTATCCTATACAGTTTTATATACATGCACCATATATCTCTAATGTAAATATATACAACTATATTTTAAATAGGTATATACAACATTTATATGGATTTCAGACAGATAATATATATATATAATCTATATACATATCTATAGAGTTTACATACATATACATTGTAGTTGGTTTATATGCATATTTTATATGCATGTCCTATATAGTTATAGATGTATATATATATGCACATATATAATTGAGGATATGCACACTCTCTTGCACATGGTCTCTTTTCAACTGATTTGTCATTTGCAGAGACTGTTCATACACCCTGTCTCCATTAGGATACTTTTGATAGATTTTTATACAGTATGTTGCCTGGTACTATAAGCTAAGATTCTAAAATAAAACAGCAAGAAATATTGCGCCTTCTTAATGTCTAGGCTGGAACTGAGTGACATTATTTCTTGTTCATTTTATTGGTAAAAGCATCTCAGGAGGCCAGTAGAAATTCAAGATGGGAAAACTACTAAATGGCATAAATACTGGGAAGTGTATTTCATGTGGATTATAAATGTGACACAGTACACAAGTGTCTCAGTGGCATGATAAGTGTTTAGTCAATACTTTTAGACCTAAAGAACATTTAGACAAAAGGAAAATAAAATAAGAAGAGAGAAATAACAGAAAATCTGGATCATTTAGCTGAAGTTATTCCAAGACACCTAGTTGAGTTATTCTGAGGATAATATTAATTGGTATGTATAGAGTTTCAGAATATTACAGAAGAAATAATATAGTTCATTTACATAAGCTTAGAAATCTTTTTCTCATCTCAAATTGTCCAGGACCCATTACTAGAATAGGTCATGTTTCTCCTAAGTGTAGCCTGCACTATTTTAGTCCTGAAAGTGTGTGTGTATGCTAGGTTGCTTTAATCATGTCCAACTCTTTACAACCATATGGCCTATAGCCCACTAGGATTCTCTGTCCATGGGATTCTCCAGGCAAGAATATTGGAGTGGCTTGCCATGCCCTTCTCCAGAGGATCTTCCAGATCCAGGGATCAAACCCTTGTCTCTTACCTCCCCTGCATTGGCAGGCAGTTTCTTTGCCATTATTGCCACCTGGGAAGATCATAGTTTTGTAAACTTCCCTTTTCAAAAGTGTATTGGAGAAAATCCGTGCTCAATTAAGTGTAAAACCCTGGGTACTAAATTTATTCCACATCCATATTTTAAAAAGGCATATAAAACAGTAAAGGGAAACCATTAGCATTTGTTTAACTCAGTCTTTAACTCAGCATTCCCAAGACTTTTTCCCTCCATAAAACACAATAGCATCCTAAAGAACATAACTTGGGAAATGCTAGAATCATTTCTATACTAAAATCAACTTGGGAAGTAAATTTTCACCAAGGACTGTATAAACCAAGGTTTATATAAATGCCGAGATTTTAGAAATTATCTTTTTTCCATTGTTACTAGCTGGAGAATTTTTCTGATATGTATCTATGTAATTCTTCTCATTTTATTCTTATGGAAGTTCTCGTTTAATTTTCTTTACTTGTCCTTTGGAGACACCAGAGTAGATAAAGAATTTTCTGCCAACTAGCCTTCTTTGAGGGGTCAACCAATGGCCCCATTTCTCGCTCTGCTCACCTGTGCTTCTGTATCCCACAGTGTTTCCTCAACAGGGAATTTCCTCTTGGCTTCTTTCCTTGGCTGTGCTCAGCAGCCAGGATGAATGCGGAGCACTAATGGGAATGTTTTGCACTACCGTGTGCCAGAAAGATACTGTGAGACTGCAGGCCAGATCTCAGGATATCCTCTCCTGCTGCCAGTGTTTGCTTCCCAGTGATGACTTCATGAGGAAAGAAACAGCCAGGAAGGCAGGCAAGAGGAGGGATCTTGGATCTGGTGCCGGCTAGCTTGCCGCCCTCCCTGACTGTAGGCACCTGCTGATGCAAAATGCTTCTCTTTGCCCCTCATCCTCCCAGTCTCTCTCCTGAGCATGTGTGGGAACTGCAGCCAAAAGAATCTTCCCATCTTAATAAGGGAGAAGTTAGGGAGAAATAGAAAGCCAACGACATGCATGTCCCTATTCCCAGCACTGAAGAAGACAAAATGGGTATCGACATTATCATTGTAATATGTTACTGGAAACCTCTTTGTGAGAGTCTTGTGTTTTCCAGATCAGTATTATTTCCAGCTACTGGGCAATGCCTCCGAGGTAATATTGTGTTGTTTTAAATGCATGGGCCTTTTAAAACTTTTCTATTACACTTTGAAGAAAATACCATTAGGTATAATTTTATAAATGAAGCAACGAAAGCTTCAAAAGATTAAGTAGTTTGCATGGGGTCAAAAGTTCATAACTAAAATACAGTTTCAGCTGAAGGTTTGCCTGCCTTCCTTAACCACACCATGTTGATATTAAAGCCCCACACCTAGACTGGGGCTTTAATAATTCACTTTCCCTGGTGACGCAGATGGTAAAGAATCTACTTGCAAAGGAGACCTGTGTTTGATCCCTGGGTCAGAAAGTTCTCCTGGAGAAGGGAAAGACTACCCACTCCAGTATTCTTGCCTGGAGAATTCCATGGACAGAGGAGCCTGGCAGGCTGTTGTCCATGGAGTCCCAAAGAGTTGGTCACAACTGAGTGACTAATACTTCTACTTTCACTTTGGAAAACTGATCCTTTGGATAAAAACCAATGGCTGATGGAATGGAGGATATATTAGCAATCACTGAGAACTAACCAGATTTTCACATTCATCTTTTTCTAAAAGAAATGCAGTGACATCTTATGGCCTATCATTTGTCTCTAGAAGCTTATTCAATTTTGTGGGTGCTCATTTAGTAAAGGAATATAAAATTATACTATAAAATTAAGTACAGAATTTATACTTACAATGAGATCACAAATAGCTATAAATTACAAATGTATGAAAATGGACACATATCAAAAATATTATGAAAATTCAGGTATGTTCCATGCACCAAGATAACACTTTATCTTATATATCTAGTTGCACTCATGCCTGTCCTTGTATTTTCATGTGATAATGCCAGGTAAGTTACTACAGTGGGCAGGATGAGTATTCCTAGAAGCTACTCCCACACCTGGAAAATATTTTAACTAGTCATAGAAATGAATATAAACTGTATATCCCACTAAACTCAAGCTAAAGGCACCCCAAACTCTTCTTCCTTTTAGTTAGATACAAATTGCCTATAACCACTTCAAACTTAATGTGAGGAAAGTACAATGAAGGAGGAGTTCAAATAAAAAGAGATAGATGATGATTGCCGTCTGTTCATTCTTCCCTTTAATAGAATTGAACATGTATTCCTATATGTTCCCACAGGGCTTGCCTGTACAGCCAGCTAGAGAAGTATGAGGCCCACTTCACTGACTCTGACTGCAGTCATGGGGCTGGCTTTGGTCAGTGGAGAGTTGATAGAGGTGACACCACAGCCAGGTTGAAGCTTTCCATGCAGTTATATGTACTAATTCAGGAGCTCCTGCTCCTGTTCCACACTATCGGGAAAACGTGTCCTAAACAGTGTTATCCTCTTCACTTTGAGATAAAAATAAGAAGATACATGGAAGCAGTCGTAGATATACCCAGCAGAGCCACAGCCAACCTGCAGTCAAACCATTGCAGACACAGTTTTAGTCTAACAAGAAAGAAGTTCTCTTAATTTTTCAAACTACTAAGACACTTTGGCATAGTACTCTTGCCTGGAAAATCCCATGGATGGAGGAGCCTGGTAGGCTGCAGTCCATGGGTTGCTAAGAGTCAGACATGACTGAGTGACTTCACTTTCACTTTTCACTTTCATCCATTGAAGGAAATGGCAACCCACTCCAGCGTTCTGGCCTGGAGAATCCCAGGGACAGGGGAGACTTGTGGGTTGCCATCTATGGGGTCACACAGAGTCAGACATGACTGAACCGACTTAGCAGCAGCAGCTAATTCAAGAAACATAAATTTTAGTTTCCATACAGTTGGACTTTTTAAAAAGTATTAAAGCTCACGCACATATTAAAATAGCATAAAAATCATTTATATGGCTCTAAGGATATGAGTTTAAGGATGCAAAGAGCAGTGAGATGCAAAGTAGAGCTACCTAGCAGCTGGAGGATTACTCTCAAAGCCACATGGCTGGATAGGGAACTGATCTCATGGCAAATTTTAGTTATTTGTCCACATCTTCCTTTTTTATCTGCTCATTTCTGATTCAATTCAGATCTTTCTAATATAAATCCGAAGTGTTGACTCACTCATTTGAATTAGGTCTGTTGTTTTCCTTTGCCTCAACTTAAGCTATGTTTATATTCATATATATAAAATGACATTAAGTGGTGGTCAGTTCTGACCAGTGAAGATTTAGTGTGAATAAAGTTGTTGGTAATGATGCTGATATGATTCAATTCTTCCCATATATGTTGTGATTGCAGCTATTTCATGTGACCAAATAAATTAAAAGCAAGTGTGCTGAATTAGCTGAGAAAATAAATCTCTATTTTAAACCAAAGAAATAAGGAGATAACAAAACAATTTCAAAGAATACAAATGTGTGACAATTAGTGAAAACTATTAGTACAACTGTTGTGAAATACTAAATTCCTATCTGGTGTTCATTTGTTCAGTTCAGTTCAGTTCAGTTCAGTCGCTCAGTCATGTCCAATTCTTTGCTACCCCATGAATTGCAGCACGCCATGCTCCCTGTCTGTCACCAACTCCCGGAGCTCACTCAGACTCACGACCATTGAGTCAGTGATGCCATCCAGCCATCTCATCCTCTGTCGTCCCCTTCCCTTCCTGCCCCCAATCCCTTCCAGCATCAGAGTCTTTTCCAATGAGTCAACTCTTTGCATGAGGTGGCCAAAGTACTGGAGTTTCAACTTTAGCATCATTCCTTCCAAAGAAATCCCAGAGCTGATCTCCTTCAGAATGGACTGGTTGGATCTCCTTGCAGTCCAAGGGACTCTCAAGAGTCTTCTCCAACACCACAGTTCAAAAGCATCAATTCTTCGGCACTCAGCTTCCTTCACAGTCCAACTCTCACATCCATACATGACCACTGGAAAAACCATAGCCTTGACTAAACGGACCTTTGTTGGCAAAGTAATGTCTCATTTGTTATGACCAATTGTTAAGCCCTGCTAAATTGTTGAATAGCAAACTAGCTATGTATTTCCCCTTGAAACTCACAGATAACATTATCTACAAATCTACAGGCTGAATGTTACTCACATTGTCTCAAAGCAAAGGTAGGGTTTTCATTGAGGACCAATGTACTCTCAACATATAAAGTGTTAATAAACCCTGTAGTAAGGCACTAGCATTGTCTATATAGTCAATGTCTAGTCCTCAATAGTCTAGTCCATCAGCATGTAAAAAGGATGCCCTCAATCTCAAGGAAGGGACATAGGATTTAATGCACAGTAAGTGATCCTGACAGTCTCCCTGAAAGCTTAATCATTTTCAAATGCTCAGAAATGCAGACATGTTTCTTGCTGTAAATACTGCATCTCAATAAAATTAACAGAATCAAAATGTTGTCTTAGAACCAATACCACAGTTCAAAAGATGAAGAATATGTTGGTTTAGATACTTGTAAATTATATCATCAAAGCGAAGTCTGGATGTTGGCAAATTCTTAGATGGCTACCATGGTTATGAGAAGCCCTGATAACTTAACAGCAGATACTATAAATCATAGCCATTTTGTCAATGTGGAGTATTAATCATATATCTGTTTTAACAGTATAGGTACCATAAATAATTAAGATGAATTTCCCCAGTGACAGTTCTTTTCAGTCTATTCATCATCACCATCATCATCTTTATTATTATCACCATGACAAGCAATTAAGTGTCTTTCATATTAAGCAATGTAGGTATATACACATATAAAATTCTCAAAATGTATTTACATTAGAATATTGATTTTATACAAAAATCTTTCAAATAAAAAGATGGTTTTCAGTCAAGGTCAATTTTTAATATTTCAACTTATTTTTCTAATCGATAATTTTGATTTTAATATGATACTGCCTGCTCAGCCAAATTCATATTTATGTATAAACTTGGCAAG
Source organism: Oreotragus oreotragus (assembly GCA_006410675.1). NCBI lineage: Eukaryota > Metazoa > Chordata > Mammalia > Artiodactyla > Bovidae > Oreotragus > Oreotragus oreotragus. The sequence continues at coordinate 295,844 of SJYX01012639.1, read as the reverse complement.
TATTGAATCATAAACCATAACCCATGTACTTAAAATAAAAATAATAAGGTGTCAGAAAATATAAAGCAATAAGTGAAAGACTAATACATAAATTTGGAGACAGGAGTCATATGAGCTAAAATGATTGATGAAGTCTCATGGGGGACTTAAGTCAGACACTGGAGTCCAAAAGGATATACATAGGTAAAGATATAGAAGCAAATGTTCCAGGCCATGGTAGCGATTTGATCAAGGGTATAGAAATGGAACAAACAAGATCAGGTTAGAAAATAATGAGAAAACATCAATTCAGCTAAACCAGAGAAATCAGAAAACAGAACAATGGAAAATGTAAACCATAACAAATATAACAGTTGAATTCAAAGGTGCAGAAAATAGTAAGGGATTCAGTTTTCCAGAAAGAAATGAAGATTTAGGATAAAGGAGACATTGAAAACAGGGCTGTATTGCTCTGGGATATACAGGAATACACGAGTATCAGAACTGACATATTTGCTACTTTCTGGGCCCAAAGACAAGCACAAAGAGCAGCTGCTGTGCCGTGCTGGAGCAGAGGTTGCTCAGTGCTGGGGCAGAGGTTGCTCAGTGCTGGGGCAGAGGTTGCACAGTGCTGGGGCAGAGGTTGTGCAGTCCTGGGGCAGAGGTTGCACGGTGCTGGGGCAGAGGTTGAGCGGTCCTGGGGCAGAGGTTGCACGGTGCTGGGGCAGAGGTTGC
>SJYX01012639.1:226502-262522 GCA_006410675.1 Oreotragus oreotragus | reverse complement strand
ATGGCCCAGACAGTAAAGAATTTTCTTGTAATGCAGGAGACTCAGGTTCAATCCCTGAGTTGGAAAGATCCCTGGAGAAGGAAATGGCTACTCATTCCAGTATTCTCTCCTAGAGAAATCCACGGAGAGCGGAGCCCAGCAGGCTTATAGTCCATAGGGTTGCAAAAAGTCGGACACAACCTAATGTCAGACACGACTGAATGATGAAGGTTTTTACATTCACTACCTAACTGCAAGGGGAGATGGAAAAGTAAGGAAAAGTCAGATGGAAAAGTGGATATTGGTGAGCCCTCTTAGCCTCTGCCGCAATAGACATGTGTTTTTCTCTCTTACAGATAAGTAAAGAATGGCAGACACAAGGAACTGAAAGGAAAAATAAACAGCTGCAGAAAAAGTAGGAGCTATGCTCAGGACAGTGAAAATTCGTCAGAATGAGTGATCTCATTAAGCCACCAGGTAGAAAGAGGCTCCAGCAACATGTTGCCAGTTTATGAATGAAGCAAATATCCTAAGAAAACAACTGACTTTGCCAACTTACCCCTCTGTTAAGGAACAGATGCGTTCTCAATAACATTATTATTTATAATGAAAGACTAATGAGGCATAGTAAAGTAAATGCAGATTGGGACAGAGCGCCCTGTAACCAAGATGGATAGACACAGGTGGGCAGAGGGAGGCACAGGTGCCTAGAGCAGGCAGAGCAATCCATTTGTGGTGACGAGAGAATATCACTATAAAAAAGGGACCTGGCCCTGAAAACACCTGTTGGGATCTGAACCACTTAAGAAAGGCCAGACATTTTTCAAACCAAGAAAAAGAAAGACGCTGTAAACTTGGACGAGCTGATATTTTGTATCTGGAAGATTGTTTTAGCCCACAGGAAGGCATAAAATAAATCATTCTTTCACTTCTAAAAGGTATAAAATGTACAAGGAGAAGAAAGTGGAGGAGGAGGAAAGAGAGGAAAAATGGGAGCAGGAAGAGGGGAGGGAGGAAGATATTATTTGATCCAGAAAAATCAATATTAAAGTTTTAGACTTTGCAATATTATAAATCTATAAAAACATAATATATGAACTTATAGGTTTGTAACAGTTTTGATGACTTTATGAGTTAGTAGTTCCTTCCACATGACTAATTTTATTTATTTTTAAACATGGTCTCACTTAGCTACACTGACACCCACTGTGTGTGTCTGTGCGTGTGAGGGAAAGTGTATCAGTTAGAGTTTATAACTCCAAAGTAAGAAAAGAAAAGAGAACTGGGCAGAAAATAAAATGAAATGATCAAGAATTGAGGAACTAGGAGTTACAAATAAAGAAAAGAAGAGAGAAGGGTAAGAAGAAAGAGAAGATGCCATTCATTCATTGAAGCTGCGTTGTATTTTATTTCAGTCACTGTTCTTGGCACAATGTGCTCATCAGCTTACAAGATCTAAATAAGAAATTGAAGATGCTGAAAATGAGGCAGTCCAGTAAAAGTATATAAAACAAAACTCTGACGACACAAGTAGAGTGAGTGAATGAAATTATTGGGCTATTCAGTTTGTAGTTGGTGGTGAAATAAGCCAGGGATACCTAGGAAAATTCCTAAACATCTGCTTTTTTTCCCCAGGAAATAAAGAAATTGCACGTGTGTGTGTGTGTGTAGTAGAGAGAGGGAAAAGTAAGTTGTTAGGAGCACAGTTGGGAGTTGGTAAAAATGAAGTGAACCACCAAAAATCACTGAATAAAAAGAGTACAAGAAACATATGTGTTTAAACTCGAACATTCCATTTTGAGTGGGTAATTTGCAAATATGTACTTGTATATTTTTAACTTACCTCAAGATTTAACCATTTTTAGTAAGCGTCCTTCACAGAGGACTAAAAATATCTGTGAACTGGAAAAGATACCGAGTGGACGGAGCAACGGGAGACACAGCATCTCAGGAAGAATGGCAAGCCGAGCCACTCGTAAATCAATACACAGGAATATTCAACCCAATCAAAGACCTATTTCACACAAGGAGCAGTGTTGGGAATTGGATCTTAAGGATAAGAAATCCTTAATCTTCCTCCCCACTTTTTATGTCCTAGAGAAAGGCAGTGAAAATTGACTTTAATCCAGATGGAAAACCCAGAAGTCTATCATCAATGCTAGTTTCCCTGAGATTGTTCAGTTTGTCATGTGCTTATTTCTTATGTGTGTGTGTGTGTGTGTGCACGGTGTCTGTTTGCCTTCTATTAATGAAGCACTTTCCAGATGTATCACAGCTGTTTTCAATCACTCAGTTATGAGATTATGAAATTCTGAAGCACTCAAGGTGATATTACCACATTTGAAAAAGAGTAATGTGTTCATGGCCTAATTGACTTTAAAAAATTTGGCACTTCTCATATTTTGCCAAACCTAAGCCCAACCTAGATAGCATATTCAAAAGCAGGGACGTTACTTTGCCAACAAAGNACAGCTGTTTTCAATCACTCAGTTATGAGATTATGAAATTCTGAAGCACTCAAGGTGATATTACCACATTTGAAAAAGAGTAATGTGTTCATGGCCTAATTGACTTTAAAAAATTTGGCACTTCTCATATTTTGCCAAACCTAAGCCCAACCTAGATAGCATATTCAAAAGCAGGGACGTTACTTTGCCAACAAAGGTCTGTCTAGTCAAGGCTATGGTTTTTCCAGTGGTCATGTATGGATGTGAGATTTGGACTGTGAAGAAGGCTGAGTGCTGAAGAATTGATGCTTTTGAACTGTGGTGTTGGAGAAGACTCTTGAGAGTCCCTTGGACTGCAACGAGATCCAACCAGTCCATTCTGAAGGAGATCAACCCTGGGATTTCTTTGGAAGGAATGATGCTAAAGCTGAAACTCCAGTACTATGGCCACCTCATGCGAAGAGTTGACTCATTGGAAAAGACTCTGTTGCTGGGAGGGATTGGGGGCAGGAGGAGAAGGGGACGAGTGAGGATGAGATGGCTGGATGGCATCGCCGACTCGATGGACGTGAGTGTGAGTGAACTCTGGGAGTTGGTGATGGACAGGGAGGCCTGGCGTGCTGCCATTCATGGAGTCACAAGGCGTCGGATATGACTGAGCGACTGAACTGAACTGAAGCTTATTAATGAAGGATGCTAGAACATAAACTTTAAGACATTTATAAGAATTGAATAACAGGTCTCTTCAAGACATATCAGATTAGCTTCCTGATTCTTATTTCCTTTCTACTAGACAAAAAAGAATAAGATCTCTTTAGGGGGAAAAAACCTGAACAAAAATAGGAAAAACATAGCTATAAATGTGTTTTGAGAGAAATTAGAAAAGATCAAACTTTCTAACCAGAGATGGTGAAAATATTTACGTTGCGAAGCAAATAAACTTTCAAAGGAATTCATCTCTGACAAACATCGGCATGGATGAAATCCAGATGTACGACTACAGTATCCTTGTCACTACCTTTGGTATTCCTCTGTGGCAGGATGGATGTAAGGAATTCAAGAGGACAATACAGGAAGGACAAGAGACTTTCTGTCTGCATTTAGCAGAAAATTTCTAGCTCACTACACTAGAAAATCCTGAGAGTGTGGAGAGAAAAGACTGTTTCTCACTGTCACCTACTCTATAAACCAGAGGTCGTTATGAATCTGAAAACTTAGCCAATGTGATGGAAAAAGGGAGATGTAATAAGAAAAAAAAATTACAGTGGGAAACCCCTCTTATTGTCTGATCTTCATCACAATCGGACGCTAATAATAAACATAGGAATAACTACACAGAAACATAGCACTCACACACACTCAGTGCTTAAATGTCACATCTTTGAATCATAGCAGAATTATAAATGCTGAAGAAATTTTAAAGAATTTTTTTTAAATTTTGAAGAAACAAAATTCTTTATGAAATGCCACAGTTAGTCCAAGATATGATTCCAGGTTCTAGTGTCCTTACTAACAAATTAATAGAAGCCTAAATTAGGGAAATTTGAAGAAATGAGTGATAGTTTCTCACTTAGCATTAGCAGGGTCTTAATTAAGCTGATTATAGGATTGAGCAAGGAAAAACACAAAAGCTTTAATCATTTACATCACTCCTTTGTTGTACAAGATTAGAAATCAAGTTTCAGAATTACCACTAGATTTCACAATATTTTACCAACTGATGTTTAGGAGCAATCATTTTTCAAGCAGAGGGAAAAAAATAAATTTAAGAGATTGTGATAAGAATAATAGGATAAGNATTATAGGATTGAGCAAGGAAAAACACAAAAGCTTTAATCATTTACATCACTCCTTTGTTGTACAAGATTAGAAATCAAGTTTCAGAATTACCACTAGATTTCACAATATTTTACCAACTGATGTTTAGGAGCAATCATTTTCCAAGCAGAGGGAAAAAAATAAATTTAAGAGATTGTGATATGAATAATAGGATAAGAGAGTTTATCAATATACATTATGTTGCATGAAATCCTACTTTGTGGAAAAGCATATCTGGGAATGAGTCTCTCTTAATTTTGATTATAGTCTCAGACTGCTTTAAATCAATTTAAAGTAGCCTATGAGGTTCTTATCTTTGATGGTGAGCTGCTGACTACTCTTTTTTATTATCCAGTTGCCATTTGAAAATAAAGATCATGGTTGTTTTGTATTTGGTAATGTAAGCGTCTCACTTATCATTTCAACATTTTTAAAAATCTACTTCTCCTTAAGTCACACTGTCACTGTTGATGTTGGCACTATGAGGCAATCAGTTCATCTCAATTTAAAATGAATAGAAACAATGTTATGACCAATAATGACAGACATTCGGAAAGATGCTAAAAACAGCAGATTAATAAAGACCAAGTTTGCCCTTCCCAGGAAACAGGGCCAATTCAGAACATCTATTTATGTGTGCTCCAGAGGGTGAAGCACAGACAAATGGTCCTTCAGGGCTTCTGTTTTTCATTACATAAGAAGCATGAAAAGGTCTAAAATGTCACTCATAGTTTGTCATAAGAATCGCTGTCAATGTTGCGGTAATTACTCATCATGGGTGTATAAGCTTCATAAACACAGATAAACATGACAAATATGGTTTAAGAATAATTAAAGTTACCAGCCTTAAGTTGAGAATCTTGTCTCATGTTACCTGTAGGGTTTTTTAAGTTACTTTTACTTTCTTTGTTATTTGTTTGCAGTAAAGAAACTTAAGATCCACAAACTTTTCAAATATAAAAATCTTGATGGAATAAAAGATCCTGTATGTCTCTCTCCCCTAAAGACTATTTCAAGTTATAAAGTTCACAGATTTGGAAAAAGAAAGTCAGTTTTGGAAGGAGACTTTGCTTTAAGTATAAGAATATTATAGTGAGATGCTTTATTCAAATACATATAAGTAAGTCATGTATTCTGGGAGTAAAATTTATGTACCTATATGTATCCACCATATTTAATGATTCATTTTATTTGGATACTAATGGGCTTACAGCTTAGGCTGTAAAGAAAAAAGGTTTGGTTTTTGCTTATTGTGATTTCTGAATCAGTCAAAAAAGTGAAAGTGTTTCCCATTTTATTTCCTCTGTAATATTTTAAAGAGCAGGGATAGACCCGCTCCATCTTGATCTGATTGAGTATCTCAGGTTATTTAAGTCCTCTCCCACCTCTACTCTTCCTCATTTCTTAAGCACCTTTCTTACAATCAGTGAAAATATAGACACAGTTAAAATTGAGAAATCTGCCAATGTGATTTCAAAAAATTGGACTATAGCATGCTTTGAAAAGGAGGCAAAAAAAACCTTCAAAACTAAACAAAAAAGTCCTGTCAGCTATGCTTATTTATAAATAATATAACTCAAATTTCAAAAACAATTAAAACAATTTCTTCATCACTATCATATAAAACTCAGATGATGCTGAAAGGAACAACCCTATACAACAACAATGATGTACATTCTACCTTTCCCTCAACGATGAACCCCATAATATTCACTTTATATCTTTTTGAGAGCACATGTAGTTTCTCAGAGTCACAGTGTTCTGTATATGATGGGATATTAACATTATGATGGGATATTAACCTCACACTTTGAATTCCTTCATCACTTTCTTCAAGAACATCAGTTTTGTTATTAGAGCCAATAAGGTTATATAATAGGCATACAAAACATCAGTTCAGTTCAGTTCAGTTGCTCACTCATGTGTGACTCTTTGCGACCCCATGAATTACAACACGCCAGGCCTCCCTCTCCATCATCAACTGCCGGAGTTCACTCAGACTCACGCCCATTGAGTCAGTGATGCCATCCAGCCATGTCACCCTCTGTCGTCCCCTTCTCCTCCTGCCCCCAATCCCTCCCACCATCAGAGTCTTTTGCAATGAGTCAACTCTTTGCATGAGGTGGCCAAAGTACTGGAGTTTCCGCTTTAGCATCATTCCTTCCAAAAAATCCCAGGGCTGATCTCCTTAAGAATGGACTGGTTGGATCTCTTTGCAGTCCAAGGGACTCTCAAGAGTCTTCTCCAACACCACAGTTCAAAAGCATCAATTCTTCGGCACTCAGCCTTCTTCACATTCCAACTCTCACATCCATACATGCTACTGGAAAAACCATAGCCTTGACTAGACGGACCTTAGTCAGCAAAGTAATGTCTCTGCTTTTGAATATACTATCTAGGTTGGTCATAACTTTCCTTCCAAAGAGTAAGAGTCTTTTAATTTCATGGCTGCAATCACCATCTGCAGTGATTTTGGAGCCCCAAAAAATAAAGTCTGACACTGTTTCCACTGTTTCCCCATCTATTTCCCATGAAGTGATGGGACCAGAGGCCATGATAATCGATTTCTGAATGTTGAGTTTTAAGCCAATTTTTTCACTCTCCTCTTTCACTTTCATCACGAGGCTTTTTAGTTCCTCTTCACTTTCTTCCGTAAGGGTGGTGTCATCTGCATATCTGAGGTTATTGATATTTCTCCTGGCAATCTTGATTCCAGATTGTGCTTCTTCCAGTCAAGCGTTTCTCATGCTGTACTCTGCATAGAAGTTAAATAAGTAGGGTGACAATATACAGCCTAGACGTACTCCTTTTCCTATTTGGAACCAGTCTGTTGTTCCATGTCCAGTTCTAACTGTTGCTTCCTGACCTGCATACAGATTTCTCAAAAAACAGGTTAGATGGTCTGGTATTCCCATCTCTCTCAGAATTTTCCACAGTTTTTTGTGATCCACACAATCAAAAGCTTTGGCATAGTCAATAAAGCAGAAATAGATGTTTTTCTGGAACTCCCTGGCTTTTTCCATGATCCAGCGGATGTTGGCAATTTGATCTCTGGTTCCTCTGCCTTTTCTAAGACCAGCTTGAACATCAGNTCAGAATTTTCCACAGTTTATTGTGATCCACATAGTCAAAGGCTTTGGCATAGTCAAGAAAGCAGAAGTAGATGTTTTCTGGAACTCTCTTGCTTTTTCCATGATCCAGTGGATGTTGGCAATTTGATCTCTGGTTCCTCTGCCTGTTCTAAAACCAGCTTGAACATCAGGGAGTTCACAGTTCATGTATTGCTGAAGCCTGGCTTGGAGAATTTTGAGCATTACTTTACTAGTGTGTGAGATGAGTGCAACTGTGCGGTAGTTTGAGCATTCTTTGGCATTGCCTTTCTTTGGGATTGGAATGAAAACTGACCTTTTCCAGTCCTGTGGCCACTGCTGAGTTTTCCAATTTTGCTGGCATATTGAGTGCAGCACTTTCACAGCATTATCTTTCAGGATTTGAAACAGCTCAACTGGAATTCCATCACCTCCACTAGCTTTGTTCGTAGTGATGCTTTCTAAGGCCCACTTGACTTCACATTCCAAGATGTCTGGCTCTAGATTAGTGATCACATCATCATGATTATCTGGGTCGTGAAGATCTTTTTTGTACAGTTCTTCCGTATATTCTTGCCACCTCTTCTTAATATCTTCTGCTTCTGTTAGGTCCAGACCATTTCTGTCCTTTATCAAGCCCGTTAGAGCTTTTCCTGGGAAAGTTCTCTTTCTCTCTCTCTCTCGCTCTCTCTCTCTGTTTCTTTTTTTTTTTTCCCCCTCTCTGGCTATCCCACAGTTTTGGTTGCTATCTCATGTTAGCTCCCTCAGATTGTCCTCAGAGCATTCAGGCCTGGTCCTTACCCTAAGCAGTGCAGCCCACGCCTCCCTGATCAGCCCTCACTTGGTGGTGGCAGATGCAAGCATCTGGGCTACTTCTCCACTTGGAGTTGCCATTAGGCATGTAATCTGTGGGGTTTATTTATTATTTTTCCTCCTGGTTATTTTGCCCTCTGAGATTCCAAAACTCCCCACAGACTCACTGGTGAGAGGGTTTCCTGATGTTTGGAAACTTATCTTTTATGACTCCCTCCATGGGATGGATCTCCATCCCTAATTCTTTTGTCTCTCTTTTTATCTTTTATATTTTGTCCTTCCCCTTTTTGAAGACAATGGCCTGCCTTTCTGGGTGCCTGGTGTCTTCTGACAGCATTCAGTAGTTGTTTTGTTGAGTTTGCTCAGCGTTCAAATGTTCTTTCAATGAATTTGTAAGGGATAAAGTGGTCTCCCCATCCTATTCCTCTGCCATCTTAGCACCACCATCCGAAAACTCCGTGCCACTATTAACTATGAGGCAGCCTTGAAGTGAAGTGAAGTCACTCAGTTGTGTCTGACTCTTTGAGACCCCATGGACTGTAGCCCATCAGGCTCCTCCATCCATGAAATTTTCCAGGCAAGAATACAGAAATGGGTTGTCATTTCCTCCTCCAATGAAGCAGCCTTATTGGTTCATAAGTCTAGAGACATGGACAACTCATGAATTCCCTCCCACAGCAAGTTGCAAACTGCAGCATTTTACAGTGGATTGCTGTTTATACCTGCACAGTTAAGATGAATAGGTCATATCACCAACTTTAACTAAACAAATTCTCAGTAAGTGCTAGAAATGAGGAGCTAGAAATTATTTCTGCCAAATAGATAGGTCAAGAGATAGACAAATGAAGCATGACTGAATGTAATAGTAATAATATAAGCTCAAGTAAACAAAAATTTTAAAAAGGCTAAAACTTCTACTCCAAATATGAACTTTTCATTAAATTAAAAAAAAATTTAAGGATAGTTAATGATATGTGACCAGAAGTTGACAACAAACTTGCAAAATTAATAATAATTGTATTTGAAATATAGATTTATATTTACTATTATTAACAGCAGACCTTTCCAAAGGGTGTATTTTATGTTAAAGACCTTGTAATGAATAAAATTTCAACTATGGTACTCATTAAAATCAATACATAAATGAACTAAATTGTAAGCTAGCTTTTAATCACTGTATTATAATGTTAAACTGAAATTTCAAAAATTATTCAAATTTGCAGTGAATTTCTTCAACTCTAGGAGTGACTCCTAGAGTTGAAGAAACTCACTATGCATATAAACATTCAATTTAGCAAATTTAGGAACAAACTATTTACCAATAGAAAAATGGATAGTAATTTAGTGTATTACCATATAATGTAATATTGGATAGACATTTAAAAATCACAGTTCTATCATCTATATATCTATGTTGAAATGTACTTACAACATTTGCAAATGAACAAAATTTTCAGTGTATATATGCTAAAATTATAATATACAAGTTATTTGAAAGTAAATACAATTTGAAAACAGTATATTTGTAAAATAAGAGCTCATGCATGACTTCCTTTCCTTTATTATTATTACTATTGTGAGTTTTATGGTGACTGACAAATGATGCACAGTTTAAAAGCGAAAAATATCAAAAGGATATTGAACCATATAATGTACCTAATTTAGAAGTTTTTTTAAAATGTGCTGCAGCTGAAAATACAATATGTTCAAAAACCATAGTGTTATACAAATGCATATGTTTACCCTTCAATGATTAATCCTCAAGGGCAGCTTCTTCTTTACAAAGAGTTATTCACAGATCCACCTTTTATTCTGAAGTGGAAGTGAACCGTTTCCTTGGTTACTCTCAATCCTCAATTTTCCCAAAGGGAAATTTCTCAGAACTACAGTAAGTCCCCTACCTATGAACGAATTCTGTTTCTAGAGCATGTTCTTAAGTCCGATTTGTTTCTAAGTCCGGCAAGGTTAGCCTAGGTACCCTACTAACAAAATCAGCTATATATGGCTGCTTTCTCTCTTGCTTCGGGACATCCTGGGCTTGAAATAAAGATATTGTACTACTGTACTTCATGTTGTTGTTTAGTCACTAAGTCGTGTCTGACTCATGGTAACCCAATGACCCTGCCAGGCATCTCTGCCTATGGAATTTCCCAGGCAAGAATACTGGAGTGAGTTGCCACTTCTTTCTCCAGGGAGTCTTCCCCACCCAGGGATAGAACCCATGTCTCCTGCATTGGTGGGTGGATTCTTTACCGCTAAGCCACCAGGGAAGCCACTGTACTCCATACAATACTGTAAAGTATACAAAAGCATAGCTACTTGTAGAGAATGCCCACACCTGACAATGTATGCCAGACACATAAAATAACTTATGTGATTGGACATGCAAATGCACGTTCGCATCTTTGAAAGCTTGCAACTCGAAGGTTCATATGTAGAGGACTTACTGTGTTCGTTCCTGATTTTTCCCTCTTAGGTTGCTCCCGCTCAGTCTCTGGTCTCCTTTGCAGCCATTTTTCCGTTTTCCATCCCTTAAAATCACTGCCCTCTGGAGTTCTGTTCTTGAACTACATACCCGTTCTAAGTAAATTCATCAATTTGTGGATTCACTTACCACTTGGTTATATTCTGATTCTTAAATCTGTTACTCCAGACCTTTCCCCATATACTTCATCTGATTGCCTGACAAGTATAGTACGTCTACAGCTGCATTCATTTCTCACCATCCTTAAATGCTTCCACCTTTCCCCTTCCATCTTCTATACTGCCTATTTCTTTTATTTTTTAAATTTTATTTGCCTATTTCTTTGAAAGGTAGCATCACCCCAGCCCCCACCATCCTAGGCTCCCCCTTTTATTTAAGCTCCCAAATCTAATTAATCACTAAGACCAGATAATTTAACCTGTATGACATATCCTAAATCCATTTTCCTATCTACATCTTGACCATCAGTACTATATTACTGTAGAAATATATGCATAACCTCTGTTACAGTGAACTACCTCATGACTAGTGTCTCTACCTTTATACCTTTCCCATTCCAAACTATTTACCAGACTTTAGCCCGAATGATCTTTGTGAAATGAAAAGTCTTCTGTATTGGGTTGGCCAAAATGTTCATTTGGGTTTTACTGTATGATCTTATGGAAAAACTCAAACGAACTTTTTGGCCAACTCAGTATCATACTCAACCATACAGTGAATAAATGACTCACCGTAACCTACAGGATAGAGTTCAAAGAGTCCAGCCCAAGTTTCATGATTTAACCCTGTTTCAGTTTTCAATCTTCCACCTCCACTCACATGAATCCTTTTTGTACTGCAGGCTCTGGTCATTAGGCAAGGTGAAAAAGCTCCCCACACCTCCCTGTGACTGGGCAACTTACTCACCTCTGCCAGGGGGCCCTTCCCCACAACCCTTTACTTGGGAAACTCCCCATCATTCTCCAAGGATATCCCAGTTCCTCCTCACAGGCATTCCTCATTTCCCACAATGAATGTGGCTTCCAGAGCAGCTGCTACAAGGGCTTGATGAAGCAATCTGGCTGTATGAACATACTAAGACCCACCCCTACCCTGAGCAAGCTTTAGCCAATGAAATATAGAAGATGGGAAGAGTCAGGCAAATAAATTTCCTCTCCCTTTCTCCCTGTTTTATTTTTTCTTGCTGTTGTTTTAAATTTTGGGGCACACCATGCAGCATGGGAGATCTTAGTTCCCCAACCAGGAACTGATCCTGCATTCCCTAAAGTGGAAACACAGAGAATTAATCATATTCTAAAACATGGCTCACCACATGGCCTGTTCAAAGACATCCCACATATCTGACTCAGTGGACCTGCTGAGCCATCAACTGTGTCTCTCAGGGCTTATGATGAAGCAGTGGTCAATACAGTAATAAATTGTTTTGCTCTGTTTATGAGCCTTTCCTGCTTGTCTCTTCTCTCATTTTACTGTCCTGAGAAGGCCCTTACTATAGAAAACATTAACACTTAATGATTGCTCAAGGCTCTGTTTTGTAAGAAAACCCAGATAATAAAAATACTATTTGCCTTACAGAGTTGTTAAGAGAGTTAAACTATTGGGTAAGCAAAAAAGTTCATACAGGTTTTTCCACAGGATGTTATGGAAAAACCCAAACAAACATTTTGGCCAACCCAATAGCCAATGCACCTAGTATAGGCCCAGCATGAATGGGCGCTCATTAACATCCAGCTTCATCCTCATTGGTTGACGTCCAGTTGGTAGGATAAGAGCTAGAGTAAGAGAACAGGAGTTTTGGAATCCTCTGCCCTGTCTGTTCTGAAATGCTGTGGGTGGCATCACTGTATGGCACTCTAAAGCCCAACACTGTATGAACACGAGACTTCTCTACATAGGGGCCGTGCAACAGGGCACACATAGTCACCTGCACTATTAGAGGGCAGCAAAGTTCTTTTTCTGAGCCAGGAAATTGACTTCCCTATTGATTGCCTTGTGCACTTGGAATAGAATCTTTCTATATGTGGAAATGCTCCGTGCATCCCCACGCTGAGTCTGTAAACCATATACACAGCTTGAGATATACCACAATACACTTTGGGAGAAATGATCCAAAGTTAACATTTCAGCTAGTTCAAGCACTAGAAAATCAGAGATTACTGTGCTTTTTAGAACCGAAGGAGGTTTTTACACTCAAAGAAGGAAAGAAAGAAAGTGAAGTCACTCAGTCGTGTCCGAGCCTTTGCAACCCCATGGACAGTAGCCTGCCAGGCTCCTCTGTCCATGGGATTTTCCAGGCAAGAATACTGGAGTGGGTTGCTATTTCCTTCTCCAGGGGATCTTCCTGGCCCAGGGATTGAACCTGGGTCTCCCACATTGCAGGCAGACTCTTTACTGTCTGAGTCACCAGGGAATCCCTATACTCAGGGCATATGCTATTTGCATCTGTTCCTAATTGGCACTTGTAGTTCAGGTGCACAAAGAAAAAGAGTTAAAGAAACAATGGAACAGTCTGCCAGTCCTTGGGTACTATAGATTTACTCCTTCTGGGCTGAGTTTGCTTTCTTGTCTTGGGACAATGAAGCACTCAGTGAGAGGTGACTGAAGAAATGGTAGGTGAAAGATATATCTGTGCATTTGTGGAGCATTTAATATAGCAAGATAAACTAGGACCACCTTTTTATTAGTCTTCCTCTTCCCCACCCCTCCTCACCCAGTCATCTAGGTAGAAGACAACTATTAGAAAAAAGAATCAAATTGTCCCCACTGCCAAGCCTACTCAAAGGATAGGAGGGGTGAGCTCAGTGTTTCTCAAAATGAAATCCATGGACTGCCAAGCATTAGAATCCCTGGGGTTTCCCAAACAATTCCTTTCAAACAAGCACCTCTGATTGAACTGAACTAAATTATTGACTTGGCCAAAACATTCATTCAAAATTTTCCATTACATCTTATGGAAAATCTCAAATGAACTTTTCAACCAATCCAATATTACCCAGACCAACTTTCTACATGCAGCTTCCAGGAGGAAAACAATACCAAATGAGACAGCTTCATGATAGACAAGGTTTTCGCTTTGCTCCCAGGGAGGTAAAATGGAGCAGAGGTCCTGGCTACAACTTCCTCCAAAACAACATGAAATTGGCCTTTTCCAAACTGCACACAGGCTGGACTGCCAGAGGTTCTGAATTCTAAGGCATTGTCTGTGAGCAAGTTCACTTTACTCACAGGAAAGCCACATAGCTCAAAGGGCTCAATGTCTACATTTTCTCTTATAGTAGAGTCACAAATTTCTCTTTGAAAGCCATGAAGCTAACAAAGACCCCATGACTTGAAGCATTCCTATTCTGCTTTGGCTCTCCATTATGGGGTCAACAGCTTGTCCTGAAGAAATAGCCCTTAGAACCCTTCACAAGCTCAGAGCCCTGGACTGGGAAGGATTTGAACTATAGCTTCCTCTGTTCGGATATAACAGTCCTTAACACTCTGGTCAAAATCTGACTCTTCCTTCAATGCTATATCATATGGACAATCTCTTCCCTTTTTTGTTTGTGAATCAGCTTATACATGATTGATCAATAAAAAAGTGATACCAACATAACATGGAAATTAAAAGCAGGTTTCTATGCAGCTAATGAAGCTATAAAAGGTCAATTTACTGTGCATCTAATGAAGCTGGAAAAGGTCAGTTTTCATTCCAATCCCAAAGAAAGGCAATACCAAAGAATATTCAAACTACCACACAATTGTACTCATCTCACACGCTAGCAAAGTAATGCTCAAATTTCTCCAACCTAGGCTTCAACAGGATGTGAACCAAGAACTTCCAGATGTTCAAGCTGGATTTAGAAAATGCAGAGGAACCAGAGATCAAATGGCCAACATTGGTTGGATCATCGAAAAAGCAAAAGAACTCCAGAAAAACATCTACTTCTGCTTCATTGATTATGTTAAAGCCTTTGAATGTATGGATAACAACAAACTGTGGAAAATTCTTCAAGAGATGGGAATACCAGACCACCTGACCTGACTCTTGAGAAATCTGTATGCAGATCAAGAAGCAGCAGTTAAAACTGGACATGGAACAACTGACTGGTTCCAAATTGGGAAAGGCTGTACATCAAGGCTGTATATCATCACTCTGCTTATTTAACTTATATACAGAGTACATCATGTGAAATGCCAGGCTGGATGAAGCACAAGCTGGATTCAAGACTGCCTCCAATTGGAGTCAATATCAATAACCTCAGATATGTAAATGACACCACCCTTATGGCAGAAAGCGAAGAGGAACTAAAAAGCCTCTTGATGAAGGTGAAAGAAGAGAGAGAGGAAAAAACACTGGTTTAAAACTCAACATTCAAAAAAACTAAGATCATGGCATCTGGTTCCATCACTTCATGGTGAATTGATGGGGAAACAATGGAAACAGTGAGAGAATTTATTTTCTTGGATTCCAAAATTACTGCAGATGGTGATTGCAGCCATGAAATTAAAAGACGCTTACTCTTTGGAAGAAAAGCTATGACAAAGCTAGAAAGTGTATTAAGAAGCAGAGACATTAATTTGCCAACAAACGTCCATATAGTCAAAGCTACAGTTTTTCCAGTAGTCATGTATGGATGTGAGAGCTGGACCATAAAGAAGGCTGAGAGCCAAAGAAAGATTGAAGGCAGGAGGAGAAGGGGATGACAGAGGATGAGATGGTTGGATGGCATCCCTCACTCAATGGTCATGAGTTTGAGCAAACTCCAGGAGATGGTGAAGGACAGGGAAACACGGTGTGCTGCAGTCCACGGAGTCACAAAGAGTCATACATGACTGAGTGACTGAACAAGAAATGAAGCATGGGCCCCTTCCAAGGCCCTAGGGGGAGCCCTAGTTTGTGTTCACACAGGCATGTTAATAAAACTGACTAGGAGCTATTTTCAGAGAAGGCAATGGCATCCCACTCCAGTACTCTTGCCTGGAAACTCCCATGGATGGAGGAGCCTGGTAGGCTGCAGTCCATGGGGTCGCTGAGTCAGACACGACTGAGTGACTTCACTTTCACTTTGCACTTTCATGCATTGGAGAAGGAAATGGCAACCCACTCCAGTGTTCTTGCCTGGAGAATCCCAGGGATGGCGGAGCCCAGTGGGCTGCCATCTGTGGGGTCGCACAGAGTCGGACACGACTGAAGCGACTTAGCAGCAGCAGCAGCAGGAGCTATTTTAACTGCAATTAATTAAAGCTGCTGTGTCCTTATACTCCAATTTCCTATCAGACTATAAGGCATTGGAATGGCTGCAGCATTCTGGTACTTAGCCAAGGGGCAACTGAGTTGGAGATATATTTATATTATGGAGAGTGGACAATATCAATGGAGTTTGTAATTTTATCAAGTTGCTGCTGATGGTCTAGTATACAACACAGTACTACTTTGTTCTAAGGGTATTTATTGATATTGGAGTGTTGTCACATCTATACACAGCAATGGCTTCCAGTCATACTTCTACTTCCCACTTTACCAACTTATCGGAGTGATAAAATAAAGGGGTACCAAAACAAAGTCACACATGTTCCTATACCACCTTATCATGCGTAGATTCATACAAGCATGACTGCAATCAACATACAGAACTGCTCCAGTACCACAAAGACCTCCCTAGTGTTACCCCTTTATATTCACAACCAGCTCCCCTCCAGCCCTGGTAACTCCTAGTTTGCTTTCCATGTCTACAGTTTTGTCACTTTGAGAATGTTATTTAACCATATGGCTCCTTTTGACTGTGACGATTTGTCAGACTCTGTTTTTGATGACCTTGACAGTTTGGGGGAGTACTGGTCAAATAGAATGTCTCTTAGTTGGGATTGGTCTGATGTTTCTTTTCATGATTACATGGGGTGATGAGTGCTGGGGAGGAAGACCACAGAAATAAAATGAAATTCTCCCACATCTTATCAAGGGGCGACACTATCAACACCACTTGTCATTGATGATACTAACCTTGATCTTCTGATTGAGATAGTGTTTGTCAGGTTTCACCACTAAAAAGTAACTCTATTTTCCCTCTTTTCACACTGTAGCCTTTGAAAGGAACTCACTGTGCACAGCCCACACCTAAGGAGTGGGGAGTATTGAGTTGGCCAAAAAGTTCATTCAAGTTTTCCATACGATATTCTGGAAAATGGAGAAAGCAATGGCAACCCACTCCAGTACTCTTGCCTGGAAAATCCCATGGACGGAGGAGCCTGGTANAGCCCACACCTAAGGAGTGGGGAGTATTGAGTTGGCCAAAAAGTTCATTCAAGTTTTCCATACGATATTCTGGAAAATGGAGAAAGCAATGGCAACCCACTCCAGTACTCTTGCCTGGAAAATCCCATGGACGGAGGAGCCTGGTAGGCTACGGTCCATGGGGTCACAAAGAGTCGGACACAACTGAGCAACTTCACTTTCATGCATTGGAGAAGAAAATGGCAATCCACTCCAGTATTCTTGCCTAGAGAATCCCAGGGACAGACGAGCCTGGTGGGCTGCTGTCTAGGGGTCACACAGAGTCAAACATGACTGAAGCGACTTAGCAGCAGCAGCATTATGGAAAAACTCAAACGAACTTTGTGGTCAACTTAATACATCCACATAGTTGAAGAGAGAGTATCTAAATACATTATTTGGATTTTTCTGCATAGATTTATCTATTCTGATGCATTTAATTATTTATCCAATCTTGTTTATATCAATATGGACTCAGGGATGCTTATTTTATACTTCAAGCTATAATTCAATACCACTTATGTACTTTCTTGCTCAGAGTGTTCCAGCTTTTGCCATTGAAAGTTCTTTCATTTGTTCCTGTGTCCCTCTTTACATACCCCCCAAAATTGTGTTTGTGTGTGTTTGAGTACTTTCTTACTATCTCACTGGAAGATACTCCAGACTCACCTTGTATATTTCCTGTCCCAGTTCTAGAATCATTTGTCCAAGGACTCTTGACTCCTTCTATTGGAAAATGGTATTAGAAAGCAAGATCTTTGTTCTAAGGGTATTTATTGATATTGGGGTGTTGTCACATCTATATCCTCTGACAGAGTAAGAAAACCCATACACACACATATAAGCTATACATATATATGGGCTTCCTTGGTGGCTCAATGGTAAAGAATCTGCTTGCAGTGTAGGAGACACTGGAAATGAGGGTTTAATCCTTGGGTCAGGATGATCCCCTGGAGAGGGAAATGGAAACCCACTCTAGTACTCTTGCCTGGAGAATCCCCATAGACAAAGGAGCCTGGTGGGCTACAGTCCATGGGGTTGCAAAGAGTTAGACACAACTGAGCAACTGAACACACACACACATATACATATACATTCATCTGTACATCTGTATCTATATTAAGGTACATATGAGTTCATACTGATGTCTCCAACTCTAAACCATTACCACATGTATCATTCTAAGCTCCTCCCTTTGCTTATCTGTAACCTCCCATTCCAACAGTGAGAAATTTGGCTCCCAATGTCTGCTGTACATTTCTGTTAATTATTCATGTATATATGTATCATGATTTCAGAGTTATTTCTGAAATGGGAAACAATTTAATCAAGTGAAGCACAGTATTTATGTACAGTTATTTCTGCCCTTTGTCTTAAAGATTTCCAGAGTTTCTTCCAGGTCAGCACATATTTTCTTATAAATGACTATTTACCTAATTTCATATAAACCTTGATCTTCTTCTTGAAGGGAAGTTCTCAAAATTATCTGAACTTCAGAATCCCCAAAACATAAAGTTGTCGCTTGTGGTAGTCATGGTTTCTATATGCCTTTTCCAACATGACATGGTATGAAGCAACTGGGGACAAATTGTTTCATTTCTAAAGGGAAAGAGCTAGCAACATATGAAGACCTTAAGAAACAACCTGAAAATCTTATAGAAGTAAATTGCTTTAGTGCAAATGGTTTAGTGACTTCAGAAGTAGGGTAGCTGCAAAGGCAGATACAGAAGCTGCCAATGTATTTCTGTTCATATTGATAGAAAACAATGAAGAAGGCTATATCCTAGATGAAGTGTTTAATTTTGATTAAACATATGTTTGACAAAACAGCTTTCTAGGACTTATCTTGGAGAAAGCAATGGCACCCCACTCCAGTACTCTTGCCTGGAAAATCCCATGGACGGAGGAGCCTGGTAGGCTGCAGTCCATGGGGTGGCAAAGAGTCAGACATGATTGAGCGACTTCACTTTCACTTTTCACTTTCATGCATTGCAGAAGGAGATGGCAAGTCACTCCAGTGTTCTTGCCTGGAGAATCCCAGGGACGGGGAGCCTGGTGGGCTGCTGTCTACGGGGTCACACAGAGTCGGACACGACTGAAGCGACTTAGCAGCAGCAGCAGCAGGACTTATCTTGGAGGAGGAAACAGAAACTCCAGTTTATACTGTCCCAAAGATTGGATGTGAAGCTGGGGACAGATATCAGTGCAGATTTCTCCATGCCAGTATTTTATTAGTCTCACATCTTTGTTTTTGATAGCTCTCTGGTTCAGATTTGCCATAAATTTTAAGTGGTATACCTCAAGCCTATTTTTTTCCCCATAAACTGTTACTTTTAAGTCACAGTTTTAGGTATATGATTTTATTTTTAAATGTCCAATATTATTAAAGTTTACTGTTTATGTCTCTGGTGCTAAATCACTAACCTGTGAACATGTCCTTCCTAGGCAAATATTTTATCTCATTCATTTTTGCAATTTCAACCTATAACCCAGTGATTGTTGAATGGTTAAATATACATTATAATGTAGTTTAGCACCTATGCCTGATTTCCTTTGGGTCTTACTGAGTTCTTAGCCCTTGGGCATGCATCTTCCTTTTCCAACCATTCACCTTTACATCCTGGTGAGGTCAGGTGGCCTTCTCCCTTGACATCCATGAGATCTACCCATCAGTAATTCAAAATCAAACATTTCATATATGCCTGCCAATCAACAATTTATTTGGCTCAATATTTTCATGGCAGGCCCTGCTTCTATATTCTGTTTGGTGTCAGGTTCAGTGATGGCTGCGAGAATGCCTAATTTATGGTGTCTGTCTGCTTGAAACTGTTTTTATTCTGAGATGGAATTCCTTTCAACCTGCACAAACAGTTACACTAATAACTGGCTTTTGTAGAGCACTGAAGTTTCCAAAGCATCTTCTCTAATGTTCCCCATGACCCCGAGGGTCAGACAGGACAAACAATATTCCTGCCTTGATAGAAGGCCTAGACTTAGAAACATGAGTTCTATCCCCACGTCTGTCCTTATTTCTAACTTCTTGACTCTTCTAACTTTAAATACAGTGGCTGTATAGTGCACATAATGTGATTATGCCATGAATTTGTCTCTCACTTTAAAAAACTCATTCTCAAATAGAAAGAACAATTTTTAAGTGTAAAGTAAAATCAACTAAATTTCAAGTAAAAGAATGGACTTTATTTAGAAGGGAGTTGACAATTTTTAGACATTCTCTATGAAGCATCTTGACTTTATTAGTGGTTCAAAAAGAGTCAGACTTTCTAGAAAACAAACCTGTGGCTTATTGCTCAAAGTTTACTCTATGCCAGCAATGGCATCTAACCCAGAGTAAGAAATGTGTCCAAGGTATACTTTACAAAGTCTGAGAACTGAGGAGAGCTGATTCAGGGCTTGTGACCCAAGCATTTCAGCCCCATCTCCTATGCAGACCCAGTAGAATATTACTCTGGAGACTGCAGAAAGCAAGGCTATTTAGCCCCTTAGAAATTCATCTTCATAGATTGAGAACATGACCACCAAAAAAAACTAAGTTTAACTATATAGAGGGACTAACAGAATGATAGAACAACACAGACTCTTGCTAAAGACAGCAACATTTCTAAAATATAAAAGGACCAATATCCAGGGGTACATTATTGCTAAGGCTTGATCTTAATCAAACCAGACCTCTTTGGCTACCTGTTGTTTTGATTATACAGTCCAAGGAAGACCTTGGATTTCAGCATAAAGGACAGCAGCTATTAGGACCCTCTGATTTGGTCTCTCAGATACCATTGATTATAAGATTCATTACACATTAATGACATGTCTGAGACTGTACACATTGGCAAATTGATTCACAAACTTGGTAAACTGATTCACAAAATTCAAAGGGTAAAAAATGACTACTGAGAGTTAAAAACAAAAAGCTCAGTATTTGTTGGATGATGGTTGAAGTGATATTGCCCATGATGGATAAAGGGCTTCTCTGGTGGCCCAGCAGTAAAGAATCTGCCTGCCAATGCAGGAGACAAAGAGACACGGGTTCCATCCCTGTGTGAAGAAGATCCCTGGAGGAGGAAATGGCAACCCATTCCAGTATTCTTGCCTGGGTGTGGACAGAAGAGCCATGACAGATAAAACCTCAAAGAGCTCTGATTCTGATTTCCTTCGTATTGGTTAAACACTTAAACAACAGGAGTCTTTCAGCCACAGCTTCCTTCTACAACCACCTTCCTATTGCTTCAGTTCAGTTCAGTCGCTCAGTCGTGTCCGACTCTTTGCGACCCCATGAATGGCAGCACACCAGGCCTCCCTATCCATCACCATCTCCCGGAGTTCACTCAGACTCACGTCCATCGAGTCCGTGATGCCATCCAGCCATCTCATCCTCGGTCGTCCCCTTCTCCTCCTGCCCCCAATCCCTCCCAGCATCAGAGTCTTCTCCAATGAGTCAACTCTTCGCATGAGGTGGCCAAAGTACTGGAGTTTCAGCTTTAGCATCAGTCCTTCCAAAGAAATCCCAGGGTTGATCTCCTTCAGAATGGACTGGTTGGATCTCCTTGCAGTCCAAGGGACTCTCAAGAGTCTTCTCCAACACCACAGTTCAAAAGCATCAATTCTTCGGCGCTCAGCTTTCTTCACAGTCCAACTTTCACATCCATACATGACCACAGGAAAAACCATAGCCTTGACTAGGTGGACCTTAGTCGGCAAAGTAATGTCTCTGCTTTTGAATATACTATCCAGGTTGGTCATAACTTTTCTTCCAAGGAGTAAGCGTCTTTTAATTTCATGGCTGCAGTCACCATCTGCAGTGATTTTGGAGCCCCAAAAAATAAAGTCTGACACTGTTTCCACTGTTTCCCCATCTATTTCCCATGAAGTGATGGGACCGGATGCCATGATCTTCGTTTTCTGAATGTTGAGCTTTAAGCCAACTTTTTCGCTCTCCTCCTTCACTTTCATCAAGAGGCTTTTTAGCTCCTCCTCACTTTCTGCCATAAGGGTGGTGTCATCAGCATATCTGAGGTTATTGATATTTCTCCCGGCAATCTTGATTCCAGCTTGTGTTTCTTCCAGTCCAGCGTTTCTCATGATGTACTCTGCATATAAGTTAAATAAGCAGGGAGACAATATACAGCCTTGACGTACTCCTTTTCCTATTTGGAACCAGTCTGTTGTTCCATGTCCAGTTCTAACTGTTGCTTCCTGACCTGCATACAGATTTCTCAAGAGGCAGGTTAGGTGGTCTGGTATTCCCATCTCTTTCAGAATTTTCCACAGTTTATTGTGATCCACACAGTCAAAGGCTTTGGCATAGTCAATAAAGCAGAAATAGATGTTTTTCTGGAACTCTCTTGCTTTTTCCATGATCCAGCGGATGTTGGCAATTTGATCTCTGGTTCCTCTGCCTGTTCTAAAACCAGCTTGAACATCAGGGAGTTCACGGTTCACATATTGCTGAAGCCTGGCTTGGAGAATTTTGAGCATTACTTTACTAGCGTGTGAGATGAGTGCAATTGTGCGGTAGTTTGAGCATTCTTTGGCATTGCCTTTCTTTGGAATTGGAATGAAAACTGACCTTTTCCAGTCCTGTGGCCACTGCTGAGTTTTCCAAATTTGCTGGCATATTGAGTGCAGCACTTTCACAGCATCATCTTCCAGGATTTGAAACAGCTCAACGGGAATTCCATCACCTCCACTAGCTTTGTTCTTAGTGATGCTTTCTAAGGCCCACTTGACTTCACATTCCAAGATGTCTGGCTCTAGATTAGTGATCACATCCTCATGATTATCTGGGTCGTGAAGATCTTTTCTGTACAGTTCTTCTGTGTATTCTTGCCACCTCTTCTTAATATCTTCTGCTTCTGTTAGGTCCATACCATTTCTATCCTTTATCGAGCCCATCTTTGCATGAAATGTTCCCTTGGTATCTCCAATTCTCTTGAAGAGATCTCTAGTCTTTCCCATTCTGTTGTTTTCCTCTATCTCTTTGCATTGATTGCTGAAGAAGGCTTTCTTATCTCTTCTTGCTATTCTTTGGAACTCTGCATTCAGATGCTTATATCTTTTCTTTTCTCCTTTGCTTTTCGCCTCTCTTCTTTTCAGTGCTATTTGTAAGGCTTCTCCAGACAGCCATTTTGCTTTTTTGCATTTCTTTTCCATGGGGATGGTCTTGATCCCTGTCTCCTGTACAATGTCACGAACCTCATTCCATAGTTCATCAGGAACTCTGTCTATCAGATCTAGGCCCTTAAATCTATTTCTCACTTCCACTGTATAATCATAAGGGATTTGATTTAGGTCATACCTGAATGGTCTAGCGGTTTTCCCTACTTTCTTCAATTTAAGTCTGAATTTGGAAATAAGGAGTTCATGATCTGAGCCACAGTCAGCTCCTGGTCTTGTTTTTGTTGACTGTATAGAGCTTCTCCATCTTTGGCTGCAAAGAATATAATCAATCTGATTTCGGTGTTGACCATCTGGTGATGTCCATGTGTAGAGTCTTCTCTTGTGTTGCTGGAAGAGGGTGTTTGCTATGACCAGTGCATTTTCTTGGCAAAACTCTATTAGTCTTTGCCCTGCTTCATTCCGCATTCCAAGGCCAAATTTGCCTGTTACTCCAGGTGTTTCTTGACTTCCTACTTTAGCATTCCAGTCCCCTATAATGAAAAGGACATCTTTTTTGGGTGTTAGTTCTACAAGGTCTTGTAGGTCTTCATAAAACCGTTCAACTTCAGCTTCTTCAGCATTACTGGTTGGGGCATAGACTTGGATAACTGTGATATTGAATGGTTTGCCTTGGAAACGAACAGAGATCATTCTGTCGTTTTTGAGATTGCATCCAAGTACTGCATTTCGGACTCTTTTGTTGACCATGATGGCTACTCCATTTCTTCTGAGGGATTCCTGCCCGCAGTAGTAGATATAATGGTCATCTGAGTTAAATTCACCCATTCCAGTCCATTTTAGTTCGCTGATTCCTAGAATGTCGACGTTCACCCTTGCCATCTCTTGTTTGACCACTTCCAATTTGCCTTGATTCATGGACCTGACATTCCAGGTTCCTATGCAATATTGTTCTTTACAGCATCGGATCTTGCTTCTATCACCAGTCACATGCACAACTGGGTATTGTTTTTGCTTTGGCTCCATCCCTTCATTCTTTCTGGAGTTATTTCTCCACTGATCTCCAGTAGCATATTGGGCACCTAACGACCTGGGGAGATTCTCTTTTGATATCCTATCATTTTGCCTTTTCATCCTGTTCATGGGGTTCTCAAGGCAAGAATACTGAAGTGGCTTGCCATTCCCTTCTCCAGTGGACCACGTTCTGTCAGACCTCTCCACCATGACCTGCCCGCCTTGGGTTGCCCTGCAGGCATGGCTTGGTTTCATTGAGTTAGACAAGGCCCTGGTCCTAGTGTGATTAGATTGATTAGTTTTCTGTGAGTATGGTTTCTGTGTGTCTGCCCTCTGATGCTCTCTCGCAACACCTACCATCTTACTTGGGTTTCTCTTACCTTGGGCGTGGGTTGTCTCTTCACGGCTGCTCCTTACCTTGGATGAGGGGTATCTCCTTACCGCCACAGTTCCTGTCAAAGGAATTGGTAAAGTTTCAGGCCTCAGGAAATACAGGTGTTAGGGAGTGCTGACAATCTCAGAAGCAAGAATACATGCCCAGCTCCAACTTCATAATAACTCTGCTCCGGACATCTCCCATTCTTTTGTCACTGTTCTCAAATTGCAGATCCCAGGAGACCCCAATTCACCTGGTTTGGCCCAAGAGTATATCTCCCCAGGTTGAGAGGAGTTAGGCCAGCACAATGGAAAACCCCACCAGCTCTGTCTGATGGTGAGGAAACCAGTTTCAGAAGGAAAAGTAAAGTGGTGTCATTACTAAAAGAAAATGGAAATTGGAACTTAAGGCAAATGGAAGAAAGGTGCTCCTCTAGATGAATATAGTAGAAAACAGTGCCTTTTATCCATCCTAGAGGCAAAGAATTCAGCCCCCATTAACCCTCTGAGGGGCTTTCCTAGTGGCTCAGCAGTAAAGAACCCTCCTGCAATGCAGGAGATGTGAGTCAGGGAGATCCTCTGAAGGAGGGTATGGCAACCCATTCCAGTATTCTTGTCTGAATAATTCCATGGACAGAGCAGCCTGGTGGACTATAGTCCATAGGGTCACAAAACAGTCAGCTATGATTTAGCGACTAAACAACAACAATAAAACCCTTTTTAGGGACCACCATTGTAGGGCACACAACTTGCACATATGTAGACAATAGCCATAGGGAAAGAGATGTCAGACGTCAGCTACTCATGGACGGTCTGTCAAAGTAACTGATAAAGAAACCTGAGCCTCTCCAAGTAACCATTGTCTCAAATATTGCCATGTTAATTCACAGAGTTTATTTAATTTTCCAGTCATTCACACTAGGCACTTTCCTAGGCATTTTGTTGTATTTGGGTCAGATACCTTCCCTTCTCCCCCTTTTTTAAAGATTATATCTTTATTATTGGGATATAGTTGCCTTACAATGCTGTGTTAGTTTCTGCTGTACAATGAAGTAAATCAACTATGTGTATACATATAAGCCCTCCCTCTTGGACCTCCCTTCCACCCACCCCCAATCTACCCAAGTCGGTCATCACAGAGCAACGAGCTGAGCTCCCTGTGCTATATAGCAGGTTCCCACTAGTCATCTTTTTGACACATGGCAGTGCCTAGATGTCAGTCTAAATTTCCCAATTCATCCCACCCTCCAGATATCTTTTCTCTATGTCTGCATCTCTATTCTTGCCCTGCAAATAGGTTCATCTGTACTATTTTATTATGAAAATATCTGAAGATCCAAGTTACTTTGGCAGTCGTAATCCAGGTTAACTTCTTGTGATCCTCAGATCTTTTTCTAACAATTGTTTTTTATGGCTTTCTCCTGGAGCAAAAGTCAGCAAAGTGCATACTTATGGATGACAAACCAGGAGTGACCGCTGCAGTTCTGATCCTGTACCTGCGTCTCAGCCATGCTGTTTCATGTAGGTACATGGTACACTTTGACCAGGTAGCCTGGGAATAAACAGCCAAGATTTGACAAGCAGGGGAGGAACAAAAGAAGGTCCTGTGAAGCCATTGTTGGCTCTTGATACAATGACCTCTGCCTGCATTCCCATTTGGACTGACACAGCTGACTAATTTAATGTGCTTGAACCTCAGTTTATTTAATCTATGTAATACAGATAATAAATCTTATCCATCAAAAAAAGACTGTGACTACTCAGCCATAAAAAGAATGAAATAATGCCATTTGCAGCTATATGGATGGACCTAGAGATTATGCTAAGTGAAGTTAAGTCAGAAAGAGAAAGATATACCATTTGGAATCACTTATGAAAGTGTGAAAGTGTTAGTTGCTCAGTCATGTCCCACTGTTTGTGACCCCATGGACTGTAGCCCACCAGGCCCCTCTGTCTATGGAATTCTCAAGGCAAGAATATTGGAGTGGGTAGCCATTCCTTTCTCCAGGGCATCTCCCTGACCCAGGGATCGAACCCAGGTCTTCTACATCACAAGTGAATTCTTTACTGTCTGAGACACCAGGGAAGTGGAGTCACTTGTAGGTGGAATCTAAAATGTGACACGAATAACCTTTATTTGCAAACCAGAAACAGACTCAGAGCCTTTGAAAACAAACTTATGGTTACCAAATGGGAAAGTAGGGGAGAGATAAATTAAGAATTTGGGATTAACAGATATACACTACTATATACAATAGATAAACAACAAAGACCCATTTATAGCACAAGAAACTATACTCAGTATCTTGTAAATTACTTATAATGGAAAATAATCTGCAAAAGTATATGTGTGTGTATATATATATATATATATACACAAAAGTATATACAAAATATATGGATGTGTGAATCATTTTGCTGTACACCTGAAACTAACACGACATTGTAAATCAACTATGCTGCTGCTGCTAAGTCACTTCAGTCGTGTCCGACTCTGTGCAACCCCATAGACGGCAACCCACCAGGCTCCCCTGTCCCTGGGATTCTCCAGGCAAGAGTACTGGAGTGGGTTGCCATTGCCTTCTCCAATGCATGAAAGTGAAAAGTGAAAGTGAAGTTGCTCAGTCATGTCTGACTCTTTGCAACCCCATGGACTGCAGCGTAACAGGCTCTTCCGTCCATGGAATTTTCCAGGCAAGAGTACTATACTCCAATTAAAAATAAATTTGAAAAAAATCATATAATCAGGAAATTTTTAAAAAAGAATAAAATGAAATAAGGAGCAGGAGGGAGGAGGAGGAGATAGAGGAGGAGCAATATGAAGTTCATGAATTGGAAGATACTATTGTCAAGATATCAGTTCTTCCCAATTTAATTTAGAAATCCAGCACAATCATCATCAAAATACAGAAAGCTTTTATCAATATATAAAAGCTAATTCTAACATTTATATGAAATGCCAAAAGATCTAGAACAGTAGAAAAAAATCTAAAAAAAAAAAAGAAGACACACATTACTTGATTTCAATACTTACTCTGTTTAAAGCTATAATAATTGTGAAAGAGTGATATTGGCAAAAGGATAGACATAGAGATCAATGGAACAATACAATGAGCCCAGAAATAGACCCATACAAATATAGTCAACATATATTAGACAAAGGTGCAAAGGCAATTTGATGTAGAAAGTACAAACATTTCAACAAATGGTACTGGAACAACTGGATGTTCATTTGCAAAAATATAAACTTCAGCACAATCTCATACTACAAATGAAATTTAATTCAAATGTACCACAGAACTAAATGTAAAATCTAAAACTATAAAATTTTCTAGAAGAAAATAGGAAAAATTCTGTGTGACTTAGGGTTTTGTAATTAATGTTTAGATATAACACCAAAAGCAATATCCATGGAAGAAAAAAAAATAAGTTAGATTTTAACAAATCAAATTGTTTGCTTTTCAAAGACACTGTTAAGAGAATTAAAAGATAAAACAAAGTACAGACTGAGAAAAAATACTTGTAAATCACATATCTAATAAAGGACTTATATCAAGAACATACAAAGAAATCCTAAAACTTAACAATAAGAAAACAAACTAGTTAAATAAAAACAAAGATCTGATAAATACTTCATTAAAGAAGATATAACAAGGGTACATTAGTGTATAAAAAGATGTTCTACATCATTTGTCATTAGAGAAATTAACATTAAAACAACAACGACATTACTACACATCTATTAGAATGGCTAAAAAAAAAAAAAAGAAAACTGCCAATAAGGGACTTCTCTGGTGGTCTGGTGGTTAGGAATCCACCTGACAGTGCTAGGGACATGGGTTTGATCTCGGGTTAGGGAAGATTCCACGGGCCATGGGACAACTAAGCCCATGCACCACTACTACTCAGCCCATGAGCTGGCAAACTGTAACTACTGAACTCCCATGCCGCAGCTACTGAACCCTCCACTCCAGAGCCTGGGCTCTGCAAAAAGAGAAGCCATTGCTATGAGAAGCCCATGCACCACAACTAGAGAGTAGCCCCCACTTGCCGCAACTAGAGCAAGCTTGCACAAACAATGAAGATCCACCCAGCACAGCCAAAAATAAATAAGTAAATAAATTTAAAAATTTTGAAAACTGCCAATAAAAAATGCTGGCAAGGATAGAGTACAACATGCGCTCATTCACAGCTAGTGGGAATCAAAGTGGTATCAGTCAGTCAGTTCAGTCACTCAGTCATGTCTGACTCTTTGTGACCCCGTGGACTGCAGTGTGCCAGGCTTCCCTGTCCATCACCAACTCGCAGAGCTTGCTCAAACTCATGTCCATTGAGTCAGAGATGCATTCCAGCCATCTTCATCCTCTGTCATCCCCTTCTCCTGCCTTCAATCTTTCCCAGCCTCAGGGTCTTTTCAACTGAGTCAGTTCTTTGTTTCAGGTGGCCAAAGTATTGAAGTTTCAGTTTCAGCTTCAGCATCAGTCCTTCCAGTGAATATTCAGGACTGATTCCTTTAAGATGGACTGGTTGGATCTCCTTGCAGTCCAAGGGACTCTCAAGAGTCTTCTCCAACACCACAGTTCAAAAGCATCAATTCTTCAGCACTCAGCTTTCTTTACAGTCCAACTCTCACATCCATACATGACTACTGGAAAAACCATAGCATTGACTAGACGGACCTTTGTCAGCAAAGTGGTATAGTCACTTTGAAAGTCTACCGGTTGCTTATAAAAGTCAGACATAGATTTACAATATGATTGAATAATCGCACTCCTTGGGGCTTTCCTGGTGGCTCAGAGGTTAAAGCGTCTGCCTGCAATGTGGGAGACGTGGGTTCGATTCTTGGGTCAGGAAGATCCCCTGGAGAAGGAAATGGCAACCCACTCCAGTATTCTTGCCTGGAAGACCCCATGAACGGATTATCCCAAGTGAATTAAAAATTTATGTTCACACAAAATCCTACATACCAGTGTTTTAGCAGCTTTTCATAATCTCCAAAAACCATCCTTTAATGGGTGAATGAATAAGTAAACTACAGTACACCCTTACACTTGAATACTATTCAGTGGTGAAAAGACTTATTGATAAACACAATATAGATGAGTTATAAATAGATTTTGCTAAGTAAAAGAGGCTAGAACCCAAAGGATATGTACTGTATAACTATATTTATATGATATCCTGGAAAATGCAAAATTATAGAAATGAAAAACAAATCACAGGCCACCAATGTTTAGGGAAGGGGGAATGGTTAACTACAAAGAAGATGCATAGGGGAATTTTTAGTGTGATGAAATCATTCTATATGGAATTAAGCTGGTGGATACATGACCCTGTGCATTTGTCAAAACCCTGAGTACATCACCAAAAGTCAATTTTAAAGTATGCAACTAAAAAAATCAACTAAAATGTCAAGGGCTCTCCAGATGGAATACAGATTATGACAAATTACTCTATATAATAAATATTGCATAACCTCAGTGAAAGGTGTAAGGAAAAAGAAGCTGATTTAAATAACTTTGGAAAATGGTGTTTTGATTGGAAAAGGTAAGGCTAAAGAGAAAAAGACTATACATAAGCAGTGTACTCTAGTGGGTGTACTTGTTTTTCAAAGGATATCAGCTATGAAGTCTGAAATCTTTATGCATCTTCTATCATAGATGACATAAGTTAATAAATGATGGATAATGCAGTTATGTTACTCACTCAACCCAGGGATCGAACCTGCATCTCCTTACACTGACAAGAGGATTTTTTACCACTGAGTACTTCGGTTATAAGGGCTTCTCTGGTGGCTCAGATGGTAAAGAATCTGCCTGCAATGCAGGAGACCTGGGTTTAATCCCTGGGTCAGGAANACTCACTCAACCCAGGGATCGAACCTGCATCTCCTTACACTGACAAGAGGATTTTTTACCACTGAGTACTTCGGTTATAAGGGCTTCTCTGGTGGCTCAGATGGTAAAGAATCTGCCTGCAATGCAGGAGACCTGGGTTTAATCCCTGGGTCAGGAAGATCCCATAGTTGGGATCTTGGGTTGAATTCGATCCCATAGAAAAAAGTTAAAAATAAGCTAGGGGAAGACTAGAAGGAATTCTGCAGTGCTGGATTAGAGTTGGAGACAGCAGTATGAATTCATGCTTAGCTTAATATATATAAAAATAGATACAGAAATAAGTATAGGTATACATTATTGTATATATATACATATATATTTCCTAGCTCTTTCTTTGGGAGGATCTAGAAGTAATGATAGCCCAGTTATAATGAGGCACCATCAGTGCCCAGATTTTGCTTTTTAAATAATATTCTTTAATAAAAGAAAACAGGACTCCTTTTGAAAATAGCTGACTCTGGGACTGGGACGGGAAATATACGAGATGAGCCTGCAGCATTTTGTATTGCCAGAAGGAAAGGAAGTGCTCAAAGAAACAAAATGATGGGGTGTGTTAAAGGGAAACAGGAGTGTCAAACTGAAAGAGCTCCCAATGGCCAACGCTGAAACAATTTGAGCAAGAAAATAAATAAAATACTGGATTATAACCCATGAGAAGTAAAAGTGTTAGTCGTTCAGTCATGTCCAACTCTTTGGGACCCTAAGGACTGTAGCCTTCCAGGCTCCTCTGTCCATGGAATTCCCCAGGTGAGAATACTGGAGCGGGTTGCCATTCCCTTCTGCAGGGGATCTTTCTGACCCAGGGATCAAACCCATGTCTCCTGCACTACGGGAAGATTCTTTACCACCTGAGTCAGCAAGGAAGCCCTTATAACTGAAGTATTCAGTGGTAAAGAATCCTCCTGTCAATGTAAGGAGATGCAGAAGATGTGGATTCGGTCCCTGGGTTGAGAAGATCCCCTGGAGTAGGAAATGGCAACCTACTCCAGTACTCTTGCCTGAAGAATCCCATGGACAGAGGGGCCTGGCAGGCTATAGTCCATGGGGTCGCAAAAGAGTTGGACATGACTGACTATTTTGATTCTTGTTAGTCTTAAATTGGAAGTAAGGACAGAAATTAGCAAAGCTGTCATTTATTAATGAAGTCCCGAACATTTGAGGCAGATTGTCATAGGAATTACTGCCTGCTTTTCTGAATTGTTGTTGGTGATAGTAATTTGGCTTTTTACATATCTGACTTAAAGAGAGAAGACTGACTTTCTGAGCTGGATACTGTAAATAATGAGTTGATTTCCTGGTTTACAGGTCAGAGTTCTATTTTTATATATGGTCTGGCCATTGTCCATCTGTATATTCAGTTTCTCAATATATATGAGTCTACCAGATTTTTTAAAAAATGAATAAATAAATAAATGGGCAGAAGGGATAAATTTTTCTTATAGAACATATATAGACATTGTCCCTTTCAGGAGGTGGAGCTTAATCCCCTCTACCTTGAGTGTGGACTGGATTTAGTGACTTGTTTCTATCAGTTCAGAAATGGAAACATAATAACTTGATGGTGTTGAAACTTTGCAAGCACTACTTTGGCCAGATGATAAGGTTACCACTAGCAATAATCATGTTGATAGCATGTACTCTCTGACATGATGTGATAAGAAGAGCACTTCATTTCTGTGACCTTCTCCAAAACCCATAACCTCAATCTAATCATAAGAAAACATCATAAAAACCCAAATTCAGGGACATTATACGAAGTACTTGACCAATACTCTTCAAAAATATCAAAGTGATGAAAAGACAAAGGAACCCTTACAGATCAAAGGAGATTAAGTAGACAAGATAACTAAACGTAATGTGGTTTCTTGGATAGGATCCTGAAATGGAAAGCAAAAAAGACATAAAATGTTTTTAAAAAGAAGAGGCAAAGGAAAAACTAAGGAAAACTGAATAAAGTACAGTTACATTATTATTTCTCTTAATATTAAGTTTATTGTTTTGATAAATGTATCACAGTTATAAAACATGTTAATATTTAAGGAAACTAGGGGACATGCAAATTGAAATTCTTTGCATTATCTTTGCAACTTTTCTGTAAATTAAAAAGTATTTCAAAACAAAATATTTATTTAAAAAATAATATGTATCTCCTTAGGTACTTTTAAATTGACATCTGAACTTTTTCACCATAAGTTTAAATATTTTCAAAAGGTATAATTTCTAACATATTATAAATATTGTTATTTTAAATTAAAACTGTCACATCACTCTTTTAAATATATTCAAGACTATAAATACCAAAGTAATTTGAACCACGCTTTTCAATTTAAAAATTACATGTGCAAACTCTTCCCTTAACTGTCGGAAATATTAAATTATTCCTTATTCTCCTTGAACTCATATTTTAAAATTACTTCCCATACATAATTTAATTCTATTGAGATACACTTTTATGCTTTAAAGTCCCATTGATTACACTAACATATTTCCTTGAAATAAGTATATATATAAATTGAAACTTTAATTTTTAAAATCACCCATGACCATAAGGCTTAAGTGTTAATTATAATTAGATTTCAATCCAGAATAAATTTTTATCAGTAATACACATTTGATCAAAGTGGACTACATTACAAAAATTTGAAAATTATTAAACCTAAAAAGTAATGATTTATTGGAAACACATATCTTAATGAGAAGAATAGAAGTTATTTTTACCTTAAGGAGGACTTATGACACAGGACTTAGGACTTTTGGAACTGTCTTTCTGTTTGCTACACAGGAGGGTACTACTCATGGAAAGACTCCATGACAGAATTTTGACTGAGTGAGAAGTGTGCCTTTCTTTTGTAAAACAGAACAAAGGAGGATGTGACATAAAAGAGGAGTGTGGGAATTCAGCTTGAGATCTTGACCCCAAGTGCATTTTCACACAGAAAATATAGATAAGAGTAAATATGGAAGTTTAGGATTTATGAAGTGATCCCCTTAAAATCATCCATTCCTGTGTCCCGCTCAGACTTCATGTATCTCTGAGAGTACAAATTTCCCAGTCTGAAAGCTAAACTCATGAGGATGCTGAAAGGGTTGGAGTTTATCCCATGGGCTAAAGGAGAATGATCGGAGCTGCCAAGCAGAAAAGATTTTGTACTTTAGAAATAGAATCTGGGTCATTATTTCCTGGAATGGATGAAAGGAAAAAGGAACTGGAGGAGTAGCTGAGTTGGTGGTTTAGAGAAATCTTGTAAAAGTCCCTATGTGGAAGCTCCAACCCTCTTCCAAGGCAGATTCTTATTTATCAGACAATGAGATCCATTAAATGGTAATCATCTCTTCAAGGAACAATTTCCCCTAGTATTCCAGTTCTCTAAGCATCAGGTAATTCTCAGTCCAACAAGTTGAACTTGTCCAGACATTACAGTGCATATTATAGAACCACAGTCCTTGTGACTACAACACAGCATGAGAAGACTAAAGCACATTTTTGTCTCTATAAATGTGGAAGAAGACATTTTATCCTTAGCACTTTCCATTATCTAGTTAGTCCCAATTTAAGGAAACCCTCTGCAATAGAATCCCACTTAAATGAATGCAAAGAATAAAACCTGAGTCTTTACAGAGGATCCTTTACATCCCAGTGGACAGTCTGTATAAATATTGTAATGCTAGCATGAGCAAGACTGTATTTTCACAGATTCCCTCATCCATTTAGCAGAAAACTATTAACTACCTAAATATCTTTTGGGAGGAGTATTTATGTAGTGCCCATTTGTCCCTGCTGCTGCTTAGCTGCTAAGTCACTTCAGTCGTGTCCGACTGTGTGTGACCCCATAGACAGCAGCCCACCAGGCTCCCCCGTCCCTGGGATTCTCCAGGCAAGAACACTGGAGTGGGTTGCCATTTCCTTCTCCAATGCATGAAAGTGAAAAGTGAAAGTGAAGCTGCTCGGTCGTGCCAACTCTTAGCGACCCCATGGACTGCAGCCCACCAGGCTCCTCTGTCCATGGGATTTTCCAGGCAAGAGTACTAAAAAGTGGGTTCCCATTGTCTTCTCTGCCATTTGTCCCTAGATACCTATAAAATACTAAATATTTTAAATAAATCATTGTTTTCATTTTTTAATATAAACTTATTTATTTTAATTGGAGGTTAATTACTTTACAATATTGTATTGGTTTTGCCATACATCAACATGAATCTGCCACAGGTATACACGTGTTCCCCATCCTGAACCCTCCTCCATCCTGGGTTTGGTATCCTCTGAGTAATACCAAAATTGTGTTTTGCATGCTTGACTCTCTTGGTTAAAGGCAAATTGTGTTGCTGAACTGAAATGATATCTTGACAGGTATTACATAATTCAAGCCATGGAAAGCATATTAAGTACTGACAAGGACTCTCTCCTTGATCAAGCTTTAGCCTGGTTCCTCTGAGTCCTCTTCTATGCTAGCCTTCATCTTTGGCCTGCCATCCTTGTCCTTGAAGGAGATTTTAATATGCCACCCCAAAATACACCACCGTGGATTATTTTGAGCCAATCCACCACCATATATGCCATCAAATAATCCACCAACGTGGATTATTTTGCAGACACTGGAGAAACTCACTACCATCCCCCTTTCTGCCTAAAGACAAGGTCTAAATTTCCTTCTGTGAAAGTGTCCTGCAGCCTCTCTCCTGTACTAGGAAGAATATAATGATTCTTAATCACCAGAGACATTTTTATCACCCCAGGTACTGCATGAGATGAGTCTGCATAACAAACATTATAAAAATAGCTTTTATCTTGCATTAGTTTACCCACTATATTTACCTTCTCACAATTTATCACCCCTAGAAGCCCACACCCCTTTCCCTTTACTTTGTTACTTTTCCACAATTTATTACTCTTTGTTAAAATGGTATACAAAACCCCATCCAAAGACTTCTTTGTGTCTTCATTTCTTTTCTGTGAAGGCTTTCATATGCATACATGAAAAGCTTTCACTTTTGGTAATTTTCCTTTTATCAGTTTAAATTTCAGGGTCTTAGTTACTGAACCTAACAAGGTAGAGGAAATGTTTTCTCCT
Organism: Oreotragus oreotragus; assembly: GCA_006410675.1. Lineage (NCBI taxonomy): Eukaryota > Metazoa > Chordata > Mammalia > Artiodactyla > Bovidae > Oreotragus > Oreotragus oreotragus. Next base: position 227,148 of record SJYX01012639.1, on the reverse strand, counting down.
CTTCTGCAAACTGTTGTCCTTGACCTGCCAAGCCCAATCCAGCAAAACAAAAATCCTGTTAAGCCAGTTTCACAGGAATCTGCTCCCTCCTTCATACCTAACCAAGTTTTCCCATACACTGAACCCCTCATTCTGCCTAGTGTCTTTAAAATCTATGAGAGGATGTAGAGAAAATGGAACCCTCTTACACTGTTGGTGGGAATGCAAACTAGTACAGCCACTATGGAGAACAGTGTGGAGATTCCTTAAAAAATTGCAAATAGAACTGCCTTATGACTCAGCAATCCCACTGCTGGGCATACACACCAAGGAAACCAGAACTGAAAGAGACACGTGTACCCCAATGTTCATCGCAGCACTATTTATAATAGCCAGGACATAGAAACAGCCTAGATGTCCATCAGCAGATGAATGGATAAGAAAGCTGCGGTAGATATACACAATGGAGTATTACTCAGCCATTAAAAAGAATACATTCGAATCAGTTCTAATGAGGTGGATGAAACTGGAGCCTATTATACAGAGTGAAGTAAGCCAGAAAGAAAAACACCAATACAGTATACTAACACATATATATGGAATTTAGAAAGATGGTAATGAGGACCCTGTATGCAAGACAACAAAAGAGATACAGATGTGTAGAGCA
>SJYX01012639.1:150895-226223 GCA_006410675.1 Oreotragus oreotragus | reverse complement strand
CCAAAGTACTGGAGTTTCAGCTTTAGCATCATTCCTTCCAAAGAAATCCCAGGGTTGATCTCCTTCAGAATGGACTGGTTGGATCTCCTTGCAGTCCAAGGGACTCTCAAGAGTCTTCTCCCACACCACAGTTCAAAAGCATCGATTCTTCGGCGCTCAGCTTTCTTCACAGTCCAACTTTCACATCCATACATGACCACAGGAAAAACCATAGCCTTGACTAGGCGGACCTTAGTCGGCAAAGTAATGTCTCTGCTTTTGAATATACTATCCAGGTTGGTCATAACTTTTCTTTCAAGGAGTAAGCGTCTTTTTACTAACACATATATATGGAATTTAGAAAGATGGTAATGATAACCCTGTATGCGAGACAGCAAAAGAGACACAGATGTATAGAATGGACTTTTGGACTCTGTGGGAGAGGGAAAGGGTGGGATGATTTGGGAGAATGGCTTTGAAACATGTATACTATCATGTAAGAAACGAATCGCCAGTCTATGTTCAATACAGGATACAGGATGCTTGGGGCTGGTGCACGGGGAAGATCCAGAGAGATGATATGGGGTGGGAGGTGGGAGGGGGGTTCAGGATTGAGAACTCATGTACACCCATGGTGGATTCATGTCAATGTATGGCAAAACCAATACAGTATTGTAAAGCAAAATAAAAGTAAAAATAAAAAAATCTACAGCTGTTTATGTGCATTCAGAATTGAGTTCAGTCTCTTTCTCTCCTAATGCAATAGTCCTGAATAAAGTCTTTCCTGATACAGTTTTTCTTTGTTAGTTTCAGGCACTGTGTTGGGTGTGGTAGTACAAGAGCATATATGGTATAAGTCCCTGCCATCCAAGACCATACAATCCATTGGGTTGTGCATTAACCCAAGAGACGTTCAGTTAGGATGCTTATTTAATATCTTGACCTCCACCCTGTTATTGAAAGTTAACCATACCCTTGAAGAAGCAGAACTGGCCTAGACTTCTGAGGCTTTGCCCAATTCATATGGTAAGGAAGATGCATGAAATTCATATGGTAAGAAGGATGCATGGAATCTTCTCTGTGCCTCTTTGATGAAAAAAACAGTGTTCTAAAAAGCAGATAGTGCCCAGGAAAGTAAAATAACAGATTATCAAGAGAAGCCAGGGTAACATTTTTAACATAGGTACCAGCATTCCTTCTAATTAATACCCCTTTCTTTTCTTCTTTTTTTCCTGACGCTTACAAGATGATCCACATGTTTAATACCAAGAACACCTGTAATCCAAATCACTGCTGACTAGTTGGGTCCTCTAGGAAACAGATGCTTAGACTAATGAGTTTAAGAAATTGGGGACAAAATGCCCTGAAAGATTAAAAGGGAAGAAATAGGATTGAGCAGGATGCACAGGGGATGAGATGTTTGGATGGCATCATTGATTCAATGGATATGAGTTTGAGCAGATGCCAGGAGATAGTGAAGGACAGGGAAGCCTAGTGTACTGCAGTCCATGAGGTTGCAAAGAGTCAGACATGACCTGGTGACTGAACAACAGCAACAATAACAAGAAGCACCTCAGATGAAACGTCAGACCTGACAAAGTCTTGGCCAACGCAACAGAGAACTTTAAAGCAAAGATTGCCCATTAGAGGAGTTTCCTATTGGATAAAAATAGTTGGGCCCTAGTAAGGCCAACTGTGCTCAGGTTTTGGCTTGGGGCTACACCAGAGGAGTGCAGCCTCTGCTCAAAAGCAGAGGTGAATCCTGAAGATGTTGCAGCTGAACGGCAAGTTCATTCCTGAGTGGTACAGCCCCATGATTGCCACAAAGATGCTGCAGAAACTTTTTGTAAGCAGCAAATTGAGGCATAATGCCTTCCTTCCTCTGAGTACTGAGCACAAGAATGTGCAAAATAATCAGCATGATTTTTTAACCCTTTAAATTGTAAGATATAACACATTCTAAAAACTGAAAAAAAAAATGTGCAACTCGAATTTATCGCAAAATGAACACCCATGTAACCACCATCCAGATAAATAGAATATTGGCAACATGCCAAAAGCTGTCCATATGCCTGTTACCCCAAGTACTAGCCCCCATTCCCCAACAAAAGTTAACTAGTATTCTGATTTTATCATTATGATCCTCTAGGGGGCACTTTGCTTGTTCAGAGAAATAGGCTAAATCAAACTTCTGTCTAAACTCAAGAAAATTGAATTTGGGTGTTTATTAATATTGTTAATAATTCCTTCAAACATAGAGCTCTTTTCAATCTTCAATCTTGAGATCTTACTAATGGAACACAAAGAAGTTAAAGCACAGAGAGTGAAGGTAAAGTAGTTGGTGAAGGTGAAGTCGCTCAGTCGTGTCCGACTCTTTGCGACCCCGTGGACTGTAACCTATTAGGCTTCTCCGTCCATGGGATTCTCCAGGCAAGAATACTGGAGTGGATTGCCATTTCCTTCTCCAGGGGATCTTCCCGACCCAGGGATCGAACCTGGGTCTCCCACATTGGAGGCAGACACTTTAACCGCTGAGCCACCAGGGAAGCCCTAACCAATTCTGAGTTCATTTGAAATAGAAATATCACATGTAAATTTATAATTTATATAAACAGAGAATGTGAGAGTAAATGATTATCTAAACTCTGATTCACTGCCAGATTTTCAGAAACACTTTGGCACAGAACAAGGTGTACTTGGGGCTTCCCAGGTGGTGCTAGTGGAAAGAATCTACCTGCTAATGAAGGAGACATAAGAGACAGAAGTTCGATTTCTAGTTCAGGAAGATCCCCTGTAGGAGGGAAAGGCAGCCCATTGCCGTGTTCTTGCCCAGAGAATCCCATAGACAGAGGAGCCTGGCAGAATACAGTCCATAGGGTTGCAAAGAGTCGGAGGTAAATGAAGCGACTTAGCACACACACAAGTGAAGGTATACTTGTTACATAGACCATTGTCAAAGCCTGCAGCCCCAAGAGAATCATAGGCTTACTTCCCCAAAGTGCCAGAATTGTTCTGTTTCTATTAAGACTATTCTGAAAGGAGCTGAACAAAGACTCATCTGTCACACCATTTATTAATCTTTTCTTTGAAAGGATTTGTATGTTCTTATAAAATTAAAATATGTTCTTATAAGCTTAAAATTAGAAATTAACGGAAGTAAAAAGTGAAGTTCCTCTCTTAGTTTGGATTCCACCAAAAGCAGACACCGAGATTAGAATTTGGGGACAAGCAGTTTATTTGGAAGGTAAAGGAGCACAGGGAAGGAGTCAGAAAGTGACACAGAGGAGGGAAGGAAAGTCAATAAAGGATGTGTCCAGGGCAAGTTTTCACTACCTGTAGTTGGGGCCAATTCCCTGTGAACCTCTAGTAGATGGTGTAAAACAGAAGTTGGCAAACTTGCAGAACAGGAGTAAAATCCTGCCCACTGGTTGCTTTTATAAGTTTTAATGGAATATAGCCATTTCCTCTTTCTGCTTACATGTTTTCCATGAGTTGAACAGTTATGACAAACAATATCACCCTCAAAGGCTAAATTACCATTTGGTAGTACAGAAAAACTTTGCAAGTCTGTGGTTTAGAGCCTGCCTCATAGTGGTCCCACTGAAGGTGAGGAAGCTTAAGTGTTTATCTCCACTCATCCCTCATCAGCTGAGGGTTGCCCTAGGGCTGCTAACTCCTCATATCTCTGGTTGACGCTATAGGCCAGCCAAGCACGCTCATATGTCCAAAGGAAGTCCTTACGTGCTTACAGTAAGAAACCACAGAAAGTCCCTTACATACGAACATTCAAGTTGTGAACTTTCAAAGATGCAAACGTGCCACTGTAGGCCCACTGTTGTACTGTACTACTGTATTTTTCAAGATACTGTAAGATTTTAAAAGTTTTCTTTCTTTTTTGTTTTTGTTTTTATGTATCATTTATATGAAAAGTATTATGAACTTATTACAGCACAGTACTATATAGACAATTGTGTTACTTTGTTGGACTTATGAACAAACTGGACTTAGGAACATGCTTTCAGAACAGAACTTGTTTGTCGCTATTGTATAGGTATCAATGGCACCAACAAATGCCAAGGAGATACGAGCAGGACAACAAGAGCACTTGCTATCATTCCAGTCCTACACACCCATCAATTCCAATCACCATGCTGCTGCTGCTAAGTCGCTTCAGTCGTGTCCGACTCTGCGCGACTCCATAGATGGCAGCCTACCAGGCTCTGCCGTCCCTGTAGCCACTTGAACAGTTTGGTGTGTATCTTCCCAGGTGTTTTTCTATGCACATGTAATGTGTTATATACATTTCGGTGCATTAGTTAATTGGGGAATTGATGCCAGGATATGTGTGACAGAGCAGGGGGAATGAGAAAAGGAAGGAGAAATTGAATAAAGGTTTATGCTATTGTGCTGGTAACTGCTATGGGCAACTGGGAACCTTCTGAGTGCCTTAGAATTGTCCCCTTGTTGCTGGCTAAAGCTAACGGTGTTAACATCCACTTAAAATGAGGCTACCTTCCAGGAAGACTGAATAAGCTTCTATGGCTTTGAAAAAAACTCTGAAGCAAAACAAAAAAAGCTAAAGCAATAAAGCACACATTTAATGTAACATGCTGACCACACACAGGGAAACTGGTCAACATAGCTGCACTTGAAACCAGGGGGAGACTATGGGATTGTGGCTGGGAAACCAACGTTGTTTACTCCGAGTCTAAATCATGCCCACAGAGTTAATCACTTATCTGCCCTTGATAAATCTAGCTGGATGAGAAAATAGTCAACTATTAGAACAATGAGTCATAAGATTCTCTGAGATAACAAATATCATTGTACCTGCCTTTAAATAGTAACTGCCCTTCAATTATTAATATCTTAACCAACCATTATAATGGACATAATATCATTACCTTCTTTGTCCAACTTTCTTTTAACCATTAAATTTTAAACACTGTTATGCCTTTCTCACCTTACATGATGACTCAAAACATCATGTTAATCTGTGATCTTAATATTAAAAGAAGTGATTGCCATATCACTCATTCTTCTGCCTGAAAAAAATTGAATCTTTGCCTTAAGTGACTCTTAATGAAGTATATATTTGATCACTTTTCACAACTAGAGAGGTAAAATAAATTATGTCAACTTAGGTGGTTTTACATTCTCCAAAGACAAATTTCAGGAGGACTTTGCATTCATGCCTTATTTCCTTCTTGAGTCTTAAACCTTTAGAGAGGCTTGGATGTCACACTCTTTGCCTAACACTGTGACTTGGGGTTAGGAGACATCCAGAATCTATTGCTGAAGCTAGGGCTTAATCCTTTCCCTGGTACTTTATAGTATCCAACTGTGACTCAACAAAACACTATCTTGTGCTTGCTGGGTTTTCTAACTCTGCTTATTCCAGGCAGCTAAGGAACATGAGGGGCTGAAAATAAAATTCTTCCATGCAAAATGGTGAAACATTGCAAAGATGACAAAAACTTAATTCACACCGCTTGATTTGTGATGTGTGGAACACAGAAGGCAGAACACGTTCAGAAGGCAGAATGTATTTATATTCTATCTGTCAGTGCCCATCTATCTGTCAGTACAGATTAGACTGAAGGATGTATACAAAGAAGGATGCAGAAGAGCCTCCAACCAGTTAACACATCTTGAACCTCACAGCCCGAGATGAGAACAGAAGATCTGGGAATTCAGGAAAGGCTGGGTCTTGGAGGGTCTTAAATTAGCCTGGATTCAGACAAAAACCCATTTACACCAGCAGCATGGGAATCTAATGATGGGGAATCATGGCCCAGATAAACAAGGCAGAATATCAAAGACTATTAGGCAGATCTTCTTGTATGCCATAAGGAGCCCATTCCTACTGTGTAAAATTGTGAGTACCAGCTGTTAACTACAGCCCTTTGCAGACAGATGATCATATCTTTCATTTGGAGAGGAAAAAGTGTTGGAAAAGGGAGTGGTGGATGTCAAATGAGTTGTTATAATTAGTGCATGCATGCTAAGTTGCTTCAGTCATGTTTAACTCTTTGCAACCCTCTGGCCATAGCCTGCCAAGCTCCTCTGTCCATGGGTTTCTCAAGGCAAGAGTACTGGAATGGATTGCCATGCTCTCCTTCAGGGTATTTTCCCAATCTAGGAAATGTACCCACATCTCTTACATCGTCTCCTGCATCGGCAACCGGGTTTTTGACTACCAAGTTTGAATAAAGACTTTTCAATAAAAGATGTAAACAGATAAAGTTCTTGAAAGTGAAAATGACTTATTTTAAAGTATAGCATGGAAGTCTTGGGCTGTGACAAATGATACAACACCTCAGCTCCATGGAAATTTGGAAGTGATTTTTTGCCCAGCTGCCCTAAGCTTCCAGAGATTCTTAGAAGCAGACGGGTTTTTTGTGTTTGCTTCCCAAGGATAAGTCCCCGAAGTGTGCCACTTTTGTGTGCCAAATGAGAGAAGGAATTGCAGTACTCAGTTTATCTCAACCGCACACTAAACTTAAGAGCTGTCTAGAGCTGGATGGATTAGCAAGTTACAGGTAAGTGTGGTATTAGGTGGATGCTTTCTGACTGAGAAACATTTCTGGATAGGGGTGAAAGTATCCAGTATTCAAAATGTTGCAATTACAAGTATTCTAATTGCATAGTATAGGCCACCTTTAGGGAATGAACTTTTATTCACCAACTCCACTGCCAAAGCTCTCATTGTTTTCAGCACAGAAAAGATTTAAACTACAATTGAGAGGCATTTGTCACATTCATTTTACATTGGAATCTTTGTGGCATTGATGTGTCTGCTCCCTGATGTCATCAAGGTTGTCATGGGAACAAAGAATCAGTAGCTTAAAACATCTGATTCTCTCTTCAAATATACCCTCATCATAAAGAAAAAGAAAAAATGTAAAAATCTAAGACAAATGGAATCATTTTGGTGGTTTGGGTTGAATTTTGACACCTTGGGAACAATGAGAACCTGTGTAGGGAAGAGAGGCAGGAGAGGGAGAGAAATGAGAACACTTGCAAGCAAGAAATCGATACCTGGCAAACAAAAGTATTAACAGATCATATTATCACACCTGACCTCTTTAATACAATCCAAAAAATGCCTGTTATCTCTCAACCCGATCATTAAAAACAAGAAAAGAAGCAATGTAAAATCACAGCAGAAACAAAGAAACAATTAAGAGGTGAATTCTCTTTTGGTCTCAATTAGTGGCAAGGTGACCTAAGAGGGGTTCAGAGGAGAGGAAATACATAACGACTCTTTTTAAAAGAAGCCAAGCATATTATTTTAAATGAACCATTGGAAATAAAAAATGGATAGCATAAGTGAAAATTCAATTGCATGATGGAGTTCAAGTATAAATTGCCATTTGTTTACTTTTCAGTCTCTTTTACAAGAAGGTCAGAGAATTCAAATATGGTATTAAAATGCAGTTTTAAAGCCTGTGGGCCTAGTATTGCTGCTTATAGAAAAATCTGGGGAAAGACAGATCAGCCTAGCTATGGGCTTCAGAACAATCAGTGTTTGTCTCACAAAAGTCCCCAGCCCTCCTGAAGATTCTCTGACCATTTGTTGTGCCCTTGCCTGTAGGGAGGAGCGGGGGAGGAGTTTTACTTCAGGAAAATACTGATTGTCTGGCAGAATGAGACTGACCAATAGTAAAGGTCTTTTTTGCTATCAATTTTGAGGGTCATAGTTTAGATTTACAGCTTTGCTTGTGTTGGGGTATGTGGAAGAGAGGGGGAAAGAAGAGGAGAAAGGTGCAGATGCTATTTTCTTCTCATTTAAGAATGTAGTTAGTGGGTAGACTGACATTGTCATAGTTGGTTTTAACTGGTTGCTTTTTTGTATTGAATAAGTATTTTTAACTGCCACCCGAGTTTTACATGGGAGATGATCTGAGTTGTAGTTTATTTTCAATCCTTCTTATTTGTTTCTAGGTAATAGAAATGTGAATTGTAGCTAGCTGTTTAAATATGTAGAAAATCAAACCACCTAAAACTCATTATCACAATGAAGAAAGTAATAGTATATGTAAGAGTGAGGAACTTCTAACTGAAATATTTTGAAATTCAAGGGTAGATGAAAACATCAATCAAAAACTACTCCATAGAAAAAATATGCAAGGATTCAGAAAACTTCCTGGGCTGTCGGGGGCAGGGGGAGGGGAATCTCTGCCTTTATGAGTTTTCTATTGTCAAAATAATTCCCTATAAACAAACCGCCTTAAAACTCAGTGAATTGAAACTACAATCATTTGTTTTCACTTACGCATCTTGGATTAAGGCTGTGCTCCGCTGGGTAATTCTGTTTCAACCTGAGGCTCCAGCATGGCTTGTTCCCTTGCTGCTGGGGTACATGTCTGATCTCTGTGTGTCCACACCGTGGAACCCAGCTGAAGGGATAGCAGCTAGCCAGGACGATGGCAGAGGCACCAGAAGACAAGCACAATTGTGGAAGTTTCACATTTCTGCTTGCACCAACTTTCGATCATAGCATTGGCTGCTGCTGCTAAGTCACTTCAGTTGTGTCCGATTCTGTGTGACCGCATAGACGGCAGCCCACCAGGCTCCCCCGTCCCTGGGATTCTCCAGGCAAGAAAATGGAGTGGGTTGCCGTTGCCTTCCCCAATGCATGAAAGTGAAAAGTGCAAGTGAAGTCGCTCAGTCGTGTCTGACCCTCAGCGACCCCATGGATTCAGCCATGGGTGTACATGTGTCCCCATCCTGAACCCCCTCCCACCTCCCTCCCCATCCCATCCCTCGGGGTCATCCCAGGGCACCGGCCCTGAGCGCCCTGTCTCATGCATCAAACCTGGACTGGCGATCCGTTTCACATATGATAATATACATGTTTCAGTGCTATTCTCTCAAATCATCCCACCCTCGCCTTTGATCCTACCTACCAGCTCTGCTTTATGCTTTTAATTCAGCATTGATTAGACAAATTTTTATGAAGTACCTGCTATAGGCTTGGCACGGAACTGGCATCAGTGTATACAATGGTGGCCATGATAGATATGATATCTCTGCTTTAAGTAGGAAAGAAGCAGTTACAATTAACTGAAAATGGGTAAGCTTGGAACAGGGTGGTATGGCAAAACATATTCAAAGCAGAGAAAATAAACACAGTAACACAATATTCTTCTTATCCCACAGCTCTGGGTAAATGACCTCTTTTCTTTATGTCTAGTTAAATCCTACTCATTTTAGGGTTGTGCTGGTTGTGGTTACAAGGATAAATAAAAACTCAAAGTGACAATTAGCAAAGAATAGTTTTTTTGGTCCATAAGACTGAAAGGTCCAAAAACAAATATTAATAATTTTAGAGGAAGCTCCTGGAGGAGAAAATGGAAACTCACTCCAGTATTCTTGCTTGGTGGAGAAGGCAATGGCACCCCACTCCAGTACTCTTGCCTGGAAAATCCTGTGGATACAGGAGCCTGGTGGGCTGCAGTCTGTGGGATCGCTAAGAGTCAGACATGACTGAGCAACTTCACTTTCACTTTTCACTTTCATGCATTGGAGAAGGAAATGGCAACCCACTCCACTGTTCTTGCTTGGAGAATCCCAGGGACAGGGGAGCCTGGTGGGCTGCCATCTGTGGGGTTGCACAGAATTGGACATGACTGAGGCAACTTAGCAGCAGCAGCATTCTTGCTTGGAAAGTTCCATGGATAGAGGCGCCTCATGGGCTTCTGTCTATGGGGTCATGAAGAGTCAGAAACAACTGAGCAACTGAGCGTGCGCATGCACACACACACGCAAACACACACACATGTATAGTGATGAGATAAGACCAAGAAGTCCTTTCTCTCCATTTCTCTGCCCCAGTCACTCAGCATTGGCACCCATATTGCAAGCTCCTCCCCTCATGGCTCCAAAATGATTGTCAATGGGATTCACACTAACTAGTTCACAAAAAACAAGGAGATGTGCATTGAATGTAAGTCCTGACTTTAGTCGAATGGGATCTCCTTAACTTTTCTAGCTGCTCCATGGCCAGGTAGAATTTCTACCTATGTATTTCTGTACACAACAACAGTACATGAACTGTGAACTTCCAGAGGTTCAAGTTGGATTTAGAAAAGGCAGAGGAACTGTTGGGCCATCGAAAAAGCAAGAGAGTTCCAGAAAAATTTTGACTTTTGCTTTATTGGCTACACCAAAGCCTTTGACTCTGTGGATCACAATAAACTGTGGAAAATTCTTAAAGAGATGGGAATACCAGACCACCTGATCTGTCTCCTGAGAAATCTGTATGCAGGTCAAGAAGTGACAGTTAGAATTGGACATGGAACAACAGGCTGGTTCCAAATTGGGAAAGGAGTACATCAAAACTGTATATTATCACCCTGCTTATTTAACTTATATACAGAGTACCTTATGAGAAGTGCCAGGCTGGATAAAGCACAAGCTGGAATCAAGATTGCCAGGAGAAATGTCAATAACCTCAGATACGCAGATGACACGACCCTTATGGCAAAAAGCAAGGAAGAATTAAAGAGACTATTGATGAAAGTGAAAGAGGAGAGGGAAAAAGTTGTCTTAAAGCTCAACAATCAGAAAACTAAGATCACAGCATCTGGTCCCATCACTTTATAGCAAATAGATGGGGAAACAATAGAAACAGTGAGAGACTTTATTTTTCTGGGCTCCAAAATCACAGCAGATGATGACTGTAGCCATGAAATTAAAAGACGCTTGCTCTTTGGAAGAAAAGCTATGACCAACCTAGAATGCATATTAAAAAGCAGAGACATTACTTTACCAACAAAGTTCTGTCTAGTCAAAGATATAGTTTTTCCAGTAGTCATGTATGGATGTGAGAGTTGGACTGAAAGGATCCAACTCAGCAATTCAATGCCGAAGAATTGATGCTATTGAACTATAGTGTTGGAGAAGGCTCTTGAGAGTTCCTTGGACTGCAAGGAGATCCAACCAGTCCATCCTAAAGGAAATCAGTCCTGAATATTCATTGGAAGGACTGATGCTGAAACTGAAACTCCAATATTTTGGCCACCTGATGTGAAGAACTGACTCATTGGAAAATACGCTGGTGCTGGGAAAGATTCAAGGCAGGAAGAGAAGAGGATGACGGGGAATGAGATGGTTGGATGGAATCACCGATGCGATGGACATGAGTTTGAGCAAGCTCTGGGAGTTGGTACAGTCCATGTGGTCTCAAAGAGTAGGACACAACTGAGCTACTGAACTGAACTGATTCCTGTATATTGAACTTAGTACTGAGCCTCATAGACCCAAGAGCAAGGTCAATTCTCCTAAAATATATGATCTGCCTGAGGGAGGAGAGACATGATAGGCATTGTGTGCCCTCTACAGATTTATGGTTATTGCCAAATTGCTGAACAAATTGGATTCTAATCTAACTCCAGCCAGCAGAAAATAAAGTTTCCATTTCTGTATATCCTCACCAACATTTGGTATGTTCTTAAACTTATTTATTAATGCTAAAATAATGTAAAATGGAATATTATTGTTGATAAGCCATTCTTGCCTCCTTTTTCATAAGTTGCCAGTTTATTTATTTTTTAATGTCTGTTCTATGACTGGGTTTCCTCTCTGATTTATTTTTTATACCAACTTTTTGTCAATAACATGTTTTGCTAATAATTTTTACTGGTCTGTGTCATTCCATTTGGCTGTTAGTCCATTTGTTGTGTAGATGATTTGAATTTCAAGGTATTCAAAGTTAATCAATCCTTTCCTTTTTGGTTTGGTCTTTTTGTGGCTTACTGAAAAAAAAAAAAAAATCCTTTTCTACCCAGTACAGTAAAAACAAAAGCCTCTTTTATTTTCTTTGACAAGTTTTAGTTTTGTTGTTCACCGTTAGGTCCTTAATTCACCTGGCATTTGTTTTTGTGGATGGTGTGAGATAAGGACTTTATTTATGTACTTATTTATTGTCATTTGGATGATTACTTTTTTTAGTACTTAATATTGACTGGTCCTTTCACTGATAATTTTTCAAGGGCTAGTCTCCATTTATGAATGAGACTATTCCTGGCCTCAGCTGGACTCACACAGGTGCAAGTCATGGATGCTTTATACATCTTTCAGAATGACATCCAGTTTGTGTATCTAAAATTAATTTTTATGTCAGTAACTCTAGGAATCCTATGCCAGAGAGGACCTGTAAGCTCAGATCCCATAGCCTCAAGTTCAGTTCAGTTCAGTTCAGTCACTCAGTCATGTCCAACTCTTTGAGATCCCATGAACCCCAGCATGCCAGGCCTCCCTGTCCATCACCAACCCCTGGAGTCCACCCAAACCCATGTCCATTGAGTCAGTGATGCCATCCAACCATCTCATCCTTTGTTGTCCCCTTCTCCTCCTACCCTCAATCTTTCCCAGCATCAGGGTCTTTTCCAATGAGTCAGCTCTCCACATCAGGTGGCCAAAGGTAGAGGCTTAAGTTTTGATTGCTCATGAGAGACATTTCTTATCCACTCAGGACTCCATTAATATAAGTGTAAACCCTTACAGGATCCTGTATTTGCAAGGCATACATTTCATCTCCACACTCAAGGCATACATTTCATCTCCACACTGTACTTGGGCTCAAGCTTTGATCTTCCTAATCACATAGGGAGCAATCAAACCTTGACCATCAACCGTAAAAGTCTATTCTGCATCCATTATCCAGACACAGGTTGCCATAATGTTACTCAGATATTTCCCAAGTCTATTCTGCATCCATTATCCAGACACAAGTTGCCATAATGTTACTCAGATATTTCCCACTGTGACATATTTGAATTTCTTCTTAACTTACAGTGTTTAAAGTATTCTGCATCCATTATCCAGACACAGGTTGCCATAATGTTACTCAGATATTTCCCAAGTCTATTCTGCATCCATTATCCAGACACAAGTTGCCATAATGTTACTCAGATATTTCCCACTGTGACATATTTGAATTTCTTCTTAACTTACAGTGTTTAAAGATTTATCTTTCTTTTCAGCTTTTGTCTATGCATATTTAAAAAAGCTTACTTATATATACTTTATGTGAGGTTGTATTGCTTTACTTTGATTTTCATGTTATTAAAAGTTAAATCTCAAAGTACATCTCTTATTTTAATCTAGCTATCTAGTTAACTAACTATGTCACCTAGGAGACATAGGGTGAATTCCTTATGGGCTTGGATTTTAGCTCTTTTATTAATTTGGTAATAAACATGAATATTGGTAAGTTCCAATAACCCCACAATTAACAGTACCAGAAAGTAATAAATATTCTGAGCTCCAATTTCCTCACCTAAAAATGGTGATACCAATCTCATCTCTCAGAAATATCATGCAGATGAAGTCAAACAACTCATTAAAAAATCAGTACAATGTCTGCTGTATAACAAACAACAAACAAAAGCGGAAGGAAAATATCTTCAATAAATGCCAATTAGTATCATCAAGAAATTTGTGAAATGAATATATGAATAAATTAAAAAACCTTAGCAATTTACACATTGAGGGTTGTGTATCCCCAATTCCAGAAAGCAGAGTTTTCTCAGTATGGAAACAATGGATTATATTCTGCAACCAAATGCATGTGGGCCTCCTGTGGTATCCAGGCCCTATAGCAGCAGTCCCTAGCATTTTTGGCACCAAGGACCAGTTTCATGGAAGACAATTTTTCTACAGAGCAGGGATATATGAACAATGCGGAATAGCTGTAAATACAGCTGAAGCTTCACTCACTTGCCCGCCACTCGTCTCCTGTGGTATGGCCTGGTTCCCAACAGGCCATGGACTAGTATTGATCCATGGCCTGAAGGTTGGGGACCACTGCCCCAGAGAATATTCGGGTCAGGCTGCCTGTCCTTGCGAATCAGGTAGCACTTCCTGGCTTCCCTCCACACTGATGTAGAGTGACAGCTCTCTGCCCTCCTTCCACTTGTCGGGTGAACTAAAACTGCAAGGGTAAAGCTCCCCATCTACTTTAGAAATTTTTTTTACCAGCATATAATGTGCCACTTGCACATTATCACAGTGTCATATTTTCTAATATTAGAAGGGAAAGAGCAATTGGGGTTAACAGGTAGAGAGCTAAAGTTGAAGAATAAAAGCAGGTTAATACCATATTAAGAACAAAGATTTGAGTGAGGCAGCTCTTCTGGGGAGATCTAAAAAACCACTTCCCACTGCAAATGCATGGTGTTCAGGCTCTAATCTAAGTGTTACAAGCTCATCAAATATTTCCACCCAGTGGGCCTCACCCAGGCTACATTCCTCAACCAGGCTTTAAAGTTTTATCTTCTTGAGAGTGGAGGGGAAAATCAGAGTAGTGGCTCATAAAAGTGTGTCTTGTTTGGGAAACGGAAATGAGGCCGGGTGACCAGGGGGTGGGGGGAGTCAAGCCTGTGACTTTCTTCTTTGGGCTTTTCCCACACTGACCCAGGCAGTCTTTCCATGGACCTCTGTCCAAAAGCATGAGAAATGGCCAGAAGGATGGTGAGGGGGTGGGCAACAGGTAGCCTGGGTAAGAAATTGGGGAAAAGATGTGATAAATGCCCTCTGCTATCCGTATGGTGCTTGAGTAGAGGCAGACTTTACCCATGATGCTTCCAAAACTCAAAATGTATGTTATCAGTTATTGAGCCATCACTTATCGAACACCTGCTCTGTACCAGGGTCTGTGCTGGAAATGGAAATACCAGTGGAAATTTAGCACAAGGGAGTGCTATACCATGTGCCAGTATGCAAGGTGCTTTATTTTTATTATCTCACCTAATTTTTGTCGTACTACAGTGATTTTTGCAGTATTATCTCATGTCCTTAAAATCTATAATATGCTGTTTCCAAGTCACTAGAAAGCAGAATTTCATTCAACATAGATGGCACAGTGATTTAATTGAAATACACAGATTTTGTAGCTATATCAGCCTAGGTTTAATTCCCAACTCTGCCATTTATTAGCTCTGGTACCATGGTCAATTGAATTCAAATTCTCCTAGACTCAATCTGCTCACACATAAAATGGGCTAATACTAACTACTTCATAGGATGCTCACAGGATTAAAATGAGATATGTATTTACATAAAGCATATTATAAGTTAACTTTTATTGAAGACTTTTCTTATTCCAAGCATGTGCTAAATAATTTATAAACATCTTATTCAATCCTCACATCATGCCCTCTAGAATGCAAAGAATTTCAGTTTCTTTTAAAGAAACTGAGGCTCATAAAGATTATTTTTTTGCCCAAAGCTATGCAACTACTAAGTACCATGGTTGACTCCCCAAGCCCATCTTACTTTACGCATGTTCTTAACTGCTGTCCTTCTAAGGATTAAGTTAATTTTCCCCATATTCTGTTTGCCTTCTTCTCTGCCCCACACAGATGCACACACACACACACACACACATATGCCTATTGTCACTGAAATTAATCCACCTAAAAATTCACGTGGATAAGTCAACCTCAAGTCTTAGAAATGTAACTATTTCGTAGAGGATTAAACTGTGCACCAGCCTTTTTTTTTTTTTTTTTTTAATTAGGTGGATTTTCTCATTAGAGCACAGCCTTTTGAGCCTGCCTGACTTTGGCTGGAAATGACTCTCTTTTTCACTCACTGCATGAGCCTGAGTGACATATTTAATGTCTTTGGGACTCATTTCCTTCTTTTAAAGAGAGAGGACAAGTTCTTCCTCAGAAGACTGTTGAAAGGATTGAATAAGTTTCGGTAGTTGGACGTGACTATCCTCTGACTGGCACCTAGGAGGGTCTTCAACAAACACAAGTCTCTTTCCCTGAAGAAAGTGAGGTTCAAGAACTGAAGCAAAGAGGGTTTGGTAAGTGCTGTGGTGAAGTGAAGTGAAGTAAGCATCCAAGAGACCAACAAACCCTCAACAACAGACCCATATTTGGGCTAACCACACCCAGATTCAGAGCAGCGTACAAGTGGAGCACACAAAAGGAGTAAAAACATAAGCTGGCCTCCAGGTGATGGAGATATTTCTAGAAATCTAAAGTAGCAGGCTGTCCAGGTTCCTCAACACAGGGAGGCCTCCCTCATGGGGCGCTGGACACACAGGCCAAGGCCTCTTTCAGCTCTTGGGGACAAGGACACACAGGGGCTGTCCCTTAGGCTTAAGGAGAAGCAGGAAACCCACTGGCTCTTGTGGAGCCTGGGAACCCTAGTCACTCCCCCAGGGGAGATCACTGGCAGCCTTAGCCAGAGTGATCTGAGACTGGATGAGCCATGATACCGAGTTCCAGTAAAACCCACAGAATGTTCTGAACTTGTGACTAAGCCTGAGCTAAATAAACAACCCCCCCAGCACCCACCTCAAGGAGGATGGCTCTGTGCGGTATGGCCTAGTAATCTCTTGACTCAAAAATTCAAAGAGTCAAGAGGCTAGACTTTGCAGTTTTCAACACTATTTTAACAGTTACATGTTCAGCCCATATTTCACATCAGTCATTTTGTTAGGAGCTCTGTCAGATGGGAATGTGATTAAGTGCTTTCTCTGAAGCCTAGGGCCTTCTCGGGACCACATGGGGTGGGTTATGTAAAGGTGGAGCTGAGCAGATTGTGCCTGCCTGCTGCTCCCCTGGGTCAACCAGAACAGCTTCCCTTTTATCTGTTTTATTTTATTGGCATTCTGAATAATATTTTGTTGAAGTGATAAAAATGTAAAAATAAAATGTCTTTTTTTTTTTTTTGGAAAGTGGAAACAGCATCTAGGGCAATGATTTGAAGTTAAAGGATGATAAGCATATAATTTAGAAAGAGGGAGAAAGAAATGATTTGTGTGTGTGTGTTAGATATTTTGTGTGTGTGTGTTAGATATTAAATTATTTTCATTTAATTTTCACATGACCCTAGAAGTGAGTAGTATTATTAGTCTCATTTTAGAGAGGAGGTTCAGAGAATTTGAGTGAACCTACTCAAGCTGTGTAGTCCAGTAGATATTTAATCCCAGGAATAGTGACATAATGGTGAATGCCCTTAACTGCCAGGCTCTGCTGACCCCTCCCCCAAATCCCCCTTTGTGACCATGTCTCTCCTTGCTCTTTGTCATTTTCACCCTCTGTTCAGATATTCCCTCCTTAGAGGGACCTTCCCACTACCCCATCTAAAAAAGCACCCTCTCTGGCCAGATTCTTCTTTCCACTGCTTCATTTTCTTTCTTAGCCCTTATCCCAATAGAGCATATCCTGTATGCAGCTATTTATGATCTTTGGTCTATGACCCCTAGAATGTCAGCTCCTTGAGGTCAGGGGCTTTGTATGTTCCCAGATCATGGTCCATCTCTGACAACTAGATTAGAAAAAGGCCCTGTGGATATGTCAGGGGTTATACAAGTCGAAGAGGAAAACATCTGGATTGTGAAAGGCAGAATGATAGGGTCATAAGCCGAGAACACTGAGCCAAACAGCTTCAGTTTGAATCACAGCTTTGCCATCAATTAGCTGTGTAGTCATAAGCAAGCTTTGGTTTCCTCACTGGTAAAAGGGACTCAGTTCCACCGTGAGAATTAAAGAGGCAATATACATTATAGGTGGCTCTTTTATCATTTACTTCATTCATTTTAATTTCCTAGAGTTGGTCCTGGAGACATAGTTAAGAACATAGTAAGTGCTCATTACACACATGACAGAGGAAGGAATGCCAGACCCCCAGCTCATAATCAGAAAGACCATACTATATGATGGAAAAAGCAGTGTCAGAGAACCAGGAGGCTAGCAACTAGATCCCACTCTACCATATTACTACCAGTGTGCCCTGGTAATTGCCTTGCCTCTTGGGTCCGTGTTTTCTCCTGGGTAAAACAAGGAGTTTGGACAGGATGATATATCAATTGCCTTTCATCTCTCAAGATCTATGAAATTGAAAATATCCCACCACTGATCTGGTTCCCTTTCAATTTCTGGTGACAAATCATCCAACCTCAATTGTTGTCAGGAAGCTAAAATGAACTATTGTGTTTTCACTTGCTTCCTAGGTTCCAGTCCAAGTGAAAATGCTTCATGTTACTTACATCAGAGAATAACTAACGGTTGGTGGCTTGGCCAAAGGAAACTGCTGTTTACAATGGGCAATTAATTCACTCTCTTATCTGAGTCCCCTAGGGTCGTTCTGGATTGGTGAACCTCTTGATTAGGTTGAAGGAATTCCACCACCCTGAGTACTTGCTCTCAATGAGTGGGAAAGGAAGGAGATGTCTCGAGGTTGTCTTGGAGACTTCTGTTCCATGTCCACTTGGAGAGTTCAGTGGTTTTATTCCTGTTTCATGGGAAGGGTCATTGTTTCTTTTGACATGATGATTTATTACAAGAAGTTGCTGCCAAGGATCTTGCAGGCTCAGAAAGTCATATTGGTGGCCTAATGTGAAAGTTCTAAGTTCTTAACCATCACTTCCTTAGCCATCATTTCAAAGTAACTGATATTTGAAAAACTAGGATTTACTGTATAGCACAGGGAACTGTATTCAATATCTTGCAATAACCTAGAGTGGAAAAGAGTTGAAAAAAAAAAAAGATTATATAGGTATATACACATATATTGGGTTGTCCTAAAATCTTGTTCAGGTTTATTCGTAAAATGTTATGAAAAAACCTGAACAAACATTTTGGCCGACCCAATGTATGTGTATAGCCAAATCACTTTGTATCAATATTATACCTGAAATTAATACAATATTGTAAATCAACTATACTTCAAAAAAATAAAAACAAAGTAGTTGATATTTTACTTTGGTTCTAAATTTAAAACTGCTTAGCCAAAAAGAAAAAAAAAAAACCTTTATAACCATAATGACATAAAAAATCAACAGAGTAATCATTTTTTGTGAATCTGTGTCCTATGGCTAGTGGGCCAGGAAACACCTTCTATGTCAAAAAATATGGATTACCTGAAAACTCATTTTAAGTCTCACCTCTTGTTTGATGTTTTAAAAATAAACAATATGTGGTATTTTTTGGTTTTTCCTATTGTGACACAGAAGATCTCTAGGGAAGGAGAAATGACAGTAACCTGCTCACATAGCTATTAACACCAACAAAGTAAGACCCAAGCTGCTTCCTGGCGCTATGGAAATTCAGGAGCAACATGGAGGTGGGAAGATGGGATGGAAGGTAAAGACTCTGAAGACATCTGCTAAACCATCAGTTGACTGAAAACCCAGACGTCAGTTGACTGTGCCACCAGACAGCTATGTAATTTTAGGCAAAGGGTTTCCTCTTTCTGTGCCTCACTTTCTTCAGGATAACTAAGAATATCTCCTTCATAAACTTCTCATAAGAATCCATGAAGACATCTGCTAAACCATCAGTTGACTGAAAACCCAGACGTCAGTTGACTGTGCCACCAGACAGCTATGTAATTTTAGGCAAAGGGTTTCCTCTTTCTGTGCCTCACTTTCTTCAGGATAACTAAGAATATCTCCTTCATAAACTTCTCATAAGAATCCAATATAATAATGCACCTAAAGTGTGGACAGAGTTCATGGAACAAAATAGTAGCTACAATTGACTGTGATTAGGAGCAGATCACTTCACCTCATTGAGCCTCAATTTCTTTATGTATTAAGTACGGTGGTTGAACTAGATGAATTCCAAATTTTTTCTTTGAGTGCTGTACATGATTTATGGCTGTATTCCATGGAATAGAGAGTGATGGGATTGTTAAGGATTTATAGACTGACATGTCACTGATATATGTTGAAGTGTGTAGTAGGACCTTATGAAGTAGTTGAAGGTGGCTGTAGTTATTACTTCTTATTGAAAATAAGGGTAATATTTTAAAATGCTATCTTTTATTGAACACCTGCTAAAATATGTATTATCTCATTAATTCCCCATAAAACCCTATAAAGCAGGTAACATTAGCTCATTTTACATATGCAGAGAGATTAAAGCCCAAATAGGTTAACTGATTTGTTTAAAGCCACCCAGCTCAACCATGTTGGATCCAATTATCTTCCATCTGTGTCTGGCTTTCGTGTTGTATCTGGTGCTGGTTCTATTCATTAAAATAGCTGTTTAATCTTTCTATGACCTTTGTTTTCTTTATTCCATATGGACCTCTCTCTGTTCATACTTCTACCTAATAACAATATAATGCATATTTAAATAAATGTACCCTCTGCTACACTGTGTGATTTTGTAACTGTGATTTATTATTATCTACTTAAATCTATGTCTTTATTGCATAATTCAGCATTTTAGTATTCTCTGTGAAAAGTGTTTTGAGTTCCTTTCCTGCAAAGGTGCTGTATTAAATTACACTCATTATTCTTGTTAAACACAGACAGTCATGGTTCAGGTGAACGAGAAAGTCACTCCCATTAGCTTCAGCACATTCCATCACATTTGTTATTGTCTATGACATTTATCAACACAGCACTCAGACATTTTAAAGAAAGAGAAAAACATCACCTTAAATTCCAAAGCATTTAAGTAACACAGAGCCAAATTCTGCAGGTGAAAAAGTCACTTCTTTGCTATAAGCTACACAGGTTGCCTTAACTCTTGGAGTACAGTGAGATGTAAAACAATATTTTAAGAATCAAGGTGTGTGAACTATTAATCTACCTGCCGTGATTACAAGTATGCTTATGTTATTCTTTTTTTGGCCCCACTGAGTGGGATGTGGAACCTTAGTTCCTCAACCAAGGATCAAACCAGTGCCCCAAGCAGAGGAATTGTGCAGTCTTACTCACTGGACCACCAGGGAAGTCCCACTCACGTTATTCCTACTAACGTGACTTCCTCTGTGCCAAAGATATAGCGGTTGTGTTGACATTCTTCTAGGTTCCTTTTGTCACCTCCATGTGTTATTTTTTTCATCCTCATGCAAACCCTGTCTTCTAAGGAACATGTTATCTTTCCATTCTGCCGTTCAGCTATCACCTTGGCTGACATTTACTAACCTCACTTCCTTTGAAAGTGAAAATGAAAGTCTCTCAGTGGTGTCTGACTCTTTGTGACCCCACGGACTGTAGCCTGCCAGGCTCCTCTGTCCATGGAATTCTCCAGGCAAGAATACTGGAGTGGGTTGTCATTCTCCTCTCCAGGGGATCTGCCCAACACAGGGACAGAACCCAGGTCTCCTGCATTGCAGGCGGATTCTTTACCACTGCGTCACCAGGGAAGAGTCGCTTCACTTGCTCATATGGAAATCGTAGTCTTACTACCTACACTCTGACTTTAGTCTTTCGGGTTCTGGGTGGAGAGTCAACATTATCCTAGGCTGGGGCCCTCAGAAGCAGATTCTGAAATGAGGATTCAGATGCAATGATTTAGGAAAGCAGTATTCCCAGGAGAATCTGGTTTTAAAAAATGCGCGATCTCAGATGAAGCTCTGTGAAAGGGAGCTTCATCCTCATCCTGCCAGGGACCTCTGGAGTGGAGATTCCACCTCAGAGTCCAGAAAGCTGGGTGTTTCTACACCCTCACCCTTCAATTATTGGTCTAGGGCCACTGGGTATAGGGAGGGTGGTTCTAAACTCCCACAGTCTGCAGGTGAGGGCAAACCTGCTCCTATAAGCTAAGGGCTATCTTCCAGAAAGTAGATAAGGCCTGGTGAAGTGGGGAGGGAGTGGGGCAGAGCTTAAGGAAATGATAAAAGGCTTCTAAAGGAATAGGGCTTCTCAGGTGGCTCAGATAGTAAAGAATCTGCCTGAAATGCAGGAGACCTGGGTTTGATTCCTGGGTCAGGAAGATCCCCTGGAGAAGGGAATGGCTACTCACCCCAGTATTCTTACTGGGAGAATCCTATGGACAAAAGAGCCTGGCAGGCTACAGTCCAGGGGGTTGCAAAGAATCGGACATGACTGAGCCACTTTCACCCACTCAAGGGAATAAAGGTGAAATGCCAAAAGTATCCACTAGAGGCAGTCACATAGATCAGTCATCCAAAGCCCAACGTCACAACTCCTTGACATTCATACTGGTCTTCTAGGGCTACCATAACAAAGTATCACAAATTGAGTGACTCACATGACAGGAAATGCATTGTCTTACAATTCTGTAGGCGGGAAGTTCAAAATCCAAGAGTTGGCAAGATTGACTCGTTCTGAGGCCTGTGAGTGCAGGGTCTACTCCACGGCTCACCCCTGGCTTACAGACATCTGTCTTTGTTGCAGGGAAGAACCAGCTCTGACTCCTTTGCTCCCGAGCGCTATTGCTCACTAAGAAGATGCTGCTTTATACATAATGGACTGCCTAGGGAAATTCGACCCTCTGCCTAAATATTAAACCAAAGTGCCTTCATTCAGGACTGTGTCTACCTGAGGGTGGCCACAGGAAGGAGGAAATTAATACATCCCCTCCATGAGGCTTTGCCATTCTAGGAAATATTTACAATAGTAATAGTCTTTTTACTTTATTTTCTCACCCCCCCATCTCTGTTCCTAAAAAAGCCCTAGCATCCAGACACAAATAAGACAGTTATTTTGAGAACTGCCATCTTCTTGGCCAGCCGAATTTCTGAATAAAGTCGTAATCCTTGCGTCAGCACCTCATCTCTCAGATTTATTGGCATGATGTGAGGTGATCAGAGTGAGCTTGGACTCAGTAACATCTTCTCCCTGAGTCTCCTCTCACAGTTCTTTCTCTATGTATGTCTCTTTCCAGATTTCCCCTTTATAAAGACACAAGTCACTAAAGGCCCATCCTATTCCAACATGACCTTATCTTAGCTAATCTTACTTAATATCTGCAATGACCCTATTTCCAGACAAGATAACATTTTGAGGTACTAGGGGTTAGGACTTTAATGTATGAATTTTAACAAGACACCACTCAATCTATAACAATATTCTTTCATTTCACAAACTTTATTAAACCCCAAAACAGTAACCCACTTCCATACCCATATTCACCTTCTCACCTCCTGGTACTGCTGTCTGGGATTTTAACTCTTGATGTTGTACCCTCACCATATCTGCATGTTGTCTTTATCACAATCTTCAGTCTTTTATGAACACAACATAAGATAGGTATAACTTGTAAGTTCAGTTCAGTTCAGTCGCTCAGTCGTGTCTGACTCTTTGCGACCCCATGAATCGCGGCACGCCATGTAAAGGATATGAAAAAATACTATGTAAGTAGTAAAATCCTATGTGACTTTTAATTAGCATTTATTAGCAGTCTCTCCGGAGAAGGCAATGGCAACCCACTCTAGTACTCTTGCCTGGAAAATCCCATGGATGGAGGAGCCTGGTAGGTGGCAGTCCGTGGGGTCGCTAAGAATCGGACACGACTGAGCGTCTTCACTTTCACTTTTCACTTTCATGCATTGGGGAAGGAAATGGCAACCCACTTCAGTGTTCTTGCCTGGAGAATCCCAAGGATGGGGAAGTCTTGTGGGCTGCTGTCTATGGGGTTGCAGAGTCAGACACGACTGAAGCGACTTAGCAGCAGCTGCAGTCTCTCAGGCTTCTCAGGCAGCTCAGTGATAAAGAATTCACTTGCATGCAACACAAGAGATACAGGCAATGCAGGAGATGGGAGTTTGATCCCTGGGTCAAGAAGATTCCCTGCAGAAGGAAATGGCAATGCACTCCAGTATTCTTGCCTATGAAATCCCATGGATAGAGGAGCCTGGTGGATTACAATCCATGGGCTCACAAAAGAGTTGCGACTGACTTAGCAACTAAACAACAAAACAACAAGAAGCAATCTCTCAAGAAGTATGTATTGAGCTTTTATCTTGTATTTTGCACATATTCCCTGATTTTCTGATTTTAAAAAACTCTGTAAGAGCATGATGGCTGAAAGGAAGGAGATAGTAATTGTGAGTAACACCATAGTTGCAAATTAAATATAATTGGAGTCTGAATTAGGGGACCACAGAATGGATCCTAAGAAAGAAATGTGAGATACAGCCCTAAAGGACAGAGGCATAGACTTGGTGTCTCATTGGATATTAACAGGGACATCATGGGATAAAAGGCAGATGTCAATACCTTCTTTTTCTGCGTCAAATACTAAGAGTAGTCCCCTAATTCAGACTCCCATTATATTTAATTTGTAACTATGGTGTTTTTACTCACACCTGGGCTTCCCTGGTGGCTCAGGTGGTAAAGAATTTGCCTGCAGTGCAGGAGACCAGGGTTCAATCCCTTGTTCAGGAAGATCCCTTGGAGAAGGAAACGGCAACCCATTCCAGTATTCTTGCCTGGAGAATTCCAAGGACAGAGGAGCCTGGTGGGCTACAGTCCATGGGGTCGCAGAGTCAGACACAACTGAGGAGTTAATACACACATACTGAGTGGATGCTAAGAAAGAAATGTGAGATACAGCCCTAAAGGACAGAGGCATAGACTTGGTATTTCATTGAATATTAACAGGGATATCAGGCAGATCTCAATACCTTTTTTTTTTTTTCTGTATCAAATACTAAGAGGCATCCACTTTCAGTTTTTATTTTGTTATATTCCTACACTGCTACTGGTTCACTATTAACTGTCAAATAAAAGGCAACTTTTTTCAGCAAGCTCCCTTCCTGACCTTGCCCCTGCCTGCTCTCCAGCCTCGTATGTCTCCATTTTCCCCTCCTACCTTTGTTCACACCTCACCAAACTTCTTGGAGCTGAGCTTCTCACTGTGGCACACCTGCTCACCTCTCTTCCTGGAAAGTCCTTTCCTCTTGTACCCTTGACAAATGCCCAAACCAATACTGAAATAAAGGAAGCCTGATTGGATTCTCCAGATGAGCCTTTAGCCTTTCTGCCTTTTGTGCTACCTTTGTACCTTGTAAATCCCTCTAGTATCATTCTTCGCACAAGGGATAGTAATCATTTCTTAACACTTCCCTTATTAAATCATAAACCTAAAGACAATAATATGCTACATTCACCTTAGTATCCACAGTTCTTGGCACAATGGCTTGTCCTTGAATGGAGTCAAGAAACAACTGTTAAATGAATAAGTGAATATAGACACAGATGAAATCAGGTGCTGGGTAATAATGCATTGCACCCTGTCCAAGGGATTTTTGTGGACATTGGGAAGTAGATGCAGGAAGCCTTTGGAGGCTACGTTGCTGTTTGTTTGTTGTTGTTTTTTTTTTTTTTTTAGTTGAAGAAAAATATATATATTTCACAGAGGTGCTTTCATCTGGTGCTCTAAATCATATCATGTTGATGTGTTTGATCCTTCATTTAATTACCAGGTTTCTCCACACATAAGCTCAAAACACCTATGTGAGAACTCATGTTTTCGGTGGCCACTGAGGATGTCCATGGCATCTCCACGTGTGATCACACCATCTGTGATAGTGGAGACTCCTGATACAGGAGAGACTGGTTATTAGTAACACAAGCTCCCTCCCAGCTAATGAGCAGCTTCTCACATAGCTGAAGCTGCTAAACTTCAACAACCTGTCCTGTAAATTAGCTATTTTTTCCACCCAATTAGGATATTTCTACTCAAATTATGATAGAAATTTGGACTCACTCCCAATTTTCCATTTTTTAAAAGGACTAGAACTCCAATATCTGGATCCCCAAAATTGAGAAAGCAGTGTATAGCAAAGAGCCTATTAATTTTAGAGACAGAAATGTGTACATTCAAAAGCAAGCCATGCTAATTAATAGCTTTTTGACCTTGAGCAAGTAATGGAAAATCTTAGGTATCTCATCTGTGAATTAGGGGTAATCATAACTGACCTTATTGTATTTGGTAATGATTAAAACTTATGCAACTCACGTTATAAGTCCTAGCTCTGTGGTTTTCCAACAGATGTACTATTGACATTGGGGTGGGGAAAACCCTCTTTTGTGTGAGTCTGTTGCATACATTGTAAAATACTAAATATCTCTGAAAGTGAGCTCTGAATATCAGTAATACCCCTGGTCACCTAGGGACTGAAAATATGCTCTCCTCTCTGCCCCACCCCCACCCCCACATAAAAATTGCGAAAAACCCCAACATAATAAGAGATAAAACTTATCAAGTGCTACCACATGCTAGGGCATGTTCTAAGAACTTTATTTAATTGATCTGGTTTAATGCTCATAAAAACTTTATAATGTCCTGGAAGATTAAATAAATTGCTAGGTTATATAACTGAAGAGTTGAGGATCTGGGTTTGCAGGTTTATAGGTTAAAGCCTTCTTGACCAGGAGCATGGTAGATACTCAATAAACATTCTCTTCCTTTTTTCCATTTAGGGACTTTCCAGGTGGCTCAGTGGTATAGAATCCTCCTACCAATGCAGGAGATGCAGGTTCCATCCCTTGGTCAAGAAAGATCCCCTGGAGAAGGAAATGACAACCCACTCCAGCATTCTTGAAGGGGAAATACCATGGGCAGAGAAGCCTGGCAGACTACAGCCCATGGGGTCTCAAAGAGTCAGACGTGACTGAGCACGCCTGCAGGAGCAGGAGCTACTGTCTTTGGCTAACCTCTCAGTAAGGTACAATTAGATTTTGTCCACGCATCTCTCTCAGGGATACCAGATGCACAGACTTCATTGGCCCAAGCCCAAGTTTGACAAGACTGAAGACACCTTTTTTTTCTTCTTGTGGCAGATATCTCAGGGTCAAGTATGTCTTGCTGTTAACATGGAATAGCCCACTGAGAGTTTTCACTGGGGAGAAATGAATAAAATATTAGCCCATACTTTTTTTCCTCTTGATGAGTCGTCTTCTTTCTTTTCCCTAGGGCCTTCTCATGCTTTGGGTAGCATCTCAACTGATAGGTTTTTATTATTCCTGCCTCTGGCTAGGGAGATAAGAGTGCTGCACCCACTTTCAGTGGGGAAGGGTCCCCAAACATCTAAGAAAAACTGAAACATTAAGTGATTGTCTTAGGGTTCAGCTCAGTCCCTGGGCTGAATTGGGGACGCTGCATTGGGCTGGCCAAAAAGTTGGTTTGGGTTTTACTATACCATTTTAGGGAAAACTTGAACAAACATTTGGCCAGCTCAATACTTAGGGTTAAGGAATGTAAATTCCACAGGCTAAGCATCTTGACCTCGGGCGTTGGGGTAGCTCCTCTCGGCTGTGCCTGTGCGCCGCCGCACACACCGCATAAGCAATACGTGAACCCTGAACTTCCCAGGTGTTCAAGCTGGTTTTAGAAAAGGCAGAGGAATCAGTGATCAAATTGCCAACATCAGGCGGATTGTCGAAAAAGCAAGAGAGTTCCAGAAAAACGTCTATTTTTGCTTTATTGACTGTGCCAAAGCCTTTGACTGTGTGGATCACAATCAACTGTGGATAATTCTGAAAGAGATACCAGACCACCTGACCTGCCTCTTGAGAAACCTGTATGCAGGTCAGGAAGCAACAGTTAGAACTGGACATGGAACAGACTGGTTCCAAATAGGAAAAGGAGTACATCTTCCAATACTTTGGCTGCCTGATGCGAAGACCTGACTCATTTGAAAAGACCCTGATGCTGGGAAAGATTGAAGGCAGGAGGAGAAGGAGACAACAGAGGATGAGATGGTTGGATGGCATCACTGACTCAACGGACATGAATTTGGATGGATTCTGGGAGTTGGTGATGGACAGGGGGGCCTGGTGTGCTGTGCTTCATGGGGTTGCAAAGAATCAGAGACAATTGAGCAAATGAAGCAGCAGCAAGCATCTTTAGGTTACCAAGGGGGTGTTCCAAAAGTCACCTCATTAACATAAAAAACCTTGATTGCTCTCATCACTTAGGAAATTCCAAGAGTTTTAGGAGCCCTGGGTCAGGAAAGAGGTTGAAGACCAAATATTTATTTCTACTGAATTACAGTATCACAGTAGGCTTTCAAAATAAAGTCAATCAGGTATACTTGTAAACAGCAGTGAGAGTCCCTGGTCCAGCAGCTTACTAGCCTACCTGATGTAACAAAGAAATACCCCCAATCAATTCTAACACTGTGGGGCTAAAATGCTTTTCATCACTTGATGCAATTGTAGGAAATAGAAGCTGCAGTGGGGTTGGAGGCAGTGGGAGCTAGCATGGGACAGTCTCAATGAGATAAGAAGCTGGAATAAAAGAATATTGCACTTAACAAAGAATTCTTCTGCCATCAGCTCACCTCATAAATTCAGGCTCCTTTCTAAAATAAGAAAGCATTAAAATGTTCATTGCAGCACTGTTTATAATAGCCAGGACATGGAAGCAACCTAGATGTCCATTAGCAGATGAATGGATAAGAAAACTGTGGTACATATACACAATGGAGTATTACTCAGCCATTAAAAAGAACACATTTAAATCAGTTCTAATGAGGTGGATGAAACTGGAGCTGATTATACAGAGTGAAGTAAGTCAGAAAGAAAAACACCAATACATTATACTAACACATACATATGGAATTTAGAAAGATGGTAATGATAACCCTGTATGCGAGACAGCAAAAGAGACACAGATGTATAGAACAGACTTTTGGACTCTGTGGGGGAGGGAGAGGGTGGGATGATGTGGGAGAATGGGCATNCAGAAAGAAAAACACCAATACATTATACTAACACATATATATGGAATTTAGAAAGATGGTAATGATAACCCTGTATGCGAGACAGCAAAAGAGACACAGATGTATAGAACAGACTTTTGGACTCTGTGGGGGAGGGAGAGGGTGGGATGATGTGGGAGAATGGGCATTGAAACATGTATACTATCATGTAAGAAATGCATCGCCAGTCTAGGTTCAATACAGAATACAGGATGCTTGGGGCTGGTGCACTGGGATGATCCAGAGAGATGACATGGGGAGGGTGGTGGGAGGGGGGTTCAGGATTTGGAACTCATGTACGCCTGTGGCAGATTCATGTCAATGTATGGCAAAACCAATACAGTATTGTAAGTTAAAAAAAAAATACAATGTTAAAAATAAATAAATACATTGGCCTCACATACACACAAAAAAAGGCATTAAAATAAATGCTGTTTAGCTGTTTTACTATAAGAATCTGATAAGTTTTTTTTTTAATAGGGTTAAAGTAAAGTCTATGGTTTTTCCAGTAGTCATGTATAGATGTGAGAGTTGGACTATAAAGAAAGCTGAGTGCTGAAGGATTGATGCTTTTGAACTGTAGTTTTGGAGAAGCCTCTTGACAGTCCCTTGGACTACAAGGAGATCCAACCAGTCCATCTTAAAAGAGATCAGTCCTGGGTGTTCATTGGAAGGTCTGATGTTGAAGCTGAAACTCCAATAATTTGGCCACCTAATGCAAAGAACTGACTCATTTGGAAAGACTGATTCTGGAAAAGATTGAAGGCAGGAGGAGAAGGGGATGATAGAGGATGAGATGGTTGGATGGCATCACTGACTCAATGGGCACGAGTTTTGGTAAGCTCCAGGAGTTGGTGATAGACAGGGAGCCCCCGCATGCTGCGGTCCATGGGTTGCAGAGTCGAACACGACTGAGTGACTGAACTGAACTGAACTGAAAGTCAATAAAAAATGCTGCAAAGATGAGCAGGAAAGAAGAGATAGACAAAGTACAGGTAAGCTCAAGTCAAAGATCCATGTGTCCAGTGGGAGCTGGGAATTCAAAGGGAGAGACATCATCCACCCTAGAGGGGCTCAAGGTCAGTTTGTTAGTTATCAGTCTAAATTAACAAGGAGGAAAAGATTATAGATTATTTAATTTTTGTCTAATTTTGTCTAGGTTCAGGGAGGCTTGACTTAAGAAGACAGTGTTGGAATGGTGGAGAGGCTGGCATGCGAATCAAAGTGCCTTAGTATTGCCCCCAACATACCTGTGTATTTCATCGTGACACCATCTCTGAGATGACAGTGTCATATGGCGGATCCGAGCAGGGTCTTTATAGTCTTCAGGATCTGGTAATTCCTGTTCGTGGTATTGTGGCCTTGGATTTGGTCTCTCCCAACCTTGCCACCTTCCTCTTTTAACTGATGATATTATTTAACTCATGTGTGCTGTGCGTGCGTGTGTGTGCTGTGCTTAGTCACTCAGTCGTCTCTGACTCTTTGTGACCTTGTGGACTATATAGCCTGCCAGACTCTTCTTCTATGGACCTATATCACATTAACATACATCAGTTCAGTTCAGTTCAGTTCAGTCGCTCAGTCGTGTTCAGCTCTTTGTGACCCCAAGAACAGCAGCACGCCAGGCCTCCTTGTCCATCACCAACTCCCAGAGTTCACTCAAACTCATGTCCATAGAGTTGGTGATGCCATCCAGCCATCCCATCCTCTGTCATCCCCTTCTCCTCCTGCCCCCAATCTTTCCCAGCATCAGGGTCTTTTCCAATGAGTCAACTTTTCTCATGAGGTGTCCAAAGTATTGGAGTTTCAGCTTCAGCATCAGTCCTTCCGATGAACACCCAGGACTGATCTCTTTTAGGATGGACTGGTTGGATCTCCTTGCAGTCCAAGGGACTCTCAAGAGTCCTCTCCAACACCACAGTTCAAAAGCATCAATTCTTTGGCGCTCAGCTTTCTTCACAGTCCAACTCTCACATCCATACATGACCACAGGAAAAATCATAGCCTTGACTAGATGGACCTTTGCTGGCAAAGTAATGTCTCTGCTTTTTAATATGCTTTCCAGGCTGGTCATACATACCCATACATATATAAAGCACTTTTTAAAGTAATTTGCATATAATTCCTACTATTTGAAAACCTCTCAGAGATCAGCCCAGCTACGCTCAGAACACAGTGTGGGAACTGAGGTCCAAAGGAATAGTTACTTGCTCAATGTCATTCTTGTCCGAGGTTCATTCCATTGAAATCTAGTTTCCAAAAGTTCCACACACTGGTTGAAATCAAGCCATGAGCCAACTAGGTGCCTCAGACTGTTAGTTCTTTTCCCAGCTAACCTCTGAGTACATTCTAAGTTGCTTCAGTCAAGCCTGACCCTTTGCAACCCTATAGACTGTCACCCACCAGGCTCCTCTGTCCTTGGGATTCTCCAGGCAAGAATATGGGAGTGGGCTGCAGTGCCCTTCTCCAGGGAATCTTCCTGACCCAGGGATCAACCCCATCTCTTAAGTCTCCTGCATTAGCAAACAGCTTCTTTACCACTAGCGCCACCTGGGAAGCTCTCCATTTTAGAAATAAGAAAACTGAGTGTTGTGGAGACTATAAGGGACCCGCCTTCCCAAAGTCAAATAAATAGGAAATGATGGTGATAGAGCAGAACCCCAGCTCTGAGCAGGTACAAATCCCCTCTGCCTTTCCAGAACCATCTCAGTTAGCTAGATGTTAAAAACCTCCTGTCTCTTTATTCAGAGAAATCGAGTTTAACTCTACTGTTTTCTCCTGCTTTTTGGTCTCTGATGAATTCTTGAAGACGAGCTTCTTCCTGTTCAGCCATACAATATGGACACAAATCACCTGTTATTTACAGAAGTTTGATTGCTTGATTTCCAGCATCCTCAATTTGAAAGGACATACAAATGAATTTCACTTGCTCAGGTAGGTTTCTCAAAAGCCTTCAGAGAAGGAAGTCTCTGGCTTGACCTAGACCCATATATCTGTTAAATGATCTTATTGTAGTTTCAGGATTCTGGAAACTAAATTTTATTCCAGTGGCATTAAAAGGCCCAGGAAGAAAAAAATCAGAAAAGATGGGTTTTCTTTACTTAGCCTTACACAAAGATGCCTTTGTTCCAGGTAAGTTCCTCAGAAACGTAAATGGCCATTGTGGTTGCATTTTTCTATGAGAAAGCAGATAATTTGCTGGGAGGGGAAGCTGGTCTTCAAGAATTAATCAGAGACCAAAAAGCAGGAGAAAACAATAGAGTTAACTTCGATTTTTCTGAATAAAGAGACAGGAGGTTTTTAACATCTAGCTAATTGAGATGGTTCTGGAAAGGCAGAGGGGATTTGTACCTGTCAGCCAGGGTATTCTGGACCCAGAAGTAAATGAGTCCTTAAAAGTCAGACATGAACGGGCTCTGAGACTCTCTCTTTCTGGAGTGGACACCCAGACACATCTATTCTCTTTCCTCGTGATAAGAACAGGATGACTCAGTCTCTGTAAGGCATGTATTTAGGATCATTTGCCAGGAATGAACACGTATTTGTTCATTTATTCCAGCATCCCATGCATTATTAGACCTAATGTGTGTTTCAGCAGCATGCACAGTTTCCCCCACTGAACTGGCCAGCCTCATGACCAATTTGTACCTTTGTGCATAGCTCCCAGCAGCTTCCCAGGTGGCTCAGTGGTAAAAGAATCTGCCTGCCAAAGCAGGAGACACAGTAGGTGCCAGTTTGATCCCAGGGTCAGGAAGATCCCCTGAAGGGGAAAATGGCAACCCACTCCAGCGTTCTTGCCTGGAGAATCCCATGGACAGAGGAGTCTGGAGGGCTACAGTCCATAGAGTTGCATAGTTACAAAGCCACGCTTTATGGCTGCCGAGCTGAGCCTTAAGCTAGATAGTTCTCCAATGTGGCGTCATTGTTCCTTGTCTGCAACATCAGGAGGTTGGATTAGAATGACCTCAAACCTCTTCCAACTCTGACAGTCAAGGATTTGAAAAATGGTCCCCAGGGAGAATAAAAGTCATGCCCATAGTCCGTGAGGTATTGTGATCTGGGTCAATGACACATCCGTGGCTTCCACCCGTTAATCCATTAATCAGTTCCTCACTTTTTCATGGCAAACATGTATCAAACATCTCTGTGTGTGTGTCAGCATCTCCTCTGTATGTGTTAGGCACCAGGGAACACCCAGGCTACTCAAGGAGACAGATTGTACGTGATGCTGGTGAACTAATTTGCTGCCCTGTCCTCTAGCAATGAAAGTGGCTGGTGGCCAAAAAAGATAGAGATCTCCTTCCGTCTGGACAAAATACAAATAAGCTTTTCAGTAGAGACAGCAATAAGCCCAGAAAAGCCTGGACCTCACATAGAACTAAGAATGAAGCAGCTCTCAGCTCTGTCACTTGCTGAGTGAGTATGAACATGGCTTTTCATCTCACTAAGTCTGTTTTCCCATCTACTCTATGAAAGTGGTGATAATACTACTTAAAAACAATCATGATACTTCCAAAAATTTGGGAGGCCTCAATGAGATAACCAATGAGAAAATACTTGTTGGACTGTAAGGAAGTTTGAAAATCCTTTTGGTTTATATCCACTCCCCCCGACCTTTTTTCCTGATCCTTATGCAGAATCTAAGACTGAGTAAACACAGAAATCCTTATGTGACATTCTTTCTGAATAATTCTAACACTCATCTCCAGTCCCAAATAATGAGATCGCTTTATCCGTTCTCTCTCCTTAGAGATATCAAAATCTCCCTACCACTTTAGGTCTTCTTTTTATAACCTCCCAGAGACTAAGAGAGCTTATGTTTATGACCACAAATACCCCCTGCCCATTTGGAGGGCAGAAGTTGATAGAGCAAATCCTCAGCAATCAATTTCCCTCCCAACTTTAAGCTCCCAGTGCTCTATCTTCCCTGCCCTTCTGTGTTAACTTAAAAAATAATATTTCATGATGCTTATTTAATATCTGCAACAGAGGGAAATAATAGAGCTAAAACTGGCATGATGGATTCTAAAGAATTTTAAACCAGAGTTTGGAATTGGGGAAGCAACTTTGAGATTCAGTCCAGCTACTAATAAACTATGAGAACTTGACTAAGTCATTTAACATCTCTGCCCCTCCATCTTCATCCAGTTTCATACGATTGCCAGAAAAAAAAGATGATATGTAAAATATTCTTCAGATGCTAAAGTTCTGTATAAACACTAGCTGTCTAGATAATTATTAACATTGATAATAAAAATGTCTTGATACTTACTAAGCTGTACCTAGCAAAAGCCCCAAAGTGAAATGTAATTTTTATTGGTTCCTCATGACAAATTAGGTTTCCCTGGTGGCTAAGTGGTAAGGAATCTGCTTGCTAATGCAGGAGTTGCAGGAGACGCAGGTTCAATCCCTGGGTCTGGAAGATCCTCTGGAGAAGGAAATGGCAACCAACTCCAGTATTCTTGCCTGGAGAATCCCATGGACAAAGGAGCCTGGCAGGCTACAGTCCATAAGGTTGCAAAGAGATGGACATGAATATAGCAACTTAGCACATAGTCTATTGAGTGTGCAGTAGCATTATGTCTAAAAGAACAATGTACATACCTTAAATAGAAGATCGTTCATTGCTAAAAATTGCCAACCATCATTTGAACCTTAAGCAGGCATAATCTTTTTGCCAAAGTAACATCAGAGATCAATGATCACAGTTCATGATAACAAATACAATAATAAGGAAAAGTTTGATATATTGTGATAAACACCAAAATGTGATACAGAGACATGAAGTGAGCAAATGCTGGTGAGAAAACAGTACCAACAGATATACTGGATGCAGGGTTGCCACAAACCTTCTGTGTGTAAAAAATGCAGTATCTGCGAAGCTCAATAAAAGGAGGTATTCTGACCTGAGACTGATACACACTCATTTATCTGTGCCTCTTTTGTGTACCTTATATAAACTTCTATCCTGACATCCACAAGATGTCCCTGCACTTGTTAGTCACTTTTCAGGCCCGTGCGGTTAGATTCTAAGCTTCTCAAGGGCGGAGACCTGCAACGCAAGTCTTTGACACATAGTAAGTAATTAATGTGATTGGTGTGAATGTGTAATGAATGAGTCAGTGAAGGAGTGGATGGTTGGATAGATGGAGTGTGCCCTGACTGCTTAGAACACAGGGCAAAAGAAGTACCTGCCATCTTTCAAAGTCAGTTTGATGTCAGAGCAGATGCTTGAAGTGCTTGACTTCTCTCCCTACGCAGGTCCCTAAATCCCTCCACCACCTCGTCCTTATTTTATCTTCTCTTCACAGTCTCTAGAAATATTCAAGATCAACCCCAGTGCTGGCCCTGAGGACTGAGGTCCATCAACTGCCCTCTCATATTTAGGCTTATGGAAGCATTTGCTCTTGGGTCTGGTTGTTCTGGTCACCAGTGATCACCCTCTTTCACCTCATCATATAAAAATCAGGGAAGCTGGACCTCTTTGGAGGCACTTTCTGCCAATCAGACATTTTCCCCAGGCAGTCTCCTTTTTTTTCATCCTGTCTGACAAAGACTGCAGAGAAATCCCAGCTCAGCCCCTTAAAGCTGAAGGCAGTCTTGGACACAAGTCAGCAGACTGTGGCCCAAAGCTGGTCTGCTGCTTATACTCATAAATAAGATTTTATATTGGAACACGGCCCTGCTCATCTGTTTGTAGACAGTCTATGCCTGCTTTACACTGGAGCTGCAGAGCTGGGACAGAGCCCAAGCGACCACTAAGCCTAGTATGTGGACTATCTAACCTTTACAGAAAAAGTTAATCGTTTTCCTTCAGAAATTAACTCACATGTATCAGTTAGATGAGGAACTCTGATGAAGTTGGCTTGACACTAGATTTGGTGGTTAGGGGACCAGCATGCTTTTATTCACAACCACTCTCAATTCTGACAGCAGGAAGAGAAAGTTGCTTTGTTGGCATGGACTGATAGTTTGACTGAACTCCAATTCTAAGCTCTAAAAAGGAAGAAAGGAAGGAAAGGAGGAAAGGAAGGAGGAAGGGAAAGGGGAGGGAATAGGAAGAGAAGGAAGCAATAGACACTTCTGGCACTAAAAGGTCCAGCCAGGGCTTATAAGAGCAGCCCTTTAAAATGGAAAGAATATGGACAAAATAACCTGTGTTCTCTACACAGTAATACTTGCTACCTGAATAACTGTACACAAGTTCTTCATCTCAACTCAGTTTCTTCATCTGTAAAATGGTGAGAATACCTGTCTATACACAGTATCTGAAATAAATGCATGTGAAGCAAAGAAGAGAGGATGAGGGCATGCTTTGGAGTCTGGGCATAGGCCTTAAGTCTTCCTAAAAGGTTCTTTCCCTGGGCACCCAAACTCCCTCTGTGGCCCTCACTCGCAAGGAATTTTCCCTATAGGCACTTTCTACTTTTTGACATTTTGATGTTAGAATGACACCAGTCACTGCAAATTAGGTGCCAGGATGTGTTGTCACCAGTCCTGAAAATGTGTGGATTAAAAGTGGCAGAGAGTAAATCACTGACATGGCAGCACCAGTCACAGCTGGAGCGTGTCCCAGCCTGGAAACCTAATTGAACCAAATGCCATTCACACAAAGGGGAATCTGGGAATCCTGCCAGCATCTTCCCAGAATAATAATTTTTTCATTTAAATTCACCCCCTTTTCCCCCCCTCAAGGAAGACCTCTTTCTCTATCATCATCTTAACTGCCTCACTCTTCCTCCTCTCTCATCCTGGTTGTAAAAGCCCCTGGATTCTTCCAGCACCTTCCCAAAGAAATCATTTGCAGATGCCTACAAACCAATGGGCATGGGGAATCTGAAACAAGGCCTGAAGGTGCATGGGGTAGGAACACAAAGAGACTTACCTAAACTGCCAAGGTATCAATGACCTTAGGCTGAAGGAAGAATGGAAAAGGTTTTTATCCAATATGACTCCAGTGGTTCAGAGACAGGCTGGTCATTCCAGGCCCAGTGATGGAACAGTCCCTAAAGAAGAGTCAAGAATGCTTAATCTTGCCATGGATCAGTACAGACGGGATCCAATGACATTTCACGGCTTTAATCATTTTACACATGGAACATCTTCTACAAGGATTTGAAAGGGTCCATGTTGGAAGTTCACCTTAAAATCTAAAATATCATTTGAGTTGAAAACAAAATGTAATTGGAATACACTGGGCAAGGGTGAATTTAACCCATACTTGACTATTAAAATAACATATAATGTGATGTAGAATTGTAGAAATTTGCCAATAACCTTAGATGTACTTCTAGTCAAGTAAGGAATTGATTTAATTAACTCAGCAAACATATTTCCAATGCCTATTGTGAGTTATAACAATGTAACAATGACATTTGTATAAAGCCTTAAAGTTTATAGAGTACTCTGTCTCATTGACTCTTACAAAAATTCTCTGACAAAGGACTAACCACCATCCTTATTCTACAGGTTTGGAAACCAGTTCTTTAAGAGCAACGTGTTTTGTTCAAGGTCATAGGCTTGAAAGTGACAGAGCTGTGAAAGGAATCTATGTCTATACACCCAAAATACCTGAATTCATGCCTGTTTTCTCCCACCTACCTTTGCTAATCTTATTGAAATGCATCTTAGTTCTAGACCTTTCAGGCTGTTTTTTCCCACATTCTGATGTTTATTGTTTTCTCAAGTCTAATTTACTTCCACAATAATATTTATCAGTTCAGCCCTTCAGAAGTCTAGCCCCTAAAGTTGCCTCCAGAGATCAACTCTTTAGATTAGGGCTTATCAAATATTTTCTATACACGGCCAGTAGTAAATACTTCGGGCTTGGTGGGCCATGTGGTCTCTGTCACAAATACTCCACTCCATTGTATCAGGAAACTGGTTGCAGACAATACATAAACAAACGACTGCATTCCAATAAAATTTCACTTCCAGAAACTGGCAATGGACCAGATCTGGTCCTAGAGCCTTAGTTAACTGATCCCTGCTTGAGATCTATACTGCTTCCTAGTAATCTCTCAACTAATTAAGATCCTTTGAGTTAGGATTTTTATTAACTACTGAGCATCTTAGTCATTTATGGAAAATGCTGAAGTTTTCTAACCTTCGTGTCAAAGAGAGCACATGTAAATCAGAGGTAAAAAGCAGCTACACAATAAGGATTCAAAAGATAATGAGCTAAGTAAGTGGTACTGACACACAAACAGAACAGTAGCTCAGCCCATCCAGGATGCAGTGTAGAAAAAGGACCTCACAGTGCTTTCCTGTGAAACGTAAGTCTTGTAAGAGAGTAAAATAAGGAAAGGAATGATCATTTTCAAGGGATGGCTGCTTTCGCGCTACATTTGCCAAATAGAGTACTTGTGACAGAGAGGTAATAACCACAAAGTGCAATGTATTTACTATTTGGTCTTTGTTTTTTCATTTATCATTTGTATATGGAGATTGAATTCACTTATCAAATATACCCTTTTAAAGTATACAATTCAATGGTTTTTAGTATTTTACAGAACTGTGAAATCATTACCACTATCTATTATAACTTTAGAATATTTGGGTCTTTCAAGAAGAACCCCATACACATTAGCAATCATCTTCCCCACTCCCTCAACCCGGTCCTGACAATTCCTGATCTACTTTCTGTCTCTATGGATTTGCCTATTTAAAAAAAAAAAAAACTTTCATTTTATATAGGAGTATAGTTGATTAATGATGTTGTGATAGTTTCAGGGGGACAGCAAAAGGTCTTTTATAGAAAGAGCTAACCAAATTTTTATGTTTGGTTATAGTATATTAAAAAGCAGAGACATTACTTTGCCAACAAAGGTCTGTCTAGTCAAGGCTATGGTTTTTCAAGTGGCCATGTATGGATGTGAGAGTTGGACTGTGAAGAAAGCTGAGCACCAAAGAATTGATGCTTTTGAACTGTGGTGTTGGAGAAGACTCTTGAGAGTCCCTTGGACTGCAAGGAGATCCAACCAGTCCATTCTAAAAGAGATCAGCCTGGGTGTTCTTTGGAAGGAATGATGCTAAAGCTGAAACTCCAGTACTTTGGCCACCTCATGCGAAGAGTTGACTCATTGAAAAAGACTCTGATGCTGAGTTTGAGTGAACTCTGGGAGTTGGTGATGGACAGAGAGGCCTGGCGTGCTGCTATTCATGGGGTCACGAAGAGTTGGACACGACTGAGCGACTGAACTGAACTGATACTTCATATACATTTCATAATATTCAAAATCATGGTTTTACACCTTGATGGATGGGGAAACAAAGTATCTTGCCTAAGCTCAAACAGCCAGCCAGTGGTGAAGTTAGAATTCTAACTCCCTCTTGTCTAATTCCCTACTGTACATTCTTTTGAGTCATCATAGGTTCCACTTAGGAAAGGGCTTAAATTCTTCACTGAGAGAAAAGCAAGCTTTTGTGCAAGCCCAGCCCTGAGCACAAAATAGACACTAGTGAAAATGAAAGTCGCTCAGTTGTGTCTGACTCTTTGCGAGCCCATGGACTATACAGTCCATGGAATTCTCCAGGCCAGTATACTGGAGTGGGTAGCCTTTCCCTTTCCAGGGGATCTTCCCAACCCAGGGATCGAACCCACTTCTCCTGCATTGCAGGAAGATTCTTTACCAGCTGAGCCACAAGGGAAGCCTCAAAATAGATACTAAAAACAAACATCATTTAATTGATGAGCATTTTGCTCAACTGCTACTGGCAATGAAAGATATTGAGTATCTAAGCTCTCCAGAATCATTTATTCTGAGCTCTTGTCTCTTCTGTTGTTGATCCAGCTCAATTGAAAAGGCTTTATTGTCATTTATGAGGGAAAAATACATTACTAACCCACATGTTTAATGAGTCAGCAAAACTGACGTCATGAAACAATGAGTCAGTTGAGGGCTAAATCAGAAGGCAAAGCAGGTTCCAGGACAACCAAGACATTTCCCCGGAGCTCATAAACAGTAATGACGCTCAGTTCTATGTCTGCCGGTGAGGACGCAGGGAAGATATCGGTGCTTACAAACATGTGTCTCTATTACACAGCATCTCCATATCTTCTAGAACAAGGGAAACACAGTTTAGAGGGCAGCAAATGGTAAACTCTTTTCTGAAGCAGTTGTTATTTCTGATTATTTTCCATAACTGTATTTCTTTTTTTATGATGGTGTGGGAAACTTGATCTGAATAATCATCCTTTTTGTAAAGATTACATGTTAGTACCATATCAGTTCAGTTCACTTCAGTTCAGTTCAGTTCAGTCGCTCAGTTGTGTCTGACTCTCTGAGACCCCATGAATCGCAGCACGCCAGGCCTCCCTGTTCATCATCATCCCCCAGAGTTCACTCAGACTCACCTCCATCCAGTCCGTGATGCCATCCAGCTATCTCGTCCCCTTCTCCTCCTGCGCCCAATCCCTCCCAGCATCAGAGTCTTTTCCAATGAGTCAACTCTTCGCATGAGGTGGCCAAAGTACTGGAGTTTCAGCTTTAGCATCATTCCTTCCAAAGAAATCCCAGGGTTGATCTCCTTCAGAATGGACTGGTTGGATCTCCTTGCAGTCCAAGGGACTCTCAAGAGTCTTCTCCAACACCACAGTTCAAAAGCATCAATTCTTCGGCGCTCAGCTTTCTTCACAGTCCAACTCTCACATCCATACATGACCACAGGAAAAACCATAGCCTTGACTAGACGGACCTTAGTCGGCAAAGTAATGTCTCTGCTTTTGAATATACTATCCAGGTTGGTCATAACTTTTCTTCCAAGGAGTAAGCGTCTTTTAATTTCATGGCTGCAGTCACCATCTGCAGTGATTTTGGAGCCCCAAAAAATAAAGTCTGACACTGTTTCCACTGTTTCCCCATCTATTTCCCATGAAGTGATGGGACCGGATGCCATGATCTTCGTTTTCTGAATGTTGAGCTTTAAGCCAACTTTTTCACTCTCTTCTTTCACTTTCATCAAGAGGCTTTTTAGCTCCTCTTTACTTTCTGCCATAAGGGTGGTGTCATCTGCATATCTGAGGTTATTGATATTTCTCCCAGCAATCTTGATTCCAGCTTGTGTTTCTTCCAGTCCAGCCCTTCTCATGATGTACTCTGCATATAAGTTAAATAAGCAGGGTGACAATATACAGCCTTGATGGATTCCTTTTCCTATTTGGAACCATATCAAATAA
This sequence comes from Oreotragus oreotragus, assembly GCA_006410675.1. Classification (NCBI taxonomy): domain Eukaryota; kingdom Metazoa; phylum Chordata; class Mammalia; order Artiodactyla; family Bovidae; genus Oreotragus; species Oreotragus oreotragus. Next base: position 185,629 of record SJYX01012639.1, on the reverse strand, counting down.
AAGTCATTAAAGCCAAACCCTTTGAGGTTTTAATCCAAGTCTAGGATGGAGACAAATTTTTATCTTTATTTTTATTTAGTTCAGAATATTTGGAAGATTCCATTATTTAATATCTTATATTATCATTTCCCAAATGGCATTCTCTGGATGGTTGGCATCATGAGAGAAGGCAATAAATGATTCATGGGAAAGAGCTGGAAAGAGAAAATAGAGTGTTTTCAATGGCCAAATATTTTAAGAAGCTGTATCATCTTTTACAGTATAACAAACTACTCCAGTGCTTATCAGCTGAAGACCACAGGAACTTACTGCCTCACTGTCTCAGGGGGCCAGGAGTCTGGTGTCTGCTTAGCAGGATGCCTCTGGCTCAGTTTCCCAAGGAGAAGCCTTGGGATAATCAGTCATAGCTACAATCACCTTGTGGCTCAAATGAGACAGAGAACAAATTTATTTCCAAGTTCACTCGCGTGGCTGTTGGCAGCATTGGAAGGTGTATTTCCAAGTGTGCTTATGTAGTTGTTTGCAGGTCTCTGATCCTCACCATGTGGGCTTCACCAGAGGCTTCACAAGAGTGTCCAACATGGCAGCCAGTGATCTTAAGCAAGAGAGAACCAGAGACAGAATCACGTTTTCTTTTATAACCTAATCTCTAAAGTGACATCTCATCAGCAAGAGCATATTATTATTAAAAGCAAAGAAAAATCTAGCTTATATACTCAAAGAGAGAAGATTCTACAAGGACTGGGACACCAGGGAATGGGAATCATTGATGATCATGTTAGGAAATGCCCAGCCCAGAAGTTCTGGGTTAATCTTGACTACAACACTTCTCAGAGCTTTTAATATACCAATCTGTTTTTTGGATCATCATTTGAGTAGGGGTCAGGAAATTTTCTCTTAGACAGCCAGATGCTTATGAGTCTGAGGACCTGTGTCCCAATTAAATTCAGTTGCAAAAAGCAACCACAGATCATTCATACACAAGATGCTGTGGCTGTGTTCCAATAAAACTTTATTTACAAAAACACTGTATTTGCCAACTCCTGGATTAGAGATTATGACTTTTGCTGATGATAATTAACAATAACAACTTTTTGTTATGGAATCTCTATACCAGAGAACAGAGTGAAATGCTGATACATACGTATCTGTAACACGAGATTTGCAATTTGAGAAGGGGATTCTGAGGTGGCTCAGTGGTAAAGAATCCACCTGCCAATGCAGGAGATGTAGATTTGATCCCTGGATTGGGAAGATCCCCTGTTGGAGGAAGTAGCAGCCCACCCCAGTATTCTTGCCTGGGAAACTCCATGGACAGAGAAGCCTGCTAGGCTATAGTCCATGGGGTCTCAAAGAGTTGGACATGATTGAGCACACAGTATCAGTTTCTGGAGTCCATGTGCATCTATGATTTTGCCAGTAAATGCAAAAATTCAGTAATAAGAAAATACTTTAAGTATACCTGCTAAAATATCATTGTTTTCTTCCTTGTTTAGATTCATAGAACAGTTTAGGGTTTCTCAGGATTCTTGAAAGTTTAGAGTATTAATTTCGTAAGCATAGAATCTGTCTTATGTTCCCTACATGTTTGCCATGCCTAGCACAGGGTCAGAGACTCAAGAAGCACTCAGCATTTTTGAATGAATGGGTGGATGGTCGAATAAATTCCAACATCCTATGTTTATATACTCCTTCTTCTTTTTCATGATCCATGTTATATAGATGTCCAATGAATCAAATGTCTTGACCTATAGCTGACCTCCTTCTTACAAAATCTCCCTTCTTGGGAATACCCTGGCAGTCCAGTGGTTAGGACTCTGTGCTTCCAATCCTGGGGGCTCAGGATCCATCCCTGGGAGAGGAACTAAGACCCTGCAAGCCATGTGGTGCAGACACTAAGTAAACACGTCAAAAATCTCCCTTCTTTTCTGCCCTCAGTCTGCACCTGAGCCTGTAGATCATAATCATCATAATGGTAGCCCTGATGGATTCTGCATAGATGGATCATCCTTAGCTTTGCTACCTGAAGACTGGAAAAGGGCAGGGTGGCAGGAGGGAAGGAAGAGAAGGCAGAGAGGTGAGAAAAGACCAACATAACCAAGGACCAAAAGAACACGAGCACATCTCACAAGCTTCAAGATGTCATGACTGAACTGGGTACTTCTATATACACTATGTTTTCCAATGTTTTCTATGCAACTTTCAAATGGGTATTACTGACTCTGTCTCACAAATAAAGAGTCTTAGAGAAGTTTCATGATTTGCGCAAAGTGATACAGTTAATTGGGGGCAGAGATGAAAGAGAAACCTGGTCTACACTAACCCTAAGTCTCATTTCTTAAGCCACAGATCCTGTTTGTCTGGAAAAGTCTTAGTACCCACCTAATGTCCTGGAACAATTATTAAAGTCATTTTTTGGACTCTCAAAAGTGTTCCATTTTAGAAAGCATGTCATCTAATCATCTGCCTATAACTTTCCATCTCCCTGGAGAAAGCTCTGGCCTCTGCCATGGATACAAATTCAACCAGAAGCCCCCTGACTAGGATTTCATCCCAGAGTCAGGGGCATTCCAAGGAGGAGACCACCAGTTGCCCATATAGCCTGTGGAGCGCTTGCCATGCCATTGGCTATTATGTCACGGGAAGCAGGGAACATATAACATGAATGCCACTGAAGATGCACACGTCCAAGTGCATGTAGACAGAGACAGATACATACTTGTGCATTTCCAGGCCAACTTCCAAAAGTATTTTTCTTTCATTTGCCTCACGGAAAGAAGTTTGAATGCAGTCATTTCTCACTTGGATTTTTGTACAGTAAAAGTTTCTGCCTTTCTCCCTTAGAGTCGTCACTGTCTCTGTTGTGGGTTAATTTTGTCTGCTTGGAAGTTCACATAACAATTCCTAATTTGGACTTGCGCTTAGGAACTTCTCCTTTTTCTGGTATTTAACAACACCAAGAAAAGACTGCACTTAACATTTAGTCTTTCAATCTTAGTGCATGGTTAGCAATTCTTTTGTGATATGGATCCCCTACAATGGATAGTTAGTTTGCGATCTTCCTCTCTTCTCTAACCAGGATACCCTATGTCCTCAGGGTGCATCACAGTTTGCTCAGAGTGTCACAAAAATGTTTGTATTTGATTCTCACATCAATCTTGTGAGGGTGTTCAATTGATCCACATTCTAGTGGTGAGAAAACTGAGATTCAGAAAGGTTAAACAACTCATCTAAAGTCTCACAGCAAGCAAAAACTGACAAAGTTGAGACAACTTGAAGAAAGGGATCAGATATGATTCATCTCTACATCATTCAGAATGCCTTGCTTTCAGCAGGCACATAAGATATTTATGTTTAATGACTGGATGAATTAATGAACAAGTGTATAGGATTTAGCCTTCCTAATCAACCATGGTCTCTGTCATAACTAGGACAAGATTTGAGATCATATCCTTTGAGAAATAGTAGAAGGATGTGTTTATATCGGGGGGAAATGTCTTACTGTAAAGAAAACAGTTGGGAAGAATTGAGAGCCACCATGTAGAAGAATGACTGGGTTTGGGCTCTATGCCAATAGAGATACAACTGAGATTGCTGTTTGAAGGTCATAAAGACTTCAGTTTGGCATAGGGATACAAGATCATAGAATTGTCTAGACTTCAGGAGACTTGTGAGGAAACGAGGTTTCCATCTCAGGGGATGTTACAACAGGAGTTTGACACATCTGTGCTAGAGTAAGGGTAAAGCAGCTCATTGCATATGGCAGCTGAAATGGTTGAACATTATTTCAACCTCCTTTGACTGTGGAAGTCTGAAACTCTCTGTTAGGTGCATTTAATATCTGTATCTCTTTTGTCTCCCCAACACGTCTCTGAGTATTTGAGTTGACATGCTGCTGAGCATTCTGTAGTACTGATACAAGTGTCCATGAACTCTACATCTTTGTTCTGTCTCCCAGCAACCATTCTTGTTTTGATGTCAAAGCATCTGAGCCTTAACTACGCATATAGTAACAACAGGTGTGAGCCATTTAAAGATGGCTCATCATAGCACCCCCGAAAAAAGTGATGTTGATGTCACTGGGACAGACTGCTCAGAGACAACTCATTACAAGAGGGCTTGGCCCCTTCTTTAGGTCCCAGGTCAATGAATCAGAGAAGGAATTTCAACTAACTCCCATTATATCTTTGCCCAGGTTAACCTGAACATATAAATCATTTCAATGACTACTGAAGATCATTGGCAAATGAGCAGTGGGAGAAGATGGGTTTATAGGTTTTTAGCTCTCACTGGATGGGCTTCCCTGGTGTCTGCAAAGATCTCTGTCTTACACACGTGGACACACACACCCCAAATTTAGGTAGTGTGTTGAAAATTATACCACTTACCTCATAGTGTGGATCTTAAATCAGATAATTCAAGTAAAGTCCCAAACACAGATATTCAGTAAATATTACCTTCTCCTACTAAGATTTCTTCTTTCTCCACCACCACCATAATCAAGCCCATATCTCTACTACAATATTTCTCAGTCTCTGTAAGGTGCAAGTTATGTGAAAAGATACACTCCCCTTTTATTCTTGGAAAGGGAGCAAGTTAATTGCACGCAATGAAAAATACAGCGTGGGAGATGACCTCAAAATGTTGTCGTCTGCAGATTTCTTTAGAGCGGTCAAGACCTGTGGTTTACTTACCCAGCCTCCCCCTATTGGTCGCCAAAAAACATCAGTGATAACCACAACATCCTGCACAGTCCTGCTAACAGTTGTTTCTCAAAGTCATCAACTCACAAGGAATGCCCTTCAATTAGAAGTTACAAGGTTACCATTAACATATACTGGAAACTTATGTAAGTTATGTAAGTTGGTGGTATACTAAGTCATCTTTGGCATTATCTATCTAATCCTTATGATACTTTGAGCCAGTTAGTCTTATCCTGATGGGACATAGAAGCTTAGAGAGTCCATGTTTACTGTGCTGGAGGCATATCCAGAATTGGAACCAAAATTTGTTTCCAAAACCAGCATGCTTGACTCAAAAATAAATATTAAATATTGCTGCTAATTTATGTTTAAAAATATTATTCTATATGATTATCTTATGGTATATTATGAGTCTGTTCAACAGAATGAAGTAAATTGATGCTAATAAATAACTGAGATAAATTAAGTGAAAAAATGGAGAGAAGCCATGGTAAGTGATTTTGAAATAATATTATACCCATATTTATACATCTATATATGTTGTAATTTTCTTGAAATTTGTGCATTAAATTGTTACACCTCTAAGAAGTGGCACATAGGTATTCAGGGTAGATGAGAAGGGACTTACTTTTTACCATATACATGCCCCTGCAGGCTGGACATGTTTAGAGACAAAGATGTATTATTGTACAATACAAATAAAATTTTCTTTAAAATTGATTAAAATCAATTTCATTTAGCTAAATAACATAAATATTTGACTTAATCACGGTGATAACTACCAATATAGGAAAGTGTGCCAGATCAGGTCAGGAGCCTGTGAAGGTGTGAGGGAATGGAAATAAGATTTACTGAACCATTGTAAAAAGAAAGTGAAAGTGAAAGTCTCTCAGTCATGTCCAACTCTTTGTGAGCCCATAGACTTTAGAGTCCATGGAATTCTCCAGGCCAGAATACTGGAGTAGCCTTTCCCTTCTCCAGAGGATCTTCCCAACCCAGGGATCGAGCCCAGGTCTCCCACATTGCAGGCAGATTTACCAGCTGAGCCACAAGGGAAGTCCAAGAATATTAGAGTGGGTAACCTATTCTTTCTTCAGCAGATCTTCCTAACTCAGGAATCGAATGAGTAGCCTTTCCCTTCTCCAGAGGATCTTCCCAACCCAGGGATCGAGCCCAGGTCTCCCACATTGCAGGCAGATTTACCAGCTGAGCCACAAGGGAAGTCCAAGAATATTAGAGTGGGTAACCTATTCTTTCTTCAGCAGATCTTCCTAACTCAGGAATCGAATTGGGGTCTCTTGCATTGCAGGTGGATTCTTTACCAACTGAGCAACGAGGAACCCCATCACAAAACCCGAACAGTATCATACAGGGAGATGGGCACAATGATATGGATTTTATAGATGAGGTCACCAGAGTTCTGAAAGGTTAAGCTATAAGCCCAAGGACACACAGTTTGTTAGAACTTCAAGTATGACCTTTAGCCCTGAGTCTGTTACATCCTCAAATACATTTGCTTCCCACCACACCACAGTGATAATTCTAGAAGCAACACTTTGAGAACCTTTTTTTTTTTTTTTTTCACTCTTGGAGATGCTATGCGAAGAAACTCTTTGTGAAGCTCTTTAGAGACAGAAAATAAATGATACATAGATGTACATAAAAGGTATATTTATTAATAGCAATAAAATATTTAAATTGTTTTAGGGGGCAGTGAGGTGCTTGAGAGTCATCACAATTATTCATTTTAGGGAAGGATTCATTCCCTTGTGCTTCTGGGCAGGGAGCCCATATGAATAAGGTCATAAATGCCCTGGCTACTCTGAGGTCATCATGAAAAAAAATAGACCTTGATGATAAAAGAATTAGGTAGTCATCAATTCCATCTCCTTTGCCAATTAAAAAAAAAGATAATATTTATAGAACAGTCATCATTTGTATTTAATTTAGACTCATTTCTTTGGGAGCAGATAAGCAAATACATTATCTACTAATATGATGTTAACTCCTATGGGTCTAAATGAATTTTAAAGAATTGAAATTCCCCATAACTATCCTTTTATGGTTCAGAAAAAGAATCTTCTATGAAGTAGAGTTTATCCTTTTGTGTATAACCAAGGGAGCTGAATGGTGGAACAGGTAGAGCATGGGTTAGAGAGAAGTGAGGTAAAATTCTGGTTCCGCCACTTACAATTGGTGTGCCCTTATGCCTAAGCAAAACCACAGAGGTCTGGGTTGAGTCCCAGGATTTCTGTGAATGTTGGCTGGGACTAGGTTTAAGGTTACTTTCATCACTAAACAAGTAAACAAGCTTTGTAGATGGCACACAAGACATGAATACAGATGAATGGACACAATTCCTTGTACTTCTCTTACTGTCCTTATGAGTGGAACTGAAGTTGAGTGGTCCCATGAGAAGTGAGGGTGAGAAAACCATGATGTTGAGGAGTAAGAAAAAGGAGAGCTTGCTACTGTTTATATCACTAAATTGGAGGAGGGGCAGACCAACACTCAAGGCTTGGTTGGTCTTGTGGAGTATTCACATACTTCCAGTTTTTACTTCTGTCTCTGCTTATTGGGATTCCAGCCAGCTGCCCATGACCTACAGTATCCAGGGCAAGTTATTTAAGCTCTTTGAGCCTTAGTTTCTCCACTTGGAGTATAAGAATAATATTACAACATCTCCTTCATTGGCTCTGTATGAAACCGAAGATAAATGAGATCACTATGTAAAACAACCTTGCACCAAATAAGTGCTAAAAAGTACCATTTTCCTTTCAACACTGCTTTTATCCCCGTCATGGACATCTAGGCTCATTCTTACATTCTCACCTTTCAAGGCTCTTACATCTATAGGAACAACTGTGCCTTCAACTTCATCACCTTGGAGGAAGGGAAATTCATTCACCCCTGAATGTTTCTCGCTTCCATCTAAACATGCAAGAGCCCCCACCTAAATTTTGTGCAACACCTCAAGACTTTCATATCCCTATAGTACTTCCTCAATCACAAGCAGCACTCTCAAATGGAATCCTCTTTTGATCTTGGAACGGAAGTAAAACAACTCATCACAACCATTTTACAAAGTCGAAAATTGAGATGTAAAAGACAGGAACAGACTTATCTCTGTCTAAAGGACTCTTGAACAGTTCACCTGAGTTCCTTACATAGTTTGCCTAACCCCTCACCTCCTGGAATGGAAATTCAGGCAACCATGTGGGATGAATTATTTTATGCTGGACTGCCTTCTTATTCATATGCCAACAAACAGTTTTGTCACTTGTACTTTATAATAAAATAATGTATCAATTCTTTTAATTAACAGCAAACTAAAAAGAGACAGAAAATGGGAGAATCTGATAGGAAGAACCAAAATCATATTCTACATTTTATACATGAGAAGTTGTCTTTTAATTATCATTTTAAAAAATGTTTTATTGCAATTAAGTTGATTTATAACGTTGTATTAGTTTCAGGTGTACAACAAAGTGAATCAGTTATGTATATCCATATATCCATTCTTCTTTGGGCCTCCTAGGTGGCATTAAAAGTAAAGAACCTGCCTGCCAATGCAGGAGACACAAGGATGCAAGTTTGATTCCTGGGTTGGGAAGATTCCCTGGAGAAGGAAATGGCAACTCACTCCAGTATTCTTGCCTGGAGAATCCCATGGACAGAGGGCCCTGGTGGGCTATACTCCATAGCAAAGANTTCCTAGGTGGCATTAAAAGTAAAGAACCTGCCTGCCAATGCAGGAGACACAAGGATGCAAGTTTGATTCCTGGGTTGGGAAGATTCCCTGGAGAAGGAAATGGCAACTCACTCCAGTATTCTTGCCTGGAGAATCCCATGGACAGAGGGCCCTGGTGGGCTATACTCCATAGCAAAGAGTTGGACACAACTGAAATGACTTAGTATGCATTCTTCTTTAGATTATCTTTCCAAATAGGCTACTACAGACTGTTGAGTAGAGTACCCCATGCTACACAGTAGGTCCTTATTAGGTATTTACTTTATATATAATAATGTGTCACATGAGAAGTCTTGGTCTCAGGGAGACAGTGTCACAGTTCTTACTTGACAGTTCAAGATTAGAACATACAGCCTAGCATTCCTTTCCAAGGAATACGCTTCCCTGGGAAGCTCACTGAGCAGTTCCAGAAGCAGGCACTCACTACCCCATATGGTCTTCCTGACTCTGAGAATTCTTCCTTACAGTAAGTTAAACTGTTCCTGTGTCAGTGGATGCTTTGAAGCATTAATTAACTTTGAAGTTACATGTAAACCTCTAGAAATAGAATTACTTTTCTTAAAAGTACTGGGTTATCTACCTGATATGGTAGAAAGCAAGATCATGGAAACTATTTGATGATGTTTTCTGCTAAAACCTGCTTTTTGATCATTAGGGGGTCTTCGGATCACTACCTGATGGGACCTGGGGCTGAACTCAGGATTTCCAATCCAGGACATGAGACTATCAACAAAATCTCACTAAACATTTATCCTGTCATGTGTGCAAAATTAGGACTAGGGGGTGAGACTTTAGATTAGAGAGATCCGACTGAAGAGACCATGTAATATATTGTCCAAAACAATATATTTTAGAGAACGATAAGAGTCAGAACAACGGCTATGTATAAATCAGGATTATCCAGATATATTCAGGTCATAGAGCTTCTGTCCTTGCAGCATGCTCTTCCTAGTTGAGGAAGGCAGGGAGCAACATAGTAAGAAGTAAAGGCCTGTGATATGTCTTAGGGTCTAACAGGTGATGTGATAGGATGTGGCTGAAGGAAGGAGGGTGCTTTAGAAGAGATAACCTTCAGTGGAGGTCTTCTCCTACTACAGAAGTGATCTTTGAGTGGAGATCTTAAGATTAAGAGGGAAGTAGACACAGATGAAGGAGTGTAGAGAAAGCAACAGCTAATACAAAGATCTTCCAATGGGAAAGGACTTTGCTGAAGGTACAGCGAGGGGATTATTATAGAAGTTGTAGATGGGGCAGCCAGCAAGAGCCAGAATCTAGAGAGATACACACTATAGGAAAGAATTCTCCAGGTTGTTTTAGAAGTTTCACAATTTTCAATTCAAATATCCATAGTATATCAGGTGGGCCAAAGAGTTTATTTGGGTTTTTCCATAAAATATAACAGGAAAACCCAAACAAACTTTTTGGCCAAGCCAATACACACTATTAAAAAAAAAAAAAAAAAAACTNAGTTTCACAATTTTCAATTCAAATATCCATAGTATATCAGGTGGGCCAAAGAGTTTATTTGGGTTTTTCCATAAAATATAACAGGAAAACCCAAACAAACTTTTTGGCCAAGCCAATACACACTATTAAAAAAAAAAAAAAAAAAAACTACCACAGGAAGGACACTCATGTAACATGTTAGTTACACAAATGTAACATGTTAGTTATGTTTTAAGACCTCAGAGACCCTTTAATGTGATTTCTTAGGCTAAGTTAACTAGTTTTTGTATAAAACTTAGAGATTCTTATCCCATTTCTGCACGTACAACTAAACTTCATGGAATTATATAATTATTTAGAAAGTGTTTTTTTCTAACTTGGCATTCCTTTTTCTTGGAATTCAGCCCTGTATGCATCTGCTCGCAGAAAAACGGCACAAATGAACACACATACACTGTGTTCAATTAACTGTCCGGCAGGGGCTCTATGTACTCAGAGCAGACTTTCAACACAGTGTGGTGTAGGTGGTCCAATTAAAAAGTTACACAGAACACCAGAGCATCACCTTTTTTATTTTAGTACTTGTAGGTGTTGGATCCTCTGACATTTGTGTTTATAATAAGGAATATGGGCAGTAGGTAGATATGGTTAGTGATTCAACCTGAGTAGAAAAGACTCCATGCTCTTCACAGTTGCTTCGTCAACTTAACCAGAGAATGGACAGCGATTTGGCTGTCTTACTGCTATTTTTATGTCTCTGTTCACATGTGAGTGGAGGCTTACCTGAGGCTGCAAAACTCAAACAAGAAACACGAACCAAAAGTAATCGGAGTGCTGATGCCAGTATGAAATAAATTATCACTTCAGGTTGGCGAATTTGCTTATTTATTTCATCAAAACTGCCTCAGGATTTTTTCATTTATTGATAGTAAAATAAACATAGACAAGTAGAACTTCTGAAATAATGGCATGCCACTTGCTTTAATGGGTTTAAAAGTTAGATTGCCCCATAACATTTCCTTTGAGAAAAGGATTCATTATTTGAATTTAAAAACAAGGTAGCTTCACTTCCTTTTCCCCTGTCACTTATTTGGGGGAATTTTAATCTTGGTTAACCTCAGTTGGCTCATCAACCAGGTAAGGTTAATAATAGCCTGGTGACAAGGAATTGAACCAAACACATGTTGACATTCCCGTTTAAAAACCAACAATGCTAAGTTCATACAGTGCTAAGAAGCGAACCTTCTAGGACCTTGTATGTGGTAGTTGACTTTCAATGATCAAAACCACGTCATCGTGTGAGGCCCACATAAATACAACATAGGCAAGCCAGAGTCCTTTCAGAAAAATGCGACTGTCAACATCGAGAGACAAGTAAGTGCTGTGATTCTGAGCTTCATTGAAAGAGTCACATTCAATCCACTGTTTCCTTGAAAACTGCCTTTATGACCATGGCTCCAAGTTCTACGGGAGAAAAAAACCACAAAGTATGCACAGACCAGATGAACAGTCTGTGCTGATGACAGGAAACAAATAGAAGGGCTTTGAGGTGCAGGGCAAGCCTGACAAAATGTCTTCTGTGCACCTCTTGGAAACACGGGTACGAACTATGTGCTGGAATCCACATCTTTGACTGGCGGCCTACAGAGAGGTGGGAGAGCGGCCAGTCTCCTGCAGGCCAAGAGATGGACTAGGAGTGGGTATGGATTCAGAAGTCACCAAGGAACAGGGCGATTTTGTGATACAGCTTCTGAGGTAGGTGAGTGATACACAGGGTAGAGGAAGAGACTTATTACCTTTTCTTACGTTTACCCGACTGGAGACCGGAAAGGAGACCAGACATCTTTTCCACTTGCCTGGAAGGCATCAGGAATTCACAGAACTGGGAGTTCTGGGGGATCTTTTTCCCAGATTTCAGCATTGATCCTGAGATTTCACACACCTCACCCAAACTCTCCCTGCCTCAGTTTCTTCCTTTTGTAGCAAAGGGAATTAAAACGTCAACTGTGTGATACTTGGTAAGGGTGAACGTGTTAGTCACTCAGTCGTGTTTGGCTCTTTGAGACCCCACGGACTGTGTAGCCCACCAGGCTCCTCTGTCCAGGGGATTCTCCAGGCAAGAATACTGGAGTGGGTTGCCACTCCCTTGTCCAGGGGATCTTTCTGACCCGGGGACTGAACCATGGTCTCTTGCATTGCAGACAGATTCTTTACCATCTGAGCCAACAAAGTATACATGAAAAATTGAAATCCACAATTTGTGGATACTTGGCAAGTGTTGCAACATATCTGAAGCTGAAAGGAGAAAAACGAAGTTTGAGGGGAATCTGAATTATGATATACCCAAGTGAGTTCTTCTCAGACTTTCTGCTTTCATGAATGAACAAAAAGTTTTGCTTGCTTGCTTTTTTAACTAAGAGACTATTCTAAGTTTTCCAGGATTTTATCACTTAAAATACTCAGAACTATTTTCACTATTTGGCATCATTTTATAAAACAAGAATCACTTTAATTAAAAAAAAAGCCATAATCTCAGAATCAAAGACATATTTCCCAAGTTGGTTAAATAACACAAATATATGAAAACACAGCAAAATTCCAATATGCATTGATAGATGATAGTGTTAAAAATAATATGGAATTTTCTGATGCTTGTTTAAAACTTGGACATCTAGATTCAACATGCTCACATAAAGTTGAACTAGAATATGCAACTTGACCTGGAGCGCTGTTGTTAGAAATCTATTTTCAGGTCATGAGAATGAGAACAATACCCACTGTGTTATTCCTTCAATAGTTAGAATTCTCTCTAAGACCTTAGCTCAGCTTCAAAGCCATGACATGAGTCTTTGCTTTATAGATCATGATGTCCCCAGCTCACATCCCTATGATTCAAAGCTGAGGCTTTATACAATTAGAAATTAAGCCCTTATGAGATATAATTACAAATCCAATGCTTCACAATGAGAGGATGAATCCATAAAGAGATTAAGCAAGACATTCAAAGTAGCATTGTTCCTAAGTGGTATCTGATTCAAAACGAGTGATTTCTGGATTCCTAATTAATATAATCAGTAATATTGAATAATAGCTAACAGTTTGATTGTTTACTATGTACAAGTCTTCATATGACATATTTGACAGTCATTACATCAGCAAAGGATTGCCTGGGTGGTACAGTGGTAAAGAATCCACCTGCCAAGACAGGAGATGCAAGAGACATGGGTTCGATCCCTAGATAGGGAAGATTCCCTGTAGTAGGAAATGGCAATCCACTCCAGTATTCTTGACTGGTTATAATTCCATGGAAAGAGGAGCCTAGAGGGCTATGGTCTTTGGAATTGCAAAAGTTGGACATGAATGAGTGCACACACACACACACACACACACACACATATTATCAGATCCTCACAGTGACCTATGAGTTCCATCATTATTCCCAATTTACAAGGGAGGAAATTGAAGTGCAGTGGTGAAATCCCATGTCCAGAGCCAACAAAGGCTGCCTAGCAGAAGAGCAGTTCACACCAAGCAATCTGACTCCAGCCCTGCTCACTTTACCTCTCATATGTGTCTCTGCATTTCAGATGTGTAATTTCAATGATGGTAGTGACTTCAACTTCTGGGGAGGTAGTCATAGGCCGTTGCTTCTACTAAAATGGCTACAAAAATTCAAACGATAAATTCAGCTCAGTTCAGTCGCTCAGCCATGTCCGACTCTTTGCAACCCCATGAACTGCAGCACCCCAGGCCTCCATGTCCATCACCAACTCCCAGAGTTCACCCAGGCCCACGTCCATCGAGTCAGTGATGCCATCCAGCCATCTCATTCTCTGTAGCCCCCTTTTCCTCCTGCCCCCAATCCCTCCCAGCATCAGAGTCTTTTCCAGTGAGTCAACTCTTTGCATGAGAAATGATAAATTACTCCCCACCCCAGATCATAATGTTAGTTACATTGGCAAGCTGGGGAAACATAGAGGGCTGAATGAGCTAGAACTGTAGAGAAGAGTCTTTCTTGGAGCAGCTGAGCTGGCTACCATTCTCTTCCCTTGAGGGTTAGCCAATCCTGAACACAGACTGAGGACTGGGCTTGGGCTAAGCCAACAGCCCCCAGCGAGGGGAAGAGGCAGCTGCGGGGGCTCGATAGCCACAGGGACAGGTAAAGCGTACTGGAACCTGAAAGAGCCCTAGAAGTTAGAGCCAAGTGCGAGGGAGGCACTGCGGCTGAGGGTGGCCTGAAAAGGCAGCGTGAAATTTCCTTTTTCCTCCCAAGGCATTTGCCATCTTTTAATGTTGTCTGGAGCATGAGGTTAAAGAGATGAACTTTTGAGGGATAGAAGTAGTTTCTCCAAAAGAAAGTGGCGACAAAATGGAGCAATTTAAAAAAGAAAAAATACTCGGTTGATCCAGGAAAAAAAAGAGGGAGAAACAAAGGGCAAAGAAATAGGGCATGAGGCAAGTAGAAAACAAAGAGTAAGGTGTAAACATAAGCCAAAATGGGCTTCTCAGGAGGCACAGTGGTAAAGAAGCCACCTGCCAATGCAGGAGACGCAAGAGACATGGGTTCAATCCCTGGGTCAGGAAGTTACCCTGGAGGAGGAAATGGTAACCCACTCCAGTATACTTGCCTAGAAAATTTCACGGACAGAAGAGCCTTGTGGGCTTCTGCCCGTGGGGTCGCAAAGAGTTGGACAGGACAAAGCGACTGAGCACACACACATACAAACATAAGCCCAATTTTATTAGTAATTAGTATTCAGTGAAGAAAGCTGAGTGCTGAAGAATTGATGCTTTTGACTGTGCTATTGGAGAAGACTCTTGAGAGTCCTCTGGACTGCAAGGAGACCCAACCAGTCCATCCTAAACGAGATCAGTCCCCGGTGTCCTTTGGAAGGAATGATGCTAAAGCTGAAACTCCAGTACTTTGGCCACCTCATGTAAAGAGTTGACTCATTGGAAAAGACTCTGATGCTGGGAGGGATTGGGGGCAGGAGGAGAAGGGGACGACCGAGGATGAGATGGCTGGATGGCATCACGGACTCGATGGATGCGAGTCTGAGTGAACTCCAGGGTTGGTGGTGGACAGGGAGGCCTGGTGTGCTGTGATTCATGGGGTCGCAAAGAGTCGAACATGACTGAGTGACTGAACTGAACTATTTCAATATAAATTGGTGATTCATTCTATCAATAATTCAATCACAAAACTGTCAGCCTAGATTTAAGATAAAAAAAAAATCCAGTGATATGTTGTTTATGAAACACACTTAAAATTATAAGGAAGTTAGAAGTTGGAAGTAAAAAGACAGGGAAAGCTATACCATAAGAAAAAAAGAAAGCTAATGTGGTCACAATCATTTCAGACAGAAGCAGAATTTATTTTAAAGTAAGAATCATGATTTTTTTTTTTTAAGAAAGATTTTATAATGATTAAGGTTCAGTTCAACATGAAGACATAACAATCCTAAGTTTGTTTACACTAAACAAAAGAGCTGCAAAATATACAAAGATCATGGCACTGGACAGGAACCAGGGAAGAAAAGAGGTAGTAACACTGTGATAATATTTGCAGAAATAGGCCTGTCTGGCCCTGCGGCCCATGGTCCTCTCACAATGCCAATACTGTACCTATTCACCTTCAGCCTCTCAGGAGCTGTTATTATTGGCAATGTCAGTGACAGCTGTGTTCACGTGAGGCATTGCATAGTTCACTCTATGATGCTATGAAATATGAAACTGGAGAGACAGACAGAAGTTGCCCCAAGGAAAAGCACATGTGCTCTAACTTCTTCAGGTTTTAATCTCTTTTACTGGGCTTCCCTAGTGGCTCAGATGGTAAAGAATCTGCCTGCAATGCAGGAGACCTGGGTTCGATCCTTGGGTTGGGAAGATCCCCTGAAGAAGGACATGGCAACCCACCCCAGTATTCTTGCCTGGAGAATTCCAAGGACAGAGGAATCTGGTGGGCTACAGTCCATGGGGTCGCAAAGAGTCAGACACGACTGAGCAACTAAGCACACTGGGATCAGTAGTACCTGACTTAGAATTCTTTACAGTTGACGTGATAACCAATAAGGGCCTGTGTTTACTTTGCAGAAGGGTAAGTCTCATGTGAGCCTAATGTTTGGCACAGTTTGATTAGTGCCTGCACAAATATCACATCTTCCATCCTTGGGCAAGGAGTTGATTAAGAATCATGAATGAAAAAGGCCGAAGGACCATAACTGTTTATGGTTTTGTGCAGACCGTTTTTGTTCCCTCTGAACTTTGCCCTTTTAAAAGGTTCTTAATCGCACCTCAAGATTTGCTATCTCCCTTCAATTTGACTGTAATTTAAGACATAGGCAGTGTCAAGGACAGTCCTCAGCAAAATTGCTAGGAAGGTGCTTTTGCACCAGTCATGGAGTGGAGGGAAGCGTCTTACCCCTTTGGAGGCCTCCCCTTATCTATACTCCTTCCCAGATGATTACAGGTCTCATAGTCTCTGTCCCTACATTAATTAAAACATCAAAACCAGCCTTCAGTTGTTTTGTTGCTGTTGTTACTCATGCCCAATTCTTTGTGACCTCATGGACTGTAGCCCACCAGGCTCCTCTGTCCATGGGGTTTCCCAGGCAAGAATACTGGATAGGTTACCATTTCTTCCTCCAGGGGATCTTCCTGACCGGAGGACTGAACCCACATCTCCTGCATTACAGATAGATTCTTTACCTCTGAGCCACCTGGGAAGCCCCTGCCAGTCTTTAGTTCTATTTCTCTTCAGGTGTTTATGACTCAAGAGAGTTTAGAAAGTATGCCCCTAAGGGTAGTTGGTTCCTGCTAAATGGGAAACCCAAACTAAAAAATGAAGCTTGAATAAAAACAGGTTTCAATAAAGTATGTCCTTGAAGCAGACACCCTACTGGAAGGTAGTGCAATGGATTCAAATCACAGAGCCAGGTCTTTGGACACCTGCAGGGAGGTCTGAGCCAGATTCTTGTTTTCAGAGTCCAGTTACTAACCCAGTCTCTACCGTCATCCCTGGATTTTACATCTTGCTGTCCATTCCTTTGTTTAACTGACATTTATCAGGTACCTCCACTGTGCCAGGCATCACCTTGATTAGTCAGGGAGAACTGAGATGATCCTTAAAAAAAAAAAAAAAAAAAAAAATCCCCATCCCAAGCTTTCCAGGGTCTATATTTATTACTCGATACCACCTCATAATACCGCTATATCCACTCTCTATTTTCCAAAAAGGCTCAGACAGAATTAAGCCCACAGCTGCCTACTGCAATCTTCAACTCAAAGGTGAAGTCACTTAGTCATGTCTGACTCTTTGCGACTCCATGGACTGTAGCCTACCAGGCTCCTCCGTCCATGGGATTCTCCAGGCAAGAATACTGGAGTAGGTTGCCATTTCCTTCTCCAGGGGATCCTTCTGACCCAGGGATTGAACCCAGGTCTCCTGCATTGGACACAGACGCTTTAACCTCTGAGCCATGAGGGGCTTTTCAACTAAAATCTCTGATTTGAAAAGAGGAGTTTACAATTCTTAGAGATCATTTAACTCATATATCTAATAAGCCAGAGCTTTACATACTTCAGGGCAGGCAAGTTACTCTAAAGCAAAGCTTTTAATAAGCCCTCATGAATAATTACATAAAATAGTAGAAGTCTTTGTACACACCATCATTATCCACTATTGTCCCCTGTCAGCCAATTGTTAGTGAAAGGGAAGACACAACTAGTATGTTCCTGGATAAATCAAACTGTTTATTTCTCATGTGTGCCATAGAAATTATCCAAAGTTTTTTCTCCCCCATCATGAACACCAAGACTGACCATCTTGAGGATTTCATTCAACGACGTGGTCAGTCTCCGCGTGAGTCATGCCTTTTTCTGCAAGTGATCTGAGGGCTTCACTAAGAAAAAGAAGGCCATCCTTGGAGAATCTCTGTTTCCCTGCCATTCAAGTCACTGCCGCCTGCTATGTTGTTGTTTGTTTGTGCTTTCTGTGGCTTTTTAGTGCCCAGGTGGAGCGCCTAAAACCTACGAGGCTCAGAAGAAAGTGTATTGAATTGAATCCTGACCTACTCTACAGAAAAGAGGTTTTTACTGTTGCAAGGGGAAGTCCTCTTAAAAACTAGGAAGTGAACTGAATTTTTCTTGGTGCACTAGAGACAAGGCAGAATTAAGTGAGATAATTGTAAATGCATGAGAGAATGGATATGCAGGGGCTTTTAAACTCTACGTAGATCTACAGATATTGACAGTCACTGTAAATGTGGAGATATGCATAGGACAGGGGTGAACCTAGTCTTCTTAATACTACAAATATTTATTGGGTGTTCAATGTGTAGAAGGTGCTATGCTGAGCCTTGCGGATGTATCAGTGAATTAAAAAAAAAAAATACAGCCTCAGGTTTTTGGAGACTCCTATACTTTAGGGACTTTTTAAGGGATCTTCCCTTTGTTCTCTGATCCTGGACTTTTCTATGACGTCTGTATTGGGGGTGGGCAAAAGGGAGGGTTTGACATAATGAAGAGATAGGTGACCCTTAATTTTGCCCCATGTGGGAATCCTTACACTTCTGGATCTCTCCCAGGGTTGTGCCTGGTGGAGTTGTTAATCTTTATGCAGAAATAACATGGACTGTTCCTTTCAGCCACTGTGATAGAAGTCAGGCAATAAATGAGGGTAATCAGGGAAGGTAGGAGGTGCTAGGTAAAGGAGAGGTGAGGAGGCAAAAGAAACCTGCTGAGAAGGAAACACTACTAGAGGCCAAGAATCCTTGGATGCTGTGACTGAAAGAGCCCTCAAGAAGGGTCTCATTAAATCTTTCCATTCACAAGGTTGGCAAACTAAGGTTCAGAGACAGAAAGTAACTCATCTAGAGCCATACATCACAGTGACCAAATGCTCCATCTTTTTACCTGATTCTTAAACAGTTAAACTTATTTTTATATACTTGACCATAAATGAAGCTCTAACATCCTGCATGGTGCCATGGCAGTTGAGAACAGGGGTGTTTAACTCCAGATTGATTTCAAATCCCAACTCTGCCACTTGCTACACTGTAACCTTGGGGTAAATCACTTAACCTATTTGCATCTTAGTTTCTTAATCTCTAAACAGAGACAATCTTGGTAGCTGACTTTAAGGGGATTAAATTAGTTAAAACATAAAAACCTTAAAAAAAAACAAAAACATAAAAACCTTTAGCTTATAGGAGGTGCTATACAAAAGTCTGTAGTGCTGGGTTAGCCAAAAGTTCATTTGGCTTTCTACATAAGATGGTACAGAAAACCTAAATGAACTTTTTAGCTGACTCAATGCTAAGTATGTATATTCATAAAAGTTTAGTTATGCCATCCCTGAAATATTGGTTAAATTAAGCGAACCAGCTTAGCAAACAGATTTCTTCCTTGTTTATTACTTGCCTGTTCTCTTTTATCTGTTTTAAGTGTCAATGTGTCAAAGTGACATAAGGAGATGTCACACCCTTAGGAAGTGGCTTACGCTTATATACACAAATCCTTTCAACAAATAAATGCTCATCCAGGGTGGAGAGATCATCTTCCAGAACATTTGCATCACCGCTGGTCTCAGTACACTGGCTTCCCTGGTGGCGGAGTGGTAAAGATCCGCCTGCCAAAGCAGGAAACATGGGCTTGGTCTCTGGGTCAGGAAGATCCCCTGGAGTAGGAAATGGCAGGCCACTCCAGTATTCTTGCCTGGGAAATCCCACAAACAGAGGAGCCTGGTGGGCTCCAGTCCAGGGGGTTGCAAAGAATCAGACATGACTGAGTGACTAAACAACAGCAGCATCTCAGGACATTACTAACTATCCAAAAAAGCATTTCCCCAAAGAGGTGCTGACCGAATCCAGGCAATGCCCATGCAATCAGGATGAAAGCTGGGGTCTGATCTCTTCAGAGAGTGACGCAAGGGTTCATGTTACTCACCTGCTCGCCTCTTCTGGGACAAGCTGAGCTCTACCCAGAAGTGAATGCTTCATTGCAGGATGGAGAGACTCACCAGGCATCTCCAGGCCAAGAAAAACATCTCTTCTCATCTTTGGCCATTCAAATCTAGGACAATGAATTCTCTTTCCTTCCCCTGCTAGGAGCACAGAATGAGCCCCTCTGCTGCTGAGAAGCAAAGAGGAAGGAAAGGGGAATTATCTCCATCTCTAGGCAGCTGCCCTGCTGCTCTCCTCCGCAAGCCTCCACAGCCAACTTCTCCTGCACCCCCAGGGCACTCACGGCTGTGAAATGCAGTAACCATGAGACGAAGGGAGTCTTCCTGATTGAGAAAAGGTCAAGTGGTAACAATAAAAGCTGACATTTATTGAGAACTGACTCTGTGCCCGGCACTGTTCTCAGCCATTCACGTGCATAAACTTATGTCACTTACACAACAGCCCTTTATGGGGGCCACCACAATTATCCTCATTTTGCAGAAGAGGAAACTGAGACCAGGAAGGCTCATTGGGGAAGGGTGGAGCTAGAATTCAAACCCAGGTCAATGGACCCTCAAGTCAAAAAGGTGGTCTTGGGACAGGTCCCAACCCATGACCAGCCTGTGCTGCTGTGTGCTGCTGTGCTTACTCAGTCATGTCCGACTCTTTGCGACCCCATGGACTATAGCCTGCCAGCCTCCTCTGGTCCATGGGCATTCTCCAGGCAAGAGTAATGGAGCAGGTTGCCATTTCCTTCTCCAGAGGATCTTCCTGGCTGCAGGATCAAACCCAAGTCTCCTGCATTGCAGGCAGATTCTTTACTATCTGAGGCACCCGGGAAGCCCCAAGTGTGATGAGATGAGTACAAAAATTGAGAGTGAGCACTAGCCAATGTTATAGCCCTTTGCCAAGAGCATGATCAGCAGATTCATCTGAGTGAACAGGGTATAGAACAGTTCTGGTGTGGTCGAACTCACATGATAAAGTACATGTGACGTAGGCTGCATGCTGGTTATGTTCAATAGGACCACATGTAGATCCATGAGCGACTGGAAATTCAAAACCAAGTCCTTCACCAGAGAAGGTTTGATACCTACTGCTCTCTGCCCTGTGGCCTCCAAACCTTAATGTTTGCTGTGAAAGTCATAAACCTGTGAGGCATCAACGAATACATTGAAAGGAGCACCAAATCAGGAACCAGAAGATATTAAACAATGGGCATGCTCAATAAATAAGTGATATTGCGTGTTAAAAGTTAATAAGTGTCATGAGAAAACTGAAAGACTGGAACAAGGCAAGGGAATCAGGAGGCAAGGGAGGGGCCCACACTATTAAATAAGGAGGTCATTAGGACAGTATGTGACCATTTGCTGAAGGCAGATAAGCCCCTTTGTAAATGTTTAACTTTGCCTTGGCTTCTCCCTGCTCCTCTCTCATGTGTCCCGGCTCTTCTCTCTTCTTTCTGAATCTGTTAACACAGAATCATTACAGTAATCAAAGCATAACAAGGCAATTCATTCCATGCCAACCAGGAAAGTCCAGTTCATCATAATGTATACTTGAAAGCTAAATTATGGGCTTAAAATAGATAATCTCTAAGATTTCTCCCAACTTTGAAATCCTATGACTTTGATTGAAAGAACTGTTGTATACGGCTCTTAGGGAATTAAACCTTTATATCAAAAGCTCATATATATGATTCATTAATATATCTATTTATCCGGGCTTACCTGGTGGCTCAGATGGTAAAGGATCTGCCTGCAGTGCAGGAGACCTGGGTTTGATCCCTGGGTTGGGAGGATCCCCTGGAGAAGGGCATGGCAACCCACTCCAGTATTCTTGCCTGGAGAATCCCATGGACAGAGGAGCCTGGCAGGCTACAGTCCATGGGGTTGCAAAGAGTCAGACAGGATTGAATGAGTAACATTTTCACTTGTTTAATATATTCTGTTGATCACCTACTATGATTCAAGCATGGTCCTAGGCATTGATGTTACAGGGATGCAATTAAAAACTCTACCTTGAGAGTTTCAGAGTTCAGCATGAAGGCTGGATGTATAAACAAACAAAAATGATGATACAGGTCTTAAGTGCTACAGCACATGTCTGCACAGAGTGCTGTAAGAAAAGACATGAGAGAGGATGTAATTCTTCTGGGTGACAAGAAAGGGAGTATCACAGAAAAGGGTGCGAGGTGGTGACATGCACTCTAGGCTTTGAAGAAAGATGAGGAGTAAGTCGGGACATAGATCCAGAGGCATTCAATGAGGTGACATGTTTAGGGAATAGAAGAATGACTTTGTCTAGTTGTAATATGTGTGCCATGATTGGTGAGGGTGAGACAAGGCAAGCCAGATATCAGGGATGAAGCTAAAACTCTTTGTTTTTATGGATGTTGTCCTAGTGTGTGATTTCATACACATGCACAGTCATGATTTATCTTCTTCAGTTTTCTGTTTATGTTGTCGCTCAGTCACGTCCAGCTCTTTGTGATCCCGTGGACTGTAACCCATCAGGTTCCCCTACGCCCTCATTAATAATATGTGGAGTCCCTGGGTCATTAAACTGTAACTTCCATAAGTGAGTCACCACTTGAGTCCTGGTGCCTAGCAGAGTGCCTGGCACATGTGGGTACTCGAATTTGGTTAGATGTGTGAACAACCCAATAAATGAAAGTCAATTAATCATTACTAATATCCTTTTCAGCTCTGTTCACATTTCCGGAACCTTTAGCTGTTTCCACAGCTTTGCATCAATGATTTGCCTGCATGGAACTGAGAAGACAAAAGGAATTGAGCATACATATAAACACACTTACACATATTTCGATGAATAGGTCTACAAGCTGTCAGAATATTCAGCAGTCATTGGTGGGGGCCCACATAGAAAACAAAGAGGACTGACCTGAGAAAAACTTGACTTTCAAATTATTTTTGGTGATTGAAGACCAGTTGTCAGTTTCTTGTCAATTTTCCCCCTTCTTTGAAAGAGAACTAAGTGTACTATTCTGTTACGAGCATACGTTTGGATTTATCTCTTAGTCACCCTTAGAAAAGGGATAGGTTCCAGAGTGAAGTACAATAATCCTCTTCTTGGCGTGAGTTGCTTGTGATGTTTCCGAAAGTACTCATTGTTCATAAAAGCATTCTAGAAGCTCCTCCACACCCCCAAGATGACTTCATTCTTCTATGTGGAAATTTTTGAAGTTCTTTTATTATAGAAACTTTCTAACATAAATATATGCAAATGAACCCCTTCCTATCAAGGCCCTCAGTTTCAACAATAATCATGGCTTTGCCAGTACCACCTCTCATCTATGAGTGCCTTTTCTAATTTTGTTTATTTATTTGCTTACTAGACTGGTTTAAAGCAAATCCCAGATGCCATGTCATTTCATGTGTAAATGCTTCGGTATGAATTTCTGAATGATAAGGTCATGTTTTGTTTGTCTGGTTTCCCTAACACCATGACAGTAATACATCTCATAAACCTAACAGCAGTCACTTAATTTCATCTTACACAATGTCCATATTCAAATTTCTCTAATTATCCAGAAGATGCCTTTTTACAATAGAATTCAGTGTATCAGAACTAAATGAGATCCATGCATTATATTTTTTGCTTGTTTGTTTTAATATGGCAATCTTAGGCTATTTACTTGAAATATTTACTTTTTTTTTCTTATCTCAAGGCTAAAGGGCTCCAATCCTCAGAGAAGAGTGAATAAAGCTGCCACAATATAGTCTGCTGTACCAGCACCATTTTTTTCATAAAGATTTTCACTCAATGCACACTAGTGGCAATCTATAATATGTAAATATGGAATGAAGTCAATATGTCTTCACATTCTTCCCTCTAGGAATACAAATTAAGGGAGATACATTCAGGTGAATACTCAAAAGAGATCACCATGATCCTCCTACTCTAGGTTCACTTTCATTGTCCCTGATAATTACTGCAATAATAATGCCATGTTATATTTTTATAGAGTACTGTAGAGTTTCCATTGTGCTTTCACATCCATTCAACCTAGTACAACCAAGAGTCCACTCTTTACGAAAAATACATCTCATGTGGTTCTTCAAATGGGCCTATGAAGGAAGACAGGACAATTATGATCCTTTTGACAAATATAAAAACAAATTCAGGAATATTAATTGAAATCCCACAGTCAGAGGATTTGAAACTCTTGATCAAGTCCAAAGAACTTTTGACCAAGTTAAGCTATATCATGCCATAAAAGCTCTAGATCACTCTCCTTCAAAACAGCCTCTAGCCAGCCACTATCTGGTGAAGCATTTATTCTGTTTAGCACTTCCTCCAATTTGATATCACGCTGGGTACCTGTTGCCTAGGAAGCAACATCCCCACATGCCTATTCCAGTTGTATAGTACCAGATGCCTTCCCCAAAGACAAGAAAATGATTGTACAGATAGAGCAATGGCTTAAGTGTTCAGGAGTATATGAAGCATTTATTCTGTTTAGCACTTCCTCCAATTTGATATCACGCTGGGTACCTGTTGCCTAGGAAGCAACATCCCCACATGCCTATTCCAGTTGTATAGTACCAGATGCCTTCCCCAAAGACAAGAAAATGATTGTACAGATAGAGCAATGGCTTAAGTGTTCAGGAGTATATCCCACTAACCTTAAGGGAAAATTTGTACAATTTAGGTTGAAATTTTCATGGTATAAATATTTAATGATAAGTCATAGCCAGTTTCCCCTTCTGTCTATTAACTTGGAAAGATGACACTTTCCCATCAGCTCCTTTTTATAGTGAGCTGACCTATGTGATGACTCTAGTTTGTGGTTCTGAGAGAAGTGCTATGTGTCCTTTCCAGACAACCCTAGGTAAAGTTTAATGCAAGAACCTCCAGGATATTTTCCCTCTGACTCAGCAACTGTGGAGGGAGCTTCATATTGAAATTAGTTCAGTTCAGTTGCTCCATCGTGCCCAACTCTTTGCAATATCATGGACTGCAGCATGCCAGGCTTCCCGGTCCATCACCAACTCCTAGCGCTTACTCAAATTCATGTCCATCAAGTCAGTGATGCCATCCGACTATCTCATCCTCTGTCATCCCCTTCTCCTCCTGCCTTCAATCTTTCCCAGCATCAGGGTCTTTTCAAACGAGTCAGCTCTTCGCATCAGGTGGCCAAAGTATTCGTACTGAAATGGCAGCAGCAAAAATCAAAACATCATGGGATCACAAAGAGTGAAGGACTGCTACTGAAGACAGTCCCCATGGATCTGAAGTAGTTGCATGAGAGCAGGAAATAAGCTTTTGATGAAGCCACTGAAATTTAGGTGTTGTTTGTTATGCAGCCTAACTTAGCCTATCCTTATGGATAGAGGACTCCTTCCTTAAAGTAGTCTGTTTCTTATCTACTGGAAAAATTGTCATAAAAAAACATACAATTCAAGAAGGGCTACGAGATGTAGAGTGCTCCTGGGGTTGAGTAATACACAACTGGCAAAGAATGAGCAAGAGTCCTGACAGCAAATCTGCTAAGTAACATGCAGGGTGTCTGGAGCCCAGCAGATATGGTGAAGACAAGAAGACATGATTGTTATGAGATATGAGTTTTGATGGGAAAACAGGAGACAGATCACTCAGGGAAATACAGACCAGTTAAAGGACTGTGGCCCTATCCCATGGGCAATAGGAAGCCATCAAAATATTTTAAGTTCATGATAAGATCAGATTTTGGTCTTTTAAATGCTTGATCTGGCCATTGTAAATGCAAAGTTTTCATAACAGTTGGAAAGCTACTGAGGTAGTCCAGGTGAGAACAAAAATGACAGATTAGATTAGGAATAGGGAGAAATAAAACCATTTGGGAAATGTTTAAGAAAGAGACATAGAATGATCAAATTTCCCAGTATTACCAGAACAGACTTTCAGTGTTGAAATTGGGACAATTATGGGTCAATTTGGATGAATTTTTAACCCTAAACATTCGCATATGAGCTTCATGACTGATTAGGTAGGGGAACTTAGGGAGAGAATTGAGTCACGTTGGATAATTGAATGCATGGTTTATTGAGACAGAAAACAATGAATAAAAAATAGATATGAGAGATAATAAATTGAGTTTAAGATAGGAGATCAAATGAAGATGCCAAATAAGCAATTGAAGGAACAGGTAAATCTGGTATACTTTGATTAATTAGAGCTAACAGTCAAATGCCATCTATGTACAAGGAACTGTTATAGTTAGCAGAAGTTAACTCACTCTTCTCAGCAACCAATGATATTTCCATTTCATACTAACAAAGGCAAAGAAATTACTCTTGGCAACGCTATTTGAAATGAGGGAGTTGGATTGAAACTCAAATTAACCTGGATTTGAAAGTGACCTTTCCTGTTTCTTAGTTATATAACCTTGAAAAAGACTGAGAATTTTTATCAGCTCAGCCTTTAAAAAATGGATGTCATGCTGAGAACAGTCTGTCAGGAATGAGAGGAGGAAAAATATCCATTAGATGCCAGACCCAGAAGAGGGTAATCTTATAATCTAAGTTATTTTTAGAAGCTAGGATAAAAGTAAGCAGTGCAAACTTTAGAAACACAAACTCTATGTGAAATGCATAGGAGAAATGCAGAGCCCAGATATTTGTTCAAAGGAGACAATGCAGCATAAAAGTCAGGTGGTTTGGTTTCTGGAGAAGAATTGCTGAGATTCAAGTTGGAAAAAGACCCTGATGATGGGAAATATTGAAACTAACAGAAGTAGGGGCCAGCAGAAGATAAGGTGGTTAGATAGCATCACTGACTCAATGGACGTGAATTTGAGCAAACTCCAGGAGATAGTGGAGAACAGAGGAGCCTGGCATGCTACAATTCATGGGGTCACAAAGAGTCAGACATGACTTAGTGACTGAATAAAAACAACAAACTCTGATTTCACCATTTACTAATCGTTTGGTGAATTATACAGATTCTTTCAATGGAATGTTCTCAACTGAAAAATAGTAATAATTATGAAAGTTCCTACCCACCCATCTCACCCACTGGTCAGGCTGAGGATTGGGCAGTACTTAGTTAAGTACTTAATGTATGAGTCTGACAGTGTCTAGCCAGGAAACAGGAATCACTTCAGATATTTCGGTAAAGAGAATCTAGCACTTGGTATTAGATACATGGGAGATAAGAAAGCAGGGAAGTGAAACACGGGACAGTGAGGCAACTCAGAGATGCACAGCAATAGAAAGTCAGTGCCACTGCTAAAAGTGAAAAGACCCAGTGCAACTTACCAAGGCACAGAAGCCAGGGCCTCCTTCACTCCCACTCTGCCCCTTTTAATGTCACATAGCCCTTATAACTTCTCACACACACCAAGCGTAGGCTTCCTAATTCACTTTGTTGTCACTGCCCTCCATCTTGAATAGCTTCTCCCACATGTCTGTACTCTCGCTCCCTTAGATCATTGAGTATTTGCTCAGCTGTGGCTTCCTCTTAGCATCTTATTTTTCTTGTTTATTTAATTTGCATTTTTTGGTAAAGAATCTGCCCGCCAATGCAGGAGACTCAAGAGACACGGTTTTGATCCCTGGGTCGGGAAGATCCCCTGGAGGAGGAAATGGCAACCCACTCCAGTATTCTTGTCTGGAAAATTCTATGGACAGAGGAGCCTCATGGGCTTCTGTCCATGGGGTTGCAAAGAGTCAGACATGACTGAGCAACTGAGCACACACATTTAATTTACATTTTTGGTCATCTCCTTTTCCTAGACTGTAAGCTCCATGAGAGTAGAAAATATCTCTATCTTGTTCATCACTGTGTTTTCCAGCACAGAGTAAGTAGTCAGTACATTTTTGCTGGATGGAAGAAATATCCACATGTAGTTAGACCTGGGTTCCCAAGGATCTAATCTTCCAAGGCACAGGATGTAGACATGGGGACAGAAAGAAAGGCTAAGTACCATAAACTTATATGTTTAAATTAGAACATGATCTCAGTTAAGGCAGATGCCTAGTCCCTGGGCCTGAAGACCTTCAGTTGGACAGGACTATGAGGAAGAGGAATTAAAGGATGCCTCCCAAGGGGGACTCCTGTGGACCTGCTTTAATGTCTCTGAATAAAGATAACTTCAGTGCTTGTTACTGCTATTATTCCGTCACTCAGTCATGTCCGACTCTTTGCGATCCCCACGCCAGGCTTCCTCGTCCTTCACTACATCCCGGAATTTGCTTAAACTCACGCCCATGGAGTCGATGATGCCATCAGTGCTTGAGCCTGAGACTAAGCAGTCTTCTGATGGAAGGCAAGAGGCTCTACTGGGGGGGAGAAAAGCCTATTACGAGCAGCATATTTTCAGGTCATTGCTAGACAGAGTGTGAAATGCCACATACATCTTTGACTTTTCTTCAAAAGCAGGGCTCTGTGACAGTCCTGTAGCATTTTCTTAATTTCATACATAAACATTTTGCTGGATGATCTCCGCAGAGTGGTGGATGAAGACAATAGGAAGCATTCAGCTCTGTTAATTGGGCATCTTAGTGGAACATAAGGACCTCTGCCTCTCCAATCCACTTTTCTGTGCTGTCCACCTGAGATCACTCAGGAAGTCCAGCTGATCTTCTGGGAAATCAAGCAGCAGTAAGATTCTGTAGTCTTGCTAGTCTAGACTCTGCTATTGATCACGGGACAGACAAATTGGAGAAACGAGGTAAAGTGGCCTTCTTGTGTCTTAGACGTAAGTGCAAATATTCAGTGGAGAGTGACCTTTCACAAATGCAAATCTGCTTTAAAAAGCATCGCATCTGTGACTCTTCAAATGTGTGCTAATGGTCAGCTTGATGTTCCCCTCTCAGCTTCCTTTGATTCATTTAGGAAAACTCCTCAGAGCCCACTAAAGGGTTTTATATGTTTTTCATTGATGTTTGCTTTTCAAATGTTTGTCAAGTTCAGACATTTGTATGAGTCCTATTAGCGTTTAAAGGGTTCAAGCAGAGAAAATGACCCACGGTAAATGGACCGAAATAAACCACTCCTGAAGACTATGTATTCTAAAACCAACATATTTATAGCCTCAGAAAATGTGAGTTTCTTCCAAATTAGGAGATGGCAAAATGGCAGACTGGGTTAGCACCTGGACTTTGAATCTTAGCCCTGCCATGTACACATTGTACATCAGTGACCCTTTTATTTAAATTTTACACATTGGAAATAATGCCACATCTACTTCATAGGTGTTTCATAAACATCTGGAATACATAGGCACTCAACAAATAATAGCTATTTAATTAGAAATACTTATCAAACATCTGGTTCTAAATAAACCTAATATCAGAAAATTACTGAAATGTATGAATCCACCAGTCCATTCTGAAGGAGATCAGCCCTGGGATTTATTTGGAGGGAATGATGCTGAAGCTGAAACTGCAGTACTTTGGCCATATTATGCAAAGAGTTGACTCATTGGAAAAGACTCTGAGAGGGATTGGAGGCAGGAGGAGAAGGGGACGACAGAGGATAAGATGGCTGGATGGCATCACTGACCTGATGGATGTGAGTCTGAGTGAACTCTGGGAGTTGGTGATGGACAGGGAGGCCTGGCGTGCTGCGATTCATGGGGTTGCAAAGAGTCGGACATGACTGAGCGACTGAACTGAACTGGACTGATGGATCATTATTTACTTAGCATTTTAATACTGATGCTAACCATTAAATCAGAGTTCTTCTTACTTGACTATCATTTTAAGGCTTACAGTAAATCACAGATCCAAAGTATTATGGTTGTAATATCCTAAGAATCTTTGGGATCCTCAGTCTAACCACACACAGAATGTTAACACTATTTCTTTAGCAAATTTGGCCAATGACAACCCTGTTGCTGCTGCTAAGTCGCATCAGTCGTGTCCGACTCTGTGTGACCCCATAGACGGCAGCCCAACAGGCTCCTCTGTCCATGGGATTCTCTAGGCAAGAATATTGGAGTGGGTTGCCATTTCCTTCTCCAATGCATGGAAGTGAAAAGTGAAAGTGAAGTCGCTCAGTCAATGTCCGACTCTTAGTGACCCCATGGACTGTAGCCCACCAGGATCCTCCATCCATGCGATTCTCCAGGCAAGAGTAATGGAGTGGGGTGCCACTGCCTTCTTCAAGCAAAACCATAATAAGAACCCAACAGACACTCAGACAAATCATTACATGATGAGGCACTGAGCATAGGCTTTTATTCACTCAGAACAGATGAAAAGTACCTCTTTATGACTTCCAGGTACAAGCTGGAACTTCACCACCAGGAGCCACTCAGAACATAGATTCTTTGCAAATATTTGAAAGCAGATTTCTCTTTCTCCATGGCCTTCTTTACTCTTGGTAAAAGTCCTTCATTTCCTAAAGCTAGTCTTTATAATTTCTAGATCAGTTCTACTCTTACCACACACCACCCACCATACTGGATGCTCACACTTGAACTTGCTCAAATTCATTGACATCTCTTAGGCAGAGTTGCCAAGAGTACCCTTAGAAGCGATGAGAAGATGTGCAAGATGGTCATCTACTCAGTGTATTTCCACTAATGTAATTTATGGCATCACTATAAATGTTGGACTTTAGTTTTCTAATCACATCTTTGGTTTCTTCCAAAAAATATTTGTTTAGGGCATTTTAAATTGTAGAATCTTTATATTCCATATACCTCCCTGCTGTGTATCTCCTAAATAACAGATAAAACTATTAAACACTGTTTAGTCCTCACTCTCCATTTGAGACAATGCTCCCCTGTGACATAGAGCCATTATTAATACTATTCAAGGATAGCCACTCAGATCATTCCACAGTTCAACTGCCAATAAGGTCACCCTGGGCAAGACTTGTCAAAACGTCATCCGTGGGGACATCAAAAGAGAATTTATTAGAATTGTCTCCAAAGCATGACCCAAGTGAAAAGGTATTTGGACTGTATTTCTGGTTGAATTGTCATGTAACAGTCCTATGTTCTCAGAATTTAATACTCATAAATCTTGGAGTCTTAGAAAATTATTTTTAGGGACGGCTACATGGAATCATCAAGAAAAATCCTATCCTCAGAGTTAAGGTAGACTAGGTCAAAAGTTCTTAACTCATGGGAATCCACGTGTGGACCTCAAACTTTATAATTCTCCTAGAATGATAGGCAAGGTATTAAATTATATACACATGTGCATTTTTCTTGGAATAAAGTCTCCAGCTCAGAAGAGACCTATACACAAAAACTATCATTGAACAAGATTAAATCCAATTAAAGATGCCCCAAATTTAAGCCTGTCTCACTGCCCCTATGTTTTCTATTCATGCTCAGTAGTTGCACATGCATGCTATGTATGGTTGCTTCTTTGGTGAGCTCAGTTTGCAAGCATCATTCATCTGGGTTTCTCTAGGGATGTCTCTACACTGTGTGTGATATTTTATATGTATACATACTTTTTCAAGAGCTTCCCAGATGGCTCATTGGTAAAGAATCCACCTACCAATGAATGAGATGCTGGTTTGACCCCTGGGTCGGGAAGATACCTTGGAGAAGGGAATGGCTACCCACTCCAGTATTCTTGCCTGGAGAATCCCATAGACAGAGGAGGCTGGTGGGATGCAGTTTATGGGGTCTCCAAAGAGTTGGACATGACAGCAACTAAATGACAACAATAAACTTTCTCTAACATGATGGCCCCTAGTACCAACGAATGGCTTTGCCCAACACCCAGTTGAAGAAAATGATTCTGAGGCAACATTGGAGTGAAAACTGGGTGGGCAGGAGCCAATGAAAGCTAATATACCTATTTCTAAAATGGTCTAACTCTTACTTATTAAGTGCTTTGCAGGGTGATTTTGATTGCATACACAGGTTCATTAGAAACACTGTCTTTAGGTTCTGTAGTAGACAGGAAAATGTCCTTCTTCCCCCAACAATACCTAATCCCCAGAACCTTGGGATGGAGAGGCTATTCCAGGTGACCTGGGTGTACTCAATCGAGCCATGTGCGTGTTCTTCGTGTGTGCTAGGTCATGTCTGACTCTTTGCAACCCCATGGACCAGAGCCCACCAGGCTCCTCTGTCCATGGAATTCTCCAGGCCAGAATACTGAGATGGGGACCCCTTCTCCAGGGGATCGTCCCAACCCAGGAATTGAACCCATGACTCCTACACCTCCTGCATTGCAGGCAGATTCTTTACTGCTGAGCCACCAGGGAAGACCTATGTCACTGCAACTCGCAGCAATTGCTATGAAATGATTGGGACGGTCTCTATACATTCTGATATATTAGAGGAAAAATCTACACCAGCTATAAAAAAGAATAAATATAACTTATGGCTACCATGGGAGGCGGGGAGAGGAGGGAAGGATAAATTGGGAGGTTGGAATTGACATGTACACACTGTTATATATAAAATACATAATAAATAAGAACCTACTGTATAGCACAGAGAACCATACTCAACACTATAATGACCTGTATGGGAAAAGAACCTAAAAAAAGGTGTATACATGTATATGTATAACTGATTCACTTTGCTATACAGCGGAAGATAACACAACACTGTAAATCACCTATAATGCAATAACAATTGAAAAAAAAAAAAGAACAAATACAAACTCAGTGGCTTAAGATCCCCTGGAGGAGGAAATGGCAACCCACTCCAGTATTCCTACCTGGAAAGCCCCACGGACGGAAGAGCCTGGTGGGTTACAGTCCATGAGGTCGCAAAGAGTTGGACACGACTGAAGTGACTTAGCACAGCACAGTGGCTTAGCACATAGGCTTATTTCTTACAGTATGTGTCTATGGAGATCTCTGACTCTCCTGGGTAACTCTCTTTTAAAAATAATTCCATGATCCTAGCTCCTCGTAACTTATGACTCTACTGTTTTCAATATGTGACTTCCACTATTACCATTACAATAGAATGGGGGTTAGTCAGGAAGTTTTATGGTTTGTTTCATAATAGTGTACACCATTTCTGTTTACATGCCATTGTTTTAAAAGTAATCACATGGCTATACATACTCAGGAGTGGAATTGCTGGGTCTTATGGTAATTTTTAGGTTTTTGAGGAACCTTCATATTGTTTTCCATTATGATTACCAGTGGACCATCTCACCAGCAGTGTGCAAGCATTTCTTTTTTTCCATATCCTTGTCAATATTTCCTATGTGGGGTCTTTTTGACAGATGAGACCCTTATTGAAAAGGCAAAGGGCCTCTAGCCCACCCACTATAGATTTGCATTTAAGCTAGAGAAACAAAAACAAATTATAGTTTTAAACTACTACGACTACAGCAGTGTTTGTTACCGCAGCAAACCCTAGCCCATCTTGACTACATGTCCACCCAAAAGAAAAGCAACTTTAGGTTAATTAGTAATCCATGACATGTATGGTTTAGTAGGCACCGCATGTACAAAATCTTTCTGATTAGCAAATGTTCAGAGTCCATTCAATTTGTCTCACATAAGAGACAATGACTCATTGGAAAAGACCCTGATGCTGGGAAAGATTGAAGGCAGGAGGAGAAGGGGACAACAGAGGNCGCATGTACAAAATCTTTCTGATTAGCAAATGTTCAGAGTCCATTCAATTTGTCTCACATAAGAGACAATGACTCATTGGAAAAGACCCTGATGCTGGGAAAGATTGAAGGCAGGAGGAGAAGGGGACAACAGAGGATGAGATGGTTGGATGGCATCACCAACTCAATAGACTTGAGTTTGAGTAAACTCCAGGAGTTGTTGATGGACAGAGAGGCCTGGCGTACTGCCGTCCATGGGGTCTCAAAGAGTTAGACACGACTGAGCAACTGAACTGAACTGAACTGAATGTTTCAGTTTAATAAAATGGAAAATAACTCCATTCCCTTTTTTCTAGTATTAGTCTCTTCTATGTAGCCATCTCTCCACACCCAGTGATACTATATCTTCACTGCAAGAAAAGTAGTTAGAGGAGATGTAAATACTATTCTGAGCATAACTCCACAAACTCAAAGCTGTAAAGTGACCACCAACCACATAGGGGTAATAAAGTTGGTCCCTTCTTTCTATTTGGGGATACTGTGAGAATCAGTTCAGTTCAGTCACTCAGTCATGTTCGACTCTTTGCCACCCCATGAACTGCAGCACGCCAGCCCTCCCTGTCCATCACCAATTTCTGGAGTCCACCCAAACCCATGTCCATCTAGTCGGTGATGCCATCCAACCATCTCATCCTCTGTCGTCCCCTTCTCCTGCTGCCCTCAATCCTTCCCAGCATCAGGATATTTTCAAATGAGTCAGCTCTTCCCATCAGGTGGCCAAAGTACTGGAGTTTCAACTTCAACATCAGTCCTTCCAATGAATACCCAGGACTGATCTTCTTTAGGATGGACTGGTTGGATCTCCTTGCAACCCAAGGGACTCTCAAGGGTCTTCTCCAACACCACAGTTCAAAAGCATCAATTCTTCAGCACTCAGCTTTCTTTATAGTCCAACTCTCACATCCAAACATGACCACCGGAAAAACCATAGCCTTGACTAGATGGACCTTTGTTGGCAAAGTAATGTCTCTGCTTTTCAATATGCTGTCTAGGTCGGTCATAACTTTCCTTCCAAGGAGTAAGCGTCTTCTAATTTCATGGCTACAATCACCATCTGCAGTGATTTTGGAGCCCAGAAAAATAAAGTCAGCCACTGTTTCCACAGTTTCCCCATCTATTTGCCATGAAGTGATGGGACCGGATGCCATGATCTTCGTTTTCTGAATGTTGAGCTTTAAGTCAACTTTTTCACTCTCCAGTTTCACTTTCATCAAGAGGCTCTTTAGTTCTTCTTCACTTTCTGCCATAAGGGTGGTGTCATCAGCATATCTGAGGTTATTGATATTTCTCCCGGCAATCTTGATTCCAGCTTGTGTTTCTTCCAGTCCAGCATT